>CANTUR010000486.1:2145000-2745000 GCA_947683625.1 Mallotus nudiflorus
GCTATTCACTTCATGTGAAACTACTCGTTTCTTATAGTATATAATTTTCGGAATTTGAACATAAAGACTTACTTTTAATTTTATTTTAAAAAAGTGATTTATAATTCTGCCTCTAGACAAGAAGCGAGCATTAGCACACAATTGCATCTCGCAGCAACCTATGGTTTGTATTGATAATCTAGCTTTTTCTCAAAGCGCTACAGCTACAACTCCATCTCAGAGTGTTATAGCCTACAGCTCCTTCCCGGAACATTTTTATTTATCACTCTTTCTCATACATAAATATTTGTAGAATCAGTATGCATACTTAGTAATTATATAAATTCGCCCAAAGACATTTTAATTTACATGCTGTCCCAAAGACAATTTCTCTTTAATTGTTGGCCAATAATAAAATCTTGACTTATAACCATTTCACACGAAAAATTACTGTATTTCTGCATATACCAAAAACATGACTGAAGTTAATGCCTCGACCAACACAGATACAACAGTGCTCTAATACAATTTCCAACATATACACAAGAGTGCTACAATACAATTTCAATTTTATCATACATTGTTTCAGTACATGTACAATGCATTTGCTATTTCTCACTATTATGTGTACTTTATGTTTCAATTAAATTTAACACTTCCAAAAACTTTGGTATGTGTTTTCCCTCAAAACTCGTTTGTGATCTCTTATGTATATAATTTAGGATTATACTCTTTGGGAATTAAATACTCATGACTATGTATATATATAGTTCAGAAGTATGCACCTTGTAAATTAAGTTTTTATAGCTATGCTTTCTCGAATATAAATTTTATTATAAATTTTATTTATTATTCTAAAATTAGTGAAGTGCCAAGACTTAATTAAACATAATATATCAATTTACTTACTTCACTGAGGCCTTTTATAAAAATGCTCTTTTAAATTCTCAGCTATATCTCAAGGTTAGATTCTATATCTTGATTAAAATAATTTATTATCAAGAACCATATTTGGTTCTTAAAGATTCAATTCAGCATAGCTTTTAGCAACTTAATGCTTTACTTTGATCATTTATAAGCTAATACCGAACTTAATTCCAAGGTTGATCATCAATAGATTAATACCAAAACATGATTTCAAGACTTTTACCAGTTCGAGTCTATTATGTACAAATTGAAGGGATATGGTCAAGTCAACTATAACCTGAAATAGGACAATTAATCTTTAGTTAAAAATCAATTAGGATTTGAGAGAAGTATCACCAACTTACAAGGCTCACAGGTTAATAGTCATTTAACTTAACAACAAGAAGGTGGCCACTTTAATTGAGATATATAGCACTGATCAAATCTATGTGATTCCATTCTATTTATACATGTCTTTAGTGAACTGCATTCTTATTTCAAGGGGTGAATGCTTTAACAGCAAATGTATGTTTCCCTTTTTTTTTTTTCCTTATTCTGTTTCAAGGCAATTTAATTAAATTATTTAAGCATCATTTCTGCACTTCTAGCTCATAGAATTCTGCAGCAACTCAACGTATATGACAACAAAATTGTGAGATTCATGGTAGTTCAAGAAAGGTTATTTCAACATGTTTCGAAGGGAATTATACAACCAAATTCCCAAAGATATGGGACAGAAACGAATGACTTCCAAGGCTGCCTAGGAATTAAAATTCAGCAGCAAACTCAACTTAACACAGCAACAATTTTATTGACCTCGAAATAAAAAGGTTTTAATGATTCAAAACAGATGGTGACAAGTTTTCAAAGCGGGTTGTGCATTTGAAACCTGAAGGAAATAACACGAATAGGCAACATGATTCAGCTGTACAACAATCAATTTCAACAAAGCAAAAAGGGCAGCATCAAAACGCTGAATCCACGCAACTGAATCAATCACATCATTTAAACATCACAAAAAGAGCAACACCAAAAAAACAGGATTGCAACAGATACAAAAGGTTCAAAATGAGCCATAGGTTCGGCGAAGTTCACTCACCCTTCACTAACAAAAAACCTGCTGCAAAATTCATAATAAACATCTGCAAAATTTACATTAAATAGCAGCAAATCACCCATCTCTTTCTCATTTTGTTTTGATCTATATTTAAGTCGCATTAGCAAGTTATTTAAACTCTATTTCTACATTTCCTCTTCCTGAAAATCAGCAACAACCTAACTGTTGAGGAAGTAAATATTTTCATTGTATATATTAGGAAGTAAATATTTGTATACAATTAGGAATAAAGTCTTTATTCTATTTAGGAAGTAAATATTCTTAATTATGTTGTGATTAGGATTCCTATGTGTATATATAAGGGTGTAACCATTCTGTGAATATCATGGAAAAATATTTCCCTTGAATTTTCTCTTTTTTTCTTTAAATTTTATTCTTCATGATATCATAACATATCCATTGAAATCAAATTGTTTATTGAATTCTTGAAATCGTATTTTTTCTTTCTTCCTTTGAATTCTTTGAATCTTCAAAATTATAACCACCAAAAACACATTCATCGTATCTCATGGAACACCTAATTTTATTCAAACCTTTCAAGATAATTCTCCCTTTCCCACAGGAATTATTCTTGATGATACAAACTATACTCTATGGTCGCAGATCATGGAGATGCGAATTGAAGTTAGAAATAAATTTGACTTTCTTAATGGCACTACGCTAAAGCCACCAATAGGAGATAAAGCGTTAAAGACTTGACTCCTTAATAATAATCAAGTTAAAAGTTGGTTGATTGACTCCATGAGTCCGATATTGATGCAAAAATTCATCTATCTTCCAATAGCAAAGGAGATATGGGATGCTGTCTCAAAAACCTTCTATGATGGATCTGATGAAACTCAGTTATTTGAATTAAATCAGAAATCATTCACAACACGTTAGAATGGTAAGTCATTACCTGCATATTATAATGAACTGGTTGGAATATTTCAAGAAATCAATGCTCGGACGTGTGCACAAGGGGAGGATGTTAATGGAGTAATATCACTCCACAAACATATTACTCGGCTTTGAACACATATTTTCCTAGCTGGCCTTGATTCAGAATTTAATAATGCTCCGAGTGAAATACTCCGGAAGGATCCACCTCTTGATCTCGAGTCTAGTTATGCATATGTACGGAGGGATCACAACCAGCGATATATGATGGAAGAGCCGAAGATACTGCCGGACCATTATGTACTTGTAGTAGCTCAGACTCGTCCCCAGTTCAAAGGAAAAATACCTAGTAAGTCCATCACATACACTTGTACTCATTGTGACAAAGTTGGACACTCTAAGGAACGATGCTATGAAATTATGGGATATCCAGAATGGTAGGATTTCAATAAAAAGCCTTGTAAGAAGCTCGAAAAGGCTACAATTGCCACCTCTAATGGTACTAAACCAAGTGGTGATCTTGATGTAACATTAGGTATGACAAATCTTACTCGAAATAATACATGGATTATTGATACAAGTGCTACTGATCATATGAAAAACTCCACTCACCATCTTACATCCATCTGCCCATCAACCCAACAAAATATTCTGACTGCTAATGGAGGCATAGCACTAGTCACTCATGAAGGATTAGTATCTAACTCTCTTAATCTAGATACTGTTCTTATTATTCCATCTCTTTCTTGTAATCTACTATCTGTTTGCTAAATCACTGAAACCTTGAATTGCACTGTTAAATTTTGGTTTAATTATTATGTATTTCAAGACATTGTAACACACCGGATTATTGGCTCTGGTGTTAAACGTGGAAAGTTATACTATCTTGAGTTGCATGGTGATTCAAGTCAGAAGTCAAGTCAAGTCAATAAGGTTAGTGGAAGTTGCTTGGCTAAAGACCAAGTAATTTTGTGGCATCGTCGTCTTGGTCATCTTTCTTTTCATTATCTTAAACAAATAAAACCAGAATTATTTTTGAATACCACAGACTCGAAATTCAAGTGTGATATTTATGAATTGGCAAAAGGCCACTGAATCTCTTATATGCTAAGTCATAATAAAAATTCAATTCCATTTATGACCATTCATTCTTATGTATGGGGACCTGCTCGAATTCTTAATCTATTTGATGCTCGATATTTTATAATGTTTATTGATGAATGTACCCGGATGACCTGGGTATCATTACTTTCAAACAAAGGAGATGTGTCCTCCAAGTTCCGGGACCTGTACAAAATGGTGGCTATGCAATACCAGAGTAAAATTCGAGTCTTGCAGTTTGACAATGGTGGGGAGTATGTTAACTCAATTCTAAATGATTTCTACCACAAACAAGTTATTCACCACCAAATATCCGTGACGACACTCTTCAACATAATGGTATAGCCGAACAGAAGAACCAACAGTTATTAGAAGTTGTCCGAGCATTATTCTTTAACATGAATGTTCCTCAAGAATACTAGGGAGAGGCTATTTGATCTGCTGCGTACCTTATAAATCAGACACCATCAAGAGTACTCGATTTCCAAACGCTTCTTCAGAAACTTTAGGAACTTGTCATATCGCCACCCATAAATAATCTCGAGTCCCAAGTCTTTGGATGCTCGACATATGTTCATCAGACACTCGACAAATTAAATCCTTGAACTATCCGGTGTATCTTTGTTGGCTATGCGGATCTACAAAAGGGATATCGGTGTTATAATCCGAATGCAAAAAAGATGTATGTCACTCAAGATGTTCGATTCTATAAAAATTCTCCTTTCTTCTCCCACTCTGAGTGCTCTCTTCAGGGGGAGAAAATTCGAACCTCTTTGAATTTGAAGATAGTATTCCGAGTGGTCCAAATATTGAAGATAGCATTCTGAATGTTTCAAGTCTGAGTCTCCCAAATGTTTCGAGCATCTCACAGAGTCTCCCAAATGTTCCAAACATCTCACAGACATCTGATGTTTTAAGTCGGAGCATCTCACCTGGATAAATAATTGAAGAAAATCCTAGTAATCAAGATAGTACATCTTCTCAATCCACACCAAAAGCTAAAGAAACTCCGGATGCAGATGTGCATAATAAGGTAAACTTGTCTCCTTTAGTAACTCCAAATACTGAGCCTCATTATCCTTCTAGAATCAATAGAGGGGTTCCAAAAAAATAATATGATCCAGACCTTCATGCCAAAGCTAAAAACCCTATTAACCAATTGTTTATCTAACTCACATGCACTTATTATAAATTAATTATCTACTATATCCATTCCAAGTAATGTGCAAGAAGCTTTAGATGATCTAGATTGGAAGAAAGCCATGAATGATAAAATAGAGGCATTGCAGAAGAATTGGACTTGGGATCTTGTTCCTTTTCCTGAAGGAAAGAAAATGATGGGGTACAGGTGGATATTCACTATCAAACTCAATTCAAATGGAATCATAAATCGGTATAAAGCTTGATTGGTAGCAAAGTGGTATACTCATAAGTATGGAATTAACTATGAAGATACATTTTCCCCAATAGAAAAAATGAACACCATCCGATTTCTTATTTCCTTAGCTGCTAACCTGGACTGGCCGCTACGATAATTTAATGTGAAAAATGCATTTTTGAATGGAACCATAGATGAAAAAGTTTATATGGATCCACCACCCAGAACTAGATGTACTGATCGAGTATTCAAACTAAAAAGGGCATTGTACGGACTCAAGCAATCGCCTCCAGTATGGTTTGGACGACTCTCAACTTTCATGATAAAGCTCGGATATAAGCAAAGTGATACTGATCACATACTATTTATCAAATAGAAGTTAGGTAAAGTCATCGCGCTGATTGTATATGTTGATGATAAGGTGGTCACTGGAAATGATCTGAGTGAGACAACAATCTTACAAAGACAGTTAGCATCTGAGTTTGAACTTAAGGGTTTGGGTAACTTGAAGTATTTTTTAGGAATTAAAGTTGCAAGATCAGCTCAAGGAATTTCCTTCTGCCAATGAAAGTATGTAATGGACCTACTGATAGAGACGAGCATGCTTGCTTGTAAGCCAGCTGAGACTCCAATTAAAGTTAACCATGGACTTTCAGTCCTAGGAGATCAAGTTCCAACTGATAAAGATTGGTATCAAAGGTTGATGGGAAGGTTGATTTACCTATCTCATACTCGACCAGACATTACTTATGCAGTAAGTGTTGTAAGTCAGTTCATGCATGCTCCGAGTAAAGAACATATGGATGCAGTATACCGAGTATTAAGATATCTAAAGTCTTCTCCAGGCAAAGGGTTATTCTTTGGGAGGAATAATGATTATGAAATTACTAGCTATACTGATGCTGATTAGGCTAGAGATAGGATTAATAAAAAATCAACATCTGGGTACTTAACGTTTATTGGAAAAAATTTAGTCACTTGGAGAAGTAAGAAACAGAAAGTTGTAGCAATGTCAAGTGCTGAAGCTGAATTTAGAGGAATGGCTCATGGAGTATGTGAGTTGCTCTGGGTAAGGTGCATTGTTTAGGATCTGGGATTAAAACATCTGAAGCCTATGTTGTTACATTGTGATAGCAAGGTAGCCATAGCAATTGCAAACAATTCGATTCAACTTGATCGAACTAAGCATATGGAGGTTGACAGACATTTCATAAAAGATCATCTAAACAAAGGAACAATTTGATCTTTCATTTGTTTCTTCTCAGACTCAACTAATCGATATCCTTATAAAGGTTGTATTCGGAAAAATATTCTACAACTCACTTGGCAAGTTGGGAGTGATTAACATACATTCACCAACTTGAGGGGGAGTGTTGAGAAAATAAATATTTTCATTATATATATTAGGAAGTAAATATTTATAAACAATTAGGAATAAAGTCTTTATTATTCCTAATTATGTTGTGATTAGGATTCCTATATGTATATATAAGAGGTGAAACCCTTCTTTAAATATCATGAAAAAATATTTCCCTTGAATTTTCTCTTTTTTTTTCTCTGAATTTTATTCTTCACTAACATTACACAAAACAAAACCTAATGACAATAAAATTGTAAAGTTCATAGTGATTTAAAGTGAACATTAACAACAACCAATTTCCAAAATAAGATCAGCACTAAAACAACAAGTTTTAGGTATGTTCCAAGAGTCAAAACTCAATAAGAAGAGTAACACTGAGAATGTTAAATTCCAACAACAAAATGGTTCATGAGGCATTCAAAATTCATAAGGAAATAACATCAAGGGTACAAGATTTCAACAACAACCAAGAATTCTTTTAAATGGAAACAACTTTAGAATTAGTTTAAGGGAGAAGATGAAGTTCACTCACCTTTAAGACTCGATTTCCCTTCTCTTCTTGTTGTTTTAATAGACTCGTTTCTATGACCTCGATCAACTCCTAATTATCAATCACAAAGAATTCTTAATTCATGCTTAAAGTTCCAATCATCAATCACATGCAACTTCAAGAACACTAATCTATGCTTTTACCTAAATCTTTATACATGCAACTAGACTTGGAACTATCTCATAAACTGAATCAATTCTATAAACCATTTGATGTTTCTAACCTTGCTAAAGCTTCACTGAAACCCATCTGAATCAAGAGCTCTTTTTTTTTTTTTGCTACCTTCGTTCACCTTTAATCTTTGGTTCCAAGTGATGGAAATCTCTTCTACTTGCTTCTAAGGGAAAATCAAACATCAAGTGATGAGGAGTTCTCTTCATATACATGCAAGACGAATCACTCTCAATTGTTGCCCATCACTAACGTTTTCTCTCCTCTCTTTGTTGTATTCTTTCTTTCTTTCTTTTTCCTTAAACTAAAGCTTAAGAGAGGTATATAAATATATCTTATGTCCATACCACTATTTTTATTACTTTAATTAAGCCCCCTTGATTTATTATTTATTCAATTTATGACTTAATTTAATTAATTATTTTTAATAATTTGAGGACACAGATGTTACAAAACTAAAGGATGTTAAAATTTTATTTTTATTTAAAAGGATTTTAAACAACTATTTTAAAATTAACATGCATTTTATAAGGTCAATTCACTTAATGAGATATGATTCCCCTCAATCTTATTTTTCCAAGACCTCACAGACAGTCTGCTATTGGTTGTCATTTGCACCAGATTTTTTTTTTCTCTGACTATTTTATGTAGGTTTATTTTATATATGTATTGTATAATTGAATTCTAGAATACCGTATTAGTAGACTATCTTGTATAATTTGTATTGTGGATTTCATTATGTTTGAGATATATGTATTTGTGCTGGATTTGATATGGATTATGGTGTTATTGTGAAGTAGTGTTGATTAAAGAATATATTGAAAGTGTTATTTGTATTTTTCAGGTGTTGGTTTCATCCTGAAACTCTGCCAGATTTTCTTTAAAATATTAAAGTTGATCAATCTTATTGTGAAAATTTTCTTAAAGCTTATTACAAGTTTTAAAAGTTTTATGTTTTTCCATTCCCTAGTGCCGATCACGTGCCCTTTGAGTTTGGATCGTGACACTATATATATATATATATATATTCATCACTTGGTTTCTAACATTTAAAATTTATATTATCTCCCCCTTCTATTTTGAAAAATTATACTATTTATCCATTTTATTAAATTTTTCGTTATAATTACTGTTAACTGGCATGACAATTATCAAGTAAATACTGTTTGTCTCTCTACTTGAATATATTATACTATTTGCCTCCATCTATTTGAATATATTCTATTATTTGCCCCTCAAATTTACAAAATATATATTTTTATTATTAAACTAATTGTTTAACAAAATTTATGTTAAATTATCATTAATTGACTATAAAAATGATAGTTTTATTAAAAATATTTTAATAAAAAATAAAAGAGCAAACTTTATTTTTAATCTAATCAAAATTTTAATCAAATAATAATTAATTACTCCCAATCTTAAAATATATTTACTTAAATATTAACTTAAAATATTTATATTGCACAAAGCATTAACTAATTAAATTCTCTTTTTAACTTAAAATTTTTATTTTGATTTGAATTATTACTTTATATTGTTGTGTAAATAAATTATTTTTTTGAATAAAATTAATAATTTTAACTAATTTAATTTATATACCCAACAATTGAAACTAACAAGTCAAATAAAGGATCAAAATTAAAAAAAAATTGATTTGATTAAATGTTTTAATGCTACATAAATATTTTAAGTTATTATTTGTGTAGAGATATTTTAAAACAAATACTAATTAGTTGGTATTTAATTAAAAATTTAATTATATAAAATTAAAATTAAAAATTTTATATTTTTATGCAAACGATATAATTATCATTTTGTAGTTAAATTCTAAGAAAATTAGTTTAATAATAAAAATATAATTTGTAAAATATGAGGGGCTAATAGTATAACATATTTTAATGGATAGGGCAAATAATATTTATTTGATAATTGTCATATCAATTAACAATAATTGTAAAAAAAAAAAATTGGCGGAAGAGATAAATAGAGTAATTCTATAAAATAGAAAAGTAATTAATATAAATTTTCAGTATTAAAAATCAAGTAGTATGATTTAACAAACCAATGAGGGCAAATATATATATATATATATATATATATATATATATATATATATATATATATATATATATATAACTCTTATGACAAGAACATTTAGCACCAAAAACTAAAAAAAGTATTAAAACTTGTAAACTTTTAAAAATGGCTTAAATAGACCCTTTTCAAATTTTTTAAAATATTTATTAATTAACATTTTATTTTAGAGTATAAAATTATTTTAAAAAATTAATTTATTCTTAAAAATTATTTAAAGCATATGTCACTAATTTCGTAAAAATAAATTTTACATTAAAATTGAAAAAAGTTATTCAAAAGTATAAGAAATATCATTAAAAATTATTAAATTATATATGTTTCTTCATATAAAATAATTGTTATTTAAGAATATTTTTATTTTTAAAAATAAAAATATTTTTATTCATGAAGGCATACCATTTCACAATAACTTTCATGAATAAAATTATTTTTATTCATAAAAATAGTCTATTTCATAATAATTTTATAAATAAAAATATATTTATTCTTCAAATTAATTTTTTTTAAAAAAAATTATTGTCTTAAAATAATAGAAATATATAGTTTAGAATAATTTAAATCAATAAATTTTTAATGATAGTTTATACACTTAATCAATAATTAAATAATTATTATTAAAATATCATTAAAAATTATTGATTTAAATTATTTTGTAAATTTTAATTATTTTTAAAAATAAAATTATTCTTAAATAATAATTATCTATCCTAAAATAAATTAAGTGTTATGTTGAACCCTATCGTTTTATTGCCTTACATCTCCATTCATGTCACGCATTTTTCTACTCATGCAATGCACTCTCATTACTCTCTAATTTCTCAGATGAAGTTACTCTCTAATTTCTCAGATGAAGTTAACGGTACTTGTTTCGATTCATTTGCAGTACCACTAGAATCACCATTTCGACTTACGGAGCTCAAAATGAAACCCCCAAATGGCAACTCAATAAGCTTAGAAATGCAATCAATTGCTCTTGGTTTGAACATCTTGGACAACGAGGTCCCTGTTATCTCCATGCGTTAGAACGGATTCTAAAACAAGTAAAATCTCTGCATCACTCCAAACCGCCACTTAGTCGATAGCTGTAATCTCATTATCTCCTTTCTTCTCAGCTACAATGAGCAACAGTTATGGTCCTCCCTCTCACCAACACCGTTATCGCCGTTGTCCCACTCATGCTATCATCCAAACTAACTGAGAATTTGTTGTCAAATAAGCCGAATCGCAAGCCTCAGCAGCATCCAAATGAAACTTGCTATTTCTCAACAAATTCTCACACAATTTTCTTGGGTTTCATGAAATTGAAGAAAGAAATGGTGCTGCGATTCAATCTTGCATAATCGATAGCTTGCCACCTTTCATTATCAAAAATAAATCTTCAATTTAACAAAATTAAACTAAAAAAAAAAAAAAAAAAAGAACTCCTGTAAACCTTCTGCAATTTCACCGCCACAGTATTACAAACCAGGTCACCGTCACCGTCGCCACCACCACCACTGCCACTTGATGCCAATTCCATAGAAGAGTTGACACTCAATTCACATTTCTGATCACCGGTGACCGGAGGCAGAACAGAGTTGGAGTCGAGATCATGATAAGGACGCCGGAAGTCACGAGAATGACCATTTTATTGAGAGAGTAAGGCAAAGGGGACTCGACCTCCATGACTTTAAAAAAAGAGGAAGCACTGAGTCGGACTCGGACTGGTAATGGTTTGTATAGGAGCTGAGTAGAGCTCAGTTCAGTTTTTGAAAAAAAAAAACCGAGAAGATGAGAAAATAATTAATGAAAATTGAAAATGTTTATGATAAAAAAAATGAAAATGTTTGAATGAAAAAAAGAAGGGAGGAAAGAACGTGTGGATATGATTCGGGTGGCACGTGAGAGATTGGCATTAAGGGTATTTATGCCATTTAAGGGAAAAAACCATTATAGTAAAAGATGGTTTTTGCCTACTAAAAAACTAGTAAGATTTAACAAACCAACTGATTACTATATATATATATATATATATATATATATATATATATATATATATTGTTGTGAAATAAAGATTGAATTACTTATTTTGTTATAAAATTAAACTTGAATTTAATAGTATTTAACTAGAAGAAAAATATTTTATAGTAGAATGATTTTGAGGGAATTTAGAGAGAGTTTGGAGAGAATTTAGAGAACTATAATATTGAAAGAATTTGGAGAGTAATCTATTTTTTCTTCTTCTTAACCTTCTCATTAATGAATTTCAATCCCTTTATATAGAGATTTTCTTTTCACTATTTGAGAACTATTCTCTCACAAGCAATATATTGTTCATTCACAAGCAATATATTGTTCATTCACATTCATAATACTCTCCCTTGAATAACAATATTTTGCAACTGCCTCGTTAAAACCTTGCTAAATAAAACCCAGTGGGAAAAACTTTAGCTTAAGAAAAAAGAGTACAGTGCATGATTTTCTCCCCCTCAAGTTGATATGTATAATCTTTCTTCACATAGTATGCAGATGTCGCATTCCAATATCGTGAACGTGCTTTCTAAAGATTGTAGTTGGAAGTGCCTTTGTGAAAAGATCAGCTGAATTATGGCTAGACTGAATTTACTTGATATCTATATGATTGTCTTTTATTAGCTCTTGAGTGTATGAAAAGAATCTTGGAGGTATATGTTTGGTTCTATCACTTTTGATATATCCTTCCCTTAACTGTGCAATGCATGCTGCATTATCTTCATATAAAATTATTGGACTTTTGTTGACTGGAAAACCACAAGATTCTTCAATATGATGTGTCATTGATCTAAGCCACACACACTCTCTACTTGCTTCATGTAGTGTAATAATTTCAGAATGATTTGAGGAAGTAGTGACAAGCGTTTATTTCTGGGAACGCCAAGAAATTGCAATTCCATTATTTGTGAACACATAGCCTGTTTGAGATTTCGCTTTATGAGGATCAGATAAATGCCCTGCATCTGCATAACCAATCAATTCTTATTTTGAATTGTTAGAATAAAATAAACCCAAATCAACATTTCCTCGAAGGTATCGAAGTATATGTTTAACCCTTTACCAATGCCTTTTTGTTGGAGCTGAACTGAACCTTACTAATAAATTAACTGTAAAAGAAATGTCAGGTCTAGTACAATTAGCAAGATACATTAGAGCTCCAATGGCACTGAGATATGGAAATTCAGGACCAAGAATTTCTTCATTTTCTTCACAGGGTCGAAATGGATCAGTCTCAATATTGAGTGATCTAACGACCATTGGAGTACTTAAAGGATTTGCTTTATCCATATTAAACCATTTCAAGATCTTTTCTGTGTAATTTGATTGATGCACGAATATCCCATTGTGCATTTGCTCAATTTGTAAACCAAGGCAATACTTGGTTTTTCCAAGATCTTTCATTTCAAATTCTTCCTTTAAGTATATTGTTGCTTCATGGATCTCATTTTTTGTTCCAATGATATTCAAATCATCAACATATACAGCTATAATCATAAATCCGGATATTGTTTTCTTAATAAAAACGCATGGGCAGATAATATTACTCACATATCCTTTATTAATCAAGTAATCATTTAAACGATTATACCACATGCGCCCAGACTGTTTTAACCCATATAAAGATCTCTGGAGCTTGGTCGAATACATTTCTTTGGGTTTTGTACTTAATGCTTCAGGCATTTTAAATCCTTCAGGGATTTTCATATAAATGTCACTATCAAGTGATCCATACAAATAAGCAGTCACAACATCCATAAGACGCATTTCTAATTTCTTAGAAACTAATAGGCTAATCAGATACCTGAACGTAATTGCATCCATAACAGGAGAATACGTTTCATCATAATCAATTCCTGGCCTTTGTGAAAAATCTTGAGCTACAAGTCTAGCTTTGTACCTTATTATTTCATTTTCCTCATTTCTCTTTCATACAAAGACCCACTTGTATCCTACAGGTTTCACAGTTTTAGGCATAGGAATAATTGGCCCAAAAACATTTCGTTTATTTAGTGAGTCCAATTCAGCCTGCATAGCATCTTTCCATTTTATCCAATCATGCCTATTTTGACATTCCATGATTGATTTTGGTTCAGGATCATCTTTGTCATTTATGACTTCACATGCAACAGTATATGACAATGTTTCATGACTTTCTTTATTTTCTATTTCTTCAGGGATAATTTCATCGCTATCAATATGATTATCTACTTCCTTTCTCTTTCGAGGATTTTTATCCTTAGAACTAATTGGTCTTCCACGCTTCTGGCGTGTTTTAGACTTATGAGTGTCTTTATTCTCAGGTTTTATTTCTGGAATTTCAATATGAGCAGGAGCATTGGCTGCTGGTATGTATGATTTAGTCACTCTTTTTGTATCAGTAAATGCATCTGGCAATTGATTTGCAATTGCTTGTAAGTGCACAATCTTTTACACTTCTAATTCACATTATTTTGTGTGAGGATCCAGATGCAATAATGATGGTTCATTCCATGAAATATCCCTTTTCCCTTCTTTCTCCCCTTTTCCTAATGTTGGGAAAACAACCTCATTAAATTGACAATCAGCAAAATGTGCTGTAAAAACATCACCAGTTAGAGGTTCAAGATATCTAATAATCGAGGGTGTTTCAAACCCAACATAAATTCCCAATCTTCGTGGAGGACCCATTTTTGTGCGCTAAGATGGTGCAATGGGTACATATACTGCACAACCAAAAATTTTGAGATGAGAAATATTTGGCTCTTGACCAAATGCCAATTGTAGTGGGGAGTATTTATGATATGCACTAGGTCTGATGCGAATTAATAAAGCAGCATGTAGGATTGCATGACCCCAAACTGAAATGGGAAGCTTTGTTCTCATTATTAATGGTCTAGTAATAAGCTGAAGGCGTTTAATCAATGATTCAGCTAAACCATTTTGAGTATGTACATGGGCAATAGGATGCTCAATAATGACCCTGGTAGACATACAATAATCATTGAATGCTTGAGATGTAAATTCACCAGTATTATCAAGTCTTACCCTCTTGATTGTATAATCAGGGAATTATGCTCGTAATTTAATAATTTCAGCAAGCAACCTTGCAAATACAACATTATGAGTTGACAATAGACAAACATGTGACCATCTACTAGATGCATCAATTAATACCATAAAATATTTGAATGGTCCACATGGTGGGTGAATTGGCCCACATATATCACCTTGAATTCTTTCAAGAAACATAGGTGATTCATTTTGAATTTTAGATGGTGAAGGTCTCAAAATTAATTTTCTGAGAGAATAAGCTATACATGGCATTTCATTTGATTGAGGAATTCTTTGCCCCTTCAAGGGATGCCCATGTGAATTCTCAATTATCCTTCGCATCATTACTGATCCAGGATGACCTAATCTGTCATGCCATAAATTTATTATTGAAGCATCATAAGATTTTTCTTTTACTGCCATATTTGATTCAATTACATGTATATGCATGTAATGCAATCCAGTAGGGAGTTTTGGCAGTCTTTCCAATACTTGCATTTTTCCTGATTCATAGGAAACTATATTTAAATATTTGTTACCATTTATAGTAATAGATTGGGTATCACACCCATTTCGATATATGTCATCAAAACTCAACAAATTTCTTATTGATTTTAGTGAAAACAAAGCTTCATCAATTATAAACTTTGTTCCATTTGGTAACATAAACTTAGCTTTGCCAATTCCTTCAATCAGATCTACAGGACCTGATATTGTTTTTACAACTGCCTTTGTGGGCTTTATTTCAGAGAAATAATCTCTATTTTTCAAGATAGTATGTGTAGTACCACTATCTGGTATGCAGAGATCTCCAATATTGTCTTTATGTTGAGTACAATCCATATTAAACTTCAAAATAGATAAACACAAAATTAATCAATTAAGGTAAAAACATAAAATAATTGTAAAGTAGGACATTTTATTTATAACAATAACATATTCTTCAGAATCAAATAAGTAATAACAATATACTTAAAATTATAGATGTCTCAATTTCCATTGTCAGTAAAATTAGAAACATCTAGATGAGTTGTATCATTAACATGAGTATGATGCTCATTGAAGTTTATTTCCTTTTCTTTGCCTTCCATTGATGCCTTATAAAGTTGGCAAAGATGTGGTGGTGTTTGACAAATTCGTGACCAGTGTCCTTTACTACCACATCTGAAACACACAGTTTCAGACTTATGTTGAGGCCTTTCTTGAACACCACTGATGACTGATTTTAACTTCTTTTGAGGTTGAGTCTGAGTTTGTTGTGGAGTATTATTATATTTATTTCCATGACCATGGCCAAAGAATTGACCTCTTCCACGTCCACGACCTCTACCTCTCCCACGTCCACGACTATTGTAATTTTTATATCTGGAATAATTTGTAGCATTTGCTTCTGGAAATGCTATTCAGCCAGTGGGACGGGACTGATGATTTTTCATTAAGAGTTCATTATTTTTCTCAGCTACCAATAGGCATGAAATTAGTTCAGAATATTTTTTAAATCTCTGCATCCTGTATTGTTGTTATAGTGCAACATTTGATGCATGAAATGTGGAGTAAGTTTTCTCCAGCATATCCTCATTTGTGACTGTCTGTCCACAGAATTTTAATTATGATACTATTTTGAACATTGCAGAATTATAGTCACTCACTTTTTTGAAATCTTGAAAGTGTAAAGCTCTCCATTTATCAGTGACTACTGGTAGTATTACATCTCTTTGATGATCATATCTGTCTTTTAGATCCTTCCAAAGAACGCTTGGATCTTTGACAGTCAAATATTCACATTTTAATCCTTTATCAAGATGACGACGGAGAAAAATTATAGACTTGACCTTATCTTGCAATGAGGTGTTATTATTTTCTTTTATGGTATCAATTAACCCCATTGATTGAAGATGCATTTCTACATCTAGAATCCAAGACATATAATTTTTTTTCCATGATGTCAAGAGCAACGAACTCAAGCTTTGCTAGATTTATCATTATGATAACTTATTGTTTTGATCGAGAGCTCCTCGTGCTGATAACGTGTTGTGAAATAAAGATTGAATTACTTATTTTGTTATAAAACTAAACTTGAATTTAATAGTATTTAACTAGAAGAAAAATATTTTATAGTAGAATGATTTTGAGGGAATTTAGAGAGAGTTTGGAGAGAATTTAGAGAACTATAATATTGAAAGAATTTGGAGAGTAATCTATCTTTTCTTCTTCTTAATCTTCTCATTAATGAATTTCAATCCCTTTATATAGAGATTTTCTTTTCACTATTTGAGAACTATTCTCTCATAAACAATATATTATTCATTCACAAACAATATATTGTTCATTCATATTCATAATATATATATATATATATATATATATATATATATATATATATATAACTTCACCTTTTTTGTTTTTTGGAACTAATTACCTTACCCTTTTTTGAAAAGGTTGTTTCAGGATTTTCCATTAATTAAATGTTTGATGATTAACGGTACGAGGGTACACATATGTCATAAGTTCTGACAATAAAAGCAGAGACTATCTGTACGGAAAGTAAATCTCACCATACACCTCTTGCCATGTCAGGGAAGTAATACAAAATTGATTTGATTATTTTGTTTCCCTTTGCTATATATATATATATTAACGCATTACAAAGAGAGACTCGGAAATAAGAGTAAGAGTAAGAGTAAGATTCGGACCCAAACGTTTTATCTGCGCCATATGCTATTAAGCTAAAAAGCCAAGGCATATAAAATAGGAAGAAAATAATAATTTAATACTTGAAATATATCAGTAATTAGTGGGAGGAAGACAATTATTGAAATTTTTTCCCATTACTTTTATGTTAAAAATTATAATAATTCTCTTCTCACAAAATAAATATCATAATAATTCATATAGCTATACTTTATTTTTTTTATTTGTTATCCTTAGTATTTATATTAATTTTTTTATAATATAGAAATACAAAACAAAATAAAAAAGAAAACTTGTTTTTTTATGCTCTTAATAAAAATAAGAAAAATTGTTCTTCCTTTTTATTTAAAATTTTTATTCATTTTATTTCTTTTGAAATTAATACAAAACATTATTTTATACAATTTTCACATTTTATATTAATGTAATTTTCTTTTACTCTAACGTGTAAATTAATTTATCAAACTAGCTAAAACTGTTTTAAAATTGATAAGAAAATTTTAATATAACAAGAAATTTTAAAATCTCATAGAATAGTCAAAATATTATTTCAATTATTAATTTAAACTAGATATTTTGCACTGTAGCTATATATGCTCTGTCCACTTTTGTACAATGTATATGGAGGGGGTGGGCAATCTGTCCGTTGAAATGATTTTGGACTATTTTTAATCAAACTAAACCAATCAGAATCAAATAAAACTGAATTAGATTAAACTAAACCGAATTAAAATAATTAAAATTTTTTAAAATAAAAACTGTACGGACTGAAATAACTAAAATTTTTATAAATATTAAGTTTTATTACATTATTAAAAAATTAAAATTCGGTTAGCTAAATTTTTTAACCAAAAAATCAAATTGAACCAAAATTTTAGTTGATTTTAAAAAATAATAAATTTTATTTAAACCAAATTCAACCGAAATGAGTAAACTTAATTAATTTAAAAGGCTTGGACACTTCTACGTACATGCAGTCCTCACTCTGTTAAAAGAAAAATAAATTTTTTTGTTTCTTTTTTTTTATCATGAACATAAATTTTTTTGTTTCTTTTTTTTTTTTATCATGAAAACAAATTTTTTTATTTGAACCACAAAATGTGGAGTCTATTCATTTGGTTAGGATAAGACAAAAAAAAAGGGCAAAATTCTCAAACGAAAAAATAAATTCTTTTATAATATATATTGCAAACTAAAATGGTTTTTTTTTTTTAATAAAAGTAAGGAATAAGGTGCAAATAAACCCTTAATGTTTTATCTGTGGAGAAAATAAGCCCCTTACATTTTTTTTTCGGATCATTTAAACACAAAATTATATTGTCTATGTGTTTTAAGCCCCTTGATTGTCGGAGGCTTTTTAACCAAATAACCACCGTTTGTCATCCATCCAATTTTGCTGACTAGGATAACCCAAGTCAAAGCTACTGTTGCAAAACCTACTATTCTATATCCTCTCCATCTAAAGCTTCAAAATGTGATTGTTTCTCCTCCCAGCTTTAAAAACCCTACAAAAATCATTCAAGCAAATTGACAAAAATTAAAACATAATCAAAACACGGGGTCGTCATCTTGAAGTGCAATGGCTTCGTCATTTTCATCAAACTCAAGCTACTTGAGGAGATTGAACATAGAAATCGATTACAAAGGAGAACCAAAATTCTGCAAATGTCGAAGGAATGGGGTAAGATTCTTGGCTCCAAGGTGAACATCTTGGACTGATGACAATCCTGGATGCAGGTTCTATGGGTGTCCGAATTATGATGTAAGTTTAGCTATTGATAATTTTTATTTACTTGTAATAATTTTTAGTGATTAAAATGGTTGATGGTCATTTTTTATTTTGTTTAAAAATATTAGGTTAATGGGTGTGGGTATTTCCACTAGCACGATCAACCAGTGAGTGATTGAGTGAAAAATTTATTAAATGAAATAAAGTATGATAAAAGGATGTTGTTAATAGAAAATAAGCAATTGAAAGCCTCCTACACTAGAAATGATGCTTAACTTGTGGAGGTTGAGATTAATGAATTATGGAAAGAGTTAAAACAATTGAAGAAGGACATACTGAGATAGATGGAAAGCACAAGGAAGAAGATGAAAGCATCATACATCGTTCTTTGTGTGTTATGGATGTTTTTTTTTAATTATTTTGTTCCTGTAAATTGGTCGTTTGTGGTATGTAATGGATGTAGTATCTTTTTATTATATATATGCAATGGATTATGAAATGTGAAATGGAAATTTGTTCTTTAACTATCCTTTCCATAACTATTTCCATCTTTTGTACTATTATACCATATGAATAAAAGATATAAAAATCAAAACTAAAACATAAAAAAAATTGCTTAATTGACAATTATTAATAGGGAAAAGCAACTTCATAAGCATCATTTATTCAGTTATACTTCCTAAGACAAACTGAGAGAACTTAGTTTTTGTCCAATATAGTTAGTTTGCCAAAATATAGCATATCATCCATCAGTGCTCTTTAAAACAGAGTAATATAAACACACTTAAAATACTAAATTGGATAAACTCATAACACAAACACACTAAATTGCATCATTATTGATTGTATTTTCAGAAACTAAACTAGCAGAACTCATTGTTGCTTTTACTTTCTTCTGAAGTCTGCCAATTAATAACTCAGTTTGTTCTTGCAATTGTCTTGTTGTGACACAAGGTTTGCCTTACCAATGCAAACCTGGAGTAGTAAATGGAAGATCTCTTGCAAGTCTAACTTCTGCCCCATCTCCATTAAATGTGATTTTTCTGGCATTGCTTGTAGGTGCAGCCTTACTGCTCCTAATCAAACGCTCATTTGGGATTGCAAATATTGTCTGCGGATCATAATTATGATCATTCATCTCAGTTTACACTCTTGAATCAATAACTATCTCAGTTGGCCTTTGAGGCTAAAAACACAAACATAAAAAATATTTCCTTAAACAAATAATACGAATTTCTCTCTACATACAACACACATGTAGCCATCAATTAAACATAACCATACACAACAATACACAACTCTTTATTCATCTAGCATTATAAACATTAATTTTAACAAGTATTTTTAGAAAATTAAATTAACTCATATCTAGTGTCATTTTTCTTGTGTTGAAATCAACATAGCAGCCATATCCTTTATTTTGTGACATACTCTGCCTCTTACAAGTGCCTCCCAAAGTCCTTGTTGATTCTTCATTATGTTGGATTCCCTTCCTTTTTGTAGTTTGTGGTGCAACATTAACAGTCTTATGGGTTCTCTTAGTTTGGGAACTAGTATTTTCAGACACTCCAGATGGCATCAAACCTATACCAGACTGTATTTTCTTAGTCTGTACACAGGGTTGAGCTAGTGTATCAGGTGCATTTTGGGTCAATTCATACCTATCTTGGGTATCTGTTGGAGCTGCCTGACAGTGAAAAAAATTAAAAATTAAAAATCTTTGTAATAAAAACAAATAAAATTTAACCTACTAACAACAATAATTGTACACATACCTGGTTGCCTTTATTTGGACATAACCTTATGTTGTAGCCTGTCTGTTGGCACAAGCCACACTTATGCATCAACCCTTTTTTTTAATTAATTTTCCTTCATTGTTGGTCCTATTTCCTATGGCCCTTGGTTCATCTGAGGCTCTTACCCTCTTTATCTTTGGTCTACCACTAACTTGACCTAAGGTAGGGGTTTTATAGCCTCATATTCTGTAATATCCCGAGTTTTTAAATATTTTTATACTGCATTGGGATATGCAGTGTTAATAATTTTTATATATATATATTTATGATATTTTTATAAGTTTGATATTTATTAAAGCTAATTTTAATTATTTTTAATTATTTTAAGGTATTTACGTAAAATTTTTCCGGGAATGTTATTTTCGGGGAAATTGATACGTAAATAATTTAATACTAATTATTTTGACTAATTTTACGAATTTGCATGAACTCATACATAATTTTTAAGTGCTAAATAAAATGTATATATGTGTATTTATTTAAATTAAATTAGGGTTTAATTAATTAACTTAATTTTTATTATTTAGTTTTAATATTAATTAATTAATTATAAGTGTATGAATTATTAATATATATTAAAATATTTGTGTGGTGAGTATTATTTGTGTGTGGGAATATATATATTATTATAATATAAAGTTTGGATATATATATATACATATATACTTAATTTTTAATCAAAATAAAAAAGTTTACATTATTTACGATTATGCCACTTAGTCTTCTCCTTCATCCCCGATCGCCATTCCTCCATTTCCCGCCATTCCAAGATGGTTTTCTTGCCTTTGGTGTGCCTCTCATCCTTCCTCCTACACCTCCAGCCTTTCCCGATGTCTGAAGCACCCATTTTCGACGTGTTTTGGCCGAAAAAGCCAAGAGAAGCCGAAACTCGATCAAGCACCGATCGACGTGATTTCGGCCACCAAACTCGATGCCACCAGTCTCTATCTTCTCCTTGAGCTCCAATGAGTGTGATTCCAAGCTTTGTTTCACTTAAAATGGTTTAGATTTGCCTAGGTTTCAATTTCTCAATTTCGGCCTATTAGGGTTTCTAAATTTTTTTAGCTTCAATTTCATTGATTCATGAAAAATACCTTCACAAAATTTGATCCTTGTAGCTCAATCTACATGTGCTAATTTTTATAGAATTTTTTGAAATTATTTTGATTTTTGGGTATTTTTGATTATTTTATTAATATTTTCTAATTTTTGAAAATTAATTAATTAAATTATGAAATTGTGTTTTATGGTGATTATAGGTGTTTAAATGCATTTTAGAAATTTATTGGTAATTTTTGTGAATTTTATATAATTATTTGAAATTTATTAAGTTTATGTAATTTTGAAAAATAGGGTTAATTATGTGTTTAATTAAAATTAATTGGTTAATTGAGTATATTTATTGATATTATTGAGTTATATGTTGAGAAAATTAATTTTGAGCAATTATACTATTTTTGGTGAATTTTTGAGTAATTTTAGTAAATTTATATATATAGGGGTATTTTGGTAATTTGACACTAAATTGGTTAAAAATGTAATTAAATTGGTTTTAATAGTTATTTAGGGTATAAAAATGATTTCTACAAATTATTTAGTATTTTTAACTAATTAAAACTATTTTTTGTAAATTATTTTTAAATTATATATATAATATACGATTTTTCTAAATAAATGAGTTTTTATCGGTTTGTAATGTATTTTAGGGTTAATTATGTAATTTGAATTTATAAAATGTATTTTTATTATTTAAGGGCATTTTCGGTATTTCTGTAATATTCTGTGAATTGTAGACCTCGGTCGGTAAATTATAGTTTGGAGTCCGACCGAGGGATTGTGGTTGTGAATTCTGTGTCTATTTTCGAAGTGTGTTTCTTTACAGGACCGGCTCTACTCTTTGAGTAGAGAGATGTCCATTTTACAGGGAAGGTTCTGCCGGATTTTCGGTAGAATTCTCGTAAAACAAGATGTCCGGTCGAATTTCCATTCTAATTCTGTATCTAGTATTCTATATTAAGTTTCTAGGAATTTCCATTAGATTTATTTTGATTTCTGTTGTCGTTTGTTTGTTTAGTTGTGTCGAGATCGATACCTAGTGGACTAGGCCCGTCGGACCCATATCGTGGAGCACAATAAACAATGAGTTGTTATTATATATATATATATATATATATATATATATATATATATATATATATATATATATATATATATATATATATATGTTTTAAGGTGCATGTTTTAGAAATGTATGGTTTATTTTGATAAATATGCATAAATGATTTAATTAGTACTTAAGTTTATTTTTGGTTTATTTTTGTTTT
This sequence comes from Mallotus nudiflorus, assembly GCA_947683625.1. Lineage (NCBI taxonomy): Eukaryota > Viridiplantae > Streptophyta > Magnoliopsida > Malpighiales > Euphorbiaceae > Mallotus > Mallotus nudiflorus. Next base: position 2,168,125 of record CANTUR010000486.1, read on the forward strand.
ATTTTCGGTATATTTTGGTATATTTTCAAACTATATGCATGTTTTATTAATAAATTATTCTTAAAATGTTTTTAAATATATTTCTAATTTATTTTGCAATTATATTGGATTTATTTGACGTATGTATACTCAAAATATACCTGGTTTACTTTTGGTATATTTCTAGTATATATATGGTTGATGTTGCTATTTTATTGAAATTCATGCATCATTTATTTTTATGAATGTATGTGTTATATTTAAAATGAAGGATATCAATAGAACGTGCTACCTAGTAGGTAGCACTAGGACCGAGTACGTATCAGTACGCCGATATTGATTTGATTTGATGTGTGATATGATTTGAGAGTGTGATTGCTAGAGCTTGGTTGACCAAGTGTCTCGGGGCCAATCACACTGACAGGCAGGTTGTTGGAGCTCGGTTGACTTAGTGTCTCGGGACCAGTCTACTGTCCAAATGGAATAAGTGAGTCTGTATGGCTAGAGTGTTGTCTAACACTATTTGAGGTTGCGATTTGCTAGGGTTCTATTTGATCCTTCATAAACAGTGATTTTCAATATAAATGTATAAAATGATTTTATCACATCTGTGTGTATTTTCCTGTATATATTTATTATATATACTATTGACTGTATGCATTGTCATTTAGTATGCACGTATATATATTATAACAATTCACTCAGTGAGGTCTGACTCCCTTCCGTTGACTATTTTTCAGGAGAGTCATCGTCTTCAGACCTCAGTAGCAAACCCATACGCCAGATTTCTTCCGCCCTGGCTTCACTATGTAAACTACTTATCTGAGTTTTATTTTATAATCTAGACACTGCAGTAATTGTATATAGTTATGGAGTTTATGTATTATATTTGTGTGAGTTATGTACTTTAAATATTTGAACTGGATTTGTATTAAAGGAATATTTATATATATGAGATGAGGATTTAAATCCATTGTTGTATATTTACTTATATTATTTATGATTTTAATTTCAACTGCAAAATATTTTATTTAAGTTATTATTATTATTGCATGTTTTATTTTATTTTAAGACTTGCTACGGGTTCCGGATTCGAAAGAATTCCCGTTCCCTAGTGCCAGTCATGGCCCATGTTTTGGGTCGTGACATATTCTTCACACCTTATAAATCTCTTTCCAGGTATAGGTTTAAGTGGATGTTTATAAGTAGTAGCATAAGTGGACTGATGGTACCATTTCGAAATGTGATTGATGGGGTTGATTTTTGAATGATACATTGTGCATATAGCATGGGAGCATTGGATTCATGTTAAATCCCATGCTTTGCACATGCAAAGTTGTTTGTCAAGGAAAACTATGTGTTTGTCAGCTCCTTCCCCAATCTTATAACCTATATCCCCACTAAACACCACCTTGCATCCAATTAAATTCTCTTTATTGTCTTGAAACATTCTCATGCATGTTGGACTCCATTCATTGAACCATTTCTCAACAGCTATTTTATTGTCTTTTATCCTATTAATTGCTTAGAGTTTTATGTCTTTGAGCATGCTAACTATATGCTTGTGTCTTGCAGCGAGAATCCATGCATTAAAGCACTCTACAATGTTGCTATCCACCATGAAGCTCTTGGATCTGCTGCTGAAATATGCTTTGCACTATGTGTGTGGAGGATATTTGAGAAGATCTTCAACTCCCTTTTTGGTAAGCTTACCCAATTTCAACAAATTATTTTTAAATTCTTCTTTAAAAATACTCTAAGCACAAACCCAAAATTTCTTTTTTAACTCTCCTCCTCCATATTTATTTGACTAGTTCGTATAAATGTGTCTTGCACACCAACAATGCTTAGCTTGTGGGAGAATTTGCGTAACTGCATTCACAAGTCCCTATAATGACACCATTAACATTGAAATTCATTACCAAGCTATGTATACAAATAAAAACAATACAAAAATAATGAAAAATAAAAGAAATTTATGTATTGATAAATAAATTCTATAAAGCTAATAAGAAACAAAACACCACTTTCCACATGTCAGAAATTACTTTGAGTGTTGAATCATTAGCAAGCTCTAGTTCTTATGCCAACCAACAAAGAAACCATTTCTAATTGTTGGTATTTTCTTTATCTATTACAACCCAAGCAATTGGCACCATTTGATCATCACCATCAATGCCAACTGCAGATAGAAGCTGACCTTTGCTCACTCTTTTTAAAAAATAGATATCAAGACCAATAATTAGTCTGCATCCTGCCTTCCACCCTCTCCTACATGCATCAAAGCAAACAAACATTCTTCTAAACACTCTCTACCCTTCTTTTAATGCATTTTTACACAACTCAATCTTTGCTTTACTTTCAAGATTACTTCTCTTCAAAGTAACTTCATATGCCTCTAAATAGCCAAATTCGACTCTGAAACTATCATCCAGCTCTTGAATGATTTTTTTTTGCCATTTTACACTTGAATAAGCTCACTTTTATCTTTAAAACCTCCTTAGCTTCTTTTTTCATGTCTACCACTCTATAAGTAGGATTTTTGTACATCTTATTTTTGAAATGCTTCGTTAGAAAGGAGTAAGAAGCACTAGGCAGTGAGAAATCTCTATAACACCTATGCACACCATGCAAAGTCTTCATAGCTAAACTAGGGTTATCACCATCTTTATAAATGTATAGCAGAAATGGGCACCCTTCTTCATTGATGCACTTAACTCTTATCTTATGTGGCTCATTGAGGTGGATTTTCAGCTTCTTCCCTTAAGCAATTGTATAATTAGCTATTGCTTCTTGTGCTTTACCAGTATTAGCAAAGGTCATGCCCAAAATGAAATGACCTTTATCTCCATCATAATGCACTCTCTCTTTGAGAGCAACCTCCTCAGCTACTTCATCTTCTTCTTCACTCACAGAATTATTATTTTCTTCATTCTTAGTATCATCAACTCCCTCTTCTTCTAGCTCACTTACATAACCATTTGGAGATACATATGTTGTGTTAACTGAAACTACTCTTTCACTAGATACAATATTAGGAGGATTGTTAACACTGTATTGTGTACCTAACTCAATGTTCTCTTGTCCATATGTATTTACATTATTTGTATTTGCATTAACTTCATATGCACAAGCATTTACTTCTTCTGCACTTACATTCAGTTTCTCTGTATATGCATTTACCTGCTATTTATTTAATGCTTTTTCGACATGCTTTACCTCAACACTAGCACCTTCAACCTCTTTCTTTGAAGGATAATATGGTAACGGAAGAATATAAGTTTTAAATTTAGGTACATCTACTTCATGATCTGCATAAAAGTCGATCTCTCCCACCCAACTGTTATCTGTTATGTACTTCAGAACTCTTCTAATACTGTCATCATCGTGCACTAAAAACAACCCCTCCCTAAGTTTCTTTCCTAGCTCAAGAACAAATATTTTCTTAATAGTTGGGGAACCTAATGTTTTCTGGTATCTATAGAGGAGGTCTTCGTAATCCAAGAAATTAGGGTCAAAGTCATACAACATATCAACACTCCAATTAACATAGTAAAGCTCATCATTTTCTCACACCTCCCAACTACCACCAAAGTTAAAAATTAAATCAATACTTTCCCTCCATGCTGTCACAATACTAAACACAAAAAGATAAAAATGAGACCCATTTTGTCTCTCAAAATCAAACAATGCATGTAAATATCACAGGCTAGAAAGCATAAATCGATTTAACAATGCAAAAAAGATAAAACCAAAAAAACTTACTACTGTCATTACATAGCAAAAAAACACACCACTTTGCCATGAAAAAGCTACTTTTGGACCATTTACCATCTCTTTCTTATTCAGCACAAAGAGAAAAAGGAATCAAATATTACTTGTTTTGCAGAGGTCAAAGGACACCCCTAACCAACAAACATAGCTTTAATCAATAGAAAAAGACAATCAACTGCTGTAACCCTAATTGATTTTCTAAGAACAAATTTTGGACATCTTATTTATGAAGGTTTGATTTTCTTTCTTCATTCTATATCGTTTCCTTAAAGACTTCTCGCACTAAAACTAACTGATACAAAGCCAAAGCTGACGTGTCGTTACTTTATTCGATGTGGAGCTCAAGTAGACTTGCATGAAGGCCACATCATATGGATGACAAATGGTGGTTATTTGGTTAAAAAGCCTCCGTCAGTCATGAGACTTAAAACACAGAGACAACAAAATTTTGTATTTAAATGGTCCAAAAAAAACATAAAGAGCTTATTTGCTCCACGGACAAAATATTAGGGGCTTATTTTCACCTTATCCCTAAAAGTAAAAGTCACAGGGAGCCACTTCTTGTTTTTGCTTGGTCTTAAAAAGAATCTTTCTTTTTCAAGCTTAAACTCAACTTTTTGTCTACTGTGTGTATATATATATATATTTTCTTTTTAATTATTATCATTTCTCCCCCATTGGTGGACTTTGTATGTAAGGACTCACTCAACAATTAAGTCAAGATATGCACAAAAAAAAGAAAATCAAGCCAAGAACCTGACAAATGAAACATTTACAGCTGTTCCTTTTCTTCATTTTCTGCAAAGGAGAGCTCTGCACGCTTTCTTCTACACTTGGCTTAGGTAATTTATTCAATATTCAATTTTTTATACTTTTTTGTAAGTTTTTTTATTCTTTCTTCTGTTAGGGTTGGCTTCATCAGATTCTTTTCTTTCTTTCTTTATTTGTTTGTTTATTTTATAATTTATAATTCAGAGTTTCAGATTCTTGGCTTGATTTGGCAAGAAAAATGAGTTCTTTCCCAAATGAGATCTTTCTTTATCATTTTTCCAGTGTTTTTTTATATTTATTTCCTTATCAGTTAACTGTTCTTTACAATCCACATTTCCATTTACAGAAACATTCTCTTTATGGGGTCTGCAATTTGTTTTCTTGTTTAGCTCAAATATTTTTTTAATAATTAACTGAGATTTGTACTAAAATATCTTTGTTTTTCCATTTATAGGTATGTATACATCTTTTTCTTTGGATAGATGCTGATAAAATTGGTCTTTGTTAGCTATAGTTAGCTTGATTTCTTGTAGCCAAGATCTATTCTTGATTTTGGTATATAATCACTAATCACTAAGCTTAATTTGATCTTCTTTTAAGTATATATATATGATTTTAATTAGATTTCTTGATTTTTTTTCCCTTTTAACTGACACTGTTTCTCGAATAAATATCTTAATTTTAGATGATTAATTCTGCATAAAGGATAATTGAATTGAAGTTTTTTTTTTTTTTCCTTTTTGGTTCTTCTTCTTGTACAAGGACTTGTGGGATTGGAAATGGCAAGGCAAAAGATTCAGATCAAGAAAATTGATAACATGACAGCAAGACAAGTGACTTTCTCAAAGAGAAGAAGAGGGCTTTTCAAGAGAGCTTATGAACTCTCTACTCTTTGTGATGCTGAGATTGCACTCATGGTCTTTTCTGCAGCTGGAAAGCTTTTTGATTATGCTAGCACAAGGTGATTAATATATAATCTTTAATTCTTCTTTCTTTCATAGTCTTTTCTGCAACTCGAAAGCTTTTTGATTATGCTAGCACAAGGTGATAAATATATAATCTTTAATTCTTCTTCTTCTTTCATAGTCTTTTCTGCGACTGGAAAGCTTTTTGATTATGCTAGCACAAGGTGATTAATATATGATCTTTAATTCTTCTTCCGCTTCTTCTTCTTCTTTCATCGTCTTTTCTGCAACTGGAAAGCTTTTTGATTATGCTAGCACAAGGTGATTAAAATATAATCTTTAATTCTTCTTCATTTCTTTTTTGAGATCTTATGCCATCATTATAGTTTTTGTTGGATGAATGATATATATCAGTAGAATCTTTTGGTTTTTGTGAAGAAAGACTTCTATTTTCTTGTACTGTATTTAGTTTTGATTGGTGGGTATCAACTTCAAAGAGTTTTTTTGCTTTTATCTTCCAAGGAACTAGCTAAATATAACAGTGATCTCTTGTTATATAATTGATATTTAATTATTAATTAACATAATTAATTAACAATTATCTTGGCTTATTTTTCTATGTAAGAAGCTTCTCTGGAATAATTTTTTGTTTCTTTTTTCAAAGAGATTGGCTGTACTTCCTCAAATCTTAGAGACAAAAAGGCTAGCTAGTTATTCACATGAATTTTGCTTCTGTTCATAATATATTAGATACATATAACGCTAGTTATTCACACCTTAAATTCTTTAGGCCAAAAAATAATAGTACTGTTTAGACCTGAAATCCTGACGAGGGCCACATAAGCATTGATGATATGTCCTATTTCTTAAGATTTGCATAACTTTTGCATTTGATGAACTTTTGCTGTATAGTTTCTATTAAAGCCTGTACTTACAACTTTGTGTTTGTATGGTAGGTATCCATATTGTATATGATTTTGAATAGATTTTAGTTGGAACTGTGCTGTTGTAGGCTCACATATGTACCTTGCTTGAATAAAAAGAGGTGAGGGATGAGATATTGGGATACTTTTTATAAGATGACAGGTACCATGAAGGAAAATGTTATTTAAGATTATATTAATTAATTATTACAAGAAATTAAGGTTATGGTGCTATTGAAGAAAGTCAAAGTCCTAAGAAGAATGAGTAAAAGCCACTAGTACAATAGATTGTTGCTACAATATCAACAATAAAATGATACTGAAATATAAGGTTATAATATACATGTTAATTCAAAAACTAACTTTCAAGTGATTTATGATGAAATGTTTTATGGTCTTTTATTTGGTTTAGAAGACATTGACAATGGAGATAATAAATTGATGGATAGTACAAGTTTAAATTAAGTCATATAAAGGAATTCCAAAGAGCAACATAAAAGTTTTCTTGCATCACCTCATGGTGTTTTTGTTTCTCTAATTTTGTTCCCATATCCTTTTACTTTTTCTTTTCTTTATTCAATTTTGTTACTATTGTGATTTATGTTCTTTATTTAGTCCTCAGTTTTTTTTTAAAAAGAAAGAGTACTCTGATAAAAACTAATGGTTTCAGAACAAAAGAAATAGTGATCATTGCAGAAATTAAACTGAATAAAAAGGAAACAGAAAATTAAGAGTTTTATATTAGGAAAAAAAAAAAGTTGAATTGAAGGTGACAAAATTTAGAAATTGACCTTAATATTAGAATGATAATAATATGCCATCAAGAGCAATTCTATAGTCATTTTTGGTAGGTCGGGGTATTTTTCAGTATCTAATAAAATTATCACCAAGAAAATATTGAATGCTTTTCTAATGAATTTTTCACTACTACAGTATTTGGTTAATTATGGCAGAATTTGATATGTTTTTTTTTCTTTTTTTCATTTAGGCTTCTGTTTCAGTATTTGATTTTTTTTTGATAAATAATTTTTTTTATTAATAATTCAGTATTTGATATTTTTAGCACAACTAATAACATGAATAATACATGTATATTGTTTGCCTTATGAAAAATATATTTCACATTTTTCAGTACTTGATATTTTTTTTAGAGGCGGGCATAAGTAAATGACAATTTATTGGCTCTAAATCCCAAATCCCAACTAAAAACACAACACCCAACTTAAAAATATATTTCATCATCTTACTATTTGCTGATTGAAACTTGAAATTGGGGAAGAAAAGAAGTAGTGCATTTTGAATTCAATCCAATGATAATCATATTTAAATAACAAAATGACTCATTTGTTATAATTAATATTGTAATAAATATTATAAAATTATCATAATATATTAATTGTGACATAAAAAATTGTTACAGAATTATCACATAATACTCTGTTGCAAAAAGTGTATTATAAAATGTGTCAATTAAAAATTGTTATTAATTGCATTTTTTTTATGACAATAAATTAAGTGTCACAAAAAATATTGTTTGTGACAACATATATTATGACAATTATAATTATAATTGTCACATAAAAATTATATTGTCACAAATACAATACTACTTTTTATGATAATATTATTTATTGTTTCAAAAACTACACATAGTGACATTATGAATTGTCACATTAATTATGCAAAATTGTCACTATTTATTATTAGTGACAATTTTATGTCACAAAGGATACTAATAGTGATAATATTTTATTGTCACAAATTAAAAATCATATATTAGCATCATAAATTAATAAGCATCTCATCTTTATATTTAATTTTATCATCATCAACATCATTTAAATTTTATCTACTTTCAATTTTCATATAATATTTATATAAAATTTTAAATTTTAACATTTGAAAAACTTTTAATTTAATAGTTGTCATAACTACCATAATAAAATAACAACATGATAACTTTTTAGTTGGAACAATTTATAGAGAAATTTTGGAAGCACTTGTTTACTTACTAACAATGTGAGATTCAATAACAAGAAATTAAAAATGACAAAAGAATATATTTTGGGACAATATAATATTAAATTGACACAAATATTAAAATTTATTCATTACAACTTTTAACTTGTAATAAAAAAATATATATATTATATTTATAATGGTGACAACTAAAATTTGTCACTTATAAACTGAAAATTTTAGTGACAATACTAAATAATATGTCTTTTACGTGACAAGTTAAACTTGTCACAAAAATATTTTTTATTACATTTAAAAATATTGTCACAAAAAAATTATACTTTTAATTTTACAATAATAGTTAATGACATTATTGTCACAAAATTTTAATATATTTGTGACAATTTAATATATTGTCATATATTATTTAGTGATAAATTAATAAATTAAATATTGTAACATATCATAAAATTATTGTCACTTATATAATTTTTTTGTGACAATTAATTTTGTGACTATAAAAATATTATAACTAATAAATGAATTTGTAGCAGTAGTCACATAAATAAGACATATATGTTATTTTAATAATAGTATCTCAAAACTATTGTATAATATTATTTATTTACTACCCCACGTTACTTTGGTTTAACATCCAAAATCCTTACGGAAATGTTTGGGGTCCTATATTGATTTCCCCTCCCACCTCCATCCCAAAAATTATAATAGGCCAAAAAGAAAAAACATACTAATTATCTAACCAAGTGATTGGTAAAAAATCATTAATTATATTTGTATCTTTCATCTGAATTAATAAAAAATTTTCATTCAACTTGTCTATGCATATAAACCTTTTCTTGGTTAAAAAGAAAAGGATGTTTAAGGAATATAATATGCATATTGAAGAAAATAACTATGCATTTCAATTAAATATGCATTTAAGTGGCCTAAAAGATTAAGAAACAGCAATATCGTTTAGGTTTAAGAGAAAAGTTTACTGTCATTTGTTATTAATTTTTTTTTTATTTAAAGAGCTTTCATAGGTTTTAAGAGAATTATACTTATTGTATTTCATTTTTTATTTTTATTATGAGTACATCATGCATAAATAAAGAATTCTATTACAGTACCATTAATATTACTGTATAAATTTCTTAGAAAAAATTATTGTATAAATAATTATATGCCATTAATTTAATAAATGATAGAGTGCAAAAATATATACAGTAGTGATAAAAATAAAATGAAAAAAAGCACAAAAAATAAAAAACTATGCCAATGTTGGAAGATGTTCTATTAATATCTAAAAAATATAATTTTAATTGAAATAAATAAATAAAGACACTATTTTTGTTGCTCATATGCAATATACTATCATCTTTAAGAAAACATATACAATTGTATCAGATATATAGTAATAATAATGCATGTTTATATAGATTTATTATTATTATTATTTTGTAATGAGCTGACCTAGTTTATACATTAACACACATTATCTTTCATCACAAAAATATTGTAATTACTAATAAATTAGTAATTTGGTCATGGAACATATATTTTACAGTATAATATTTCGATTATTAATGAATTAGTAATTTAGTGATTGAATATGTATTAAATATAATATTAAATATCCAAAATTTACTAATCTTTTTTCCTTTCAAAGAATTGTGAGACCATCAAAGCATGAAATATCTTATCATTTTTATATGATTATATATATAAATTTATAAATAATTTGAACCTATCAAAACAATATAAATACTCAGGGGATCACAGGCATTTCAAAGAAAAAAAAAAGCTAAATATATAATAAAAAGATGAAAAAAGAAAGAAGAGGGAAAAATCACTTTCCTTGCCCAAATTGATGAAATTGCTCAAATTTATTAATTCATTTTTAAATAATTCTATTGGAGTGGTCATCAAATTCAAAGTACTATACAAAAGAAAAAAATTCTATGATTTTTACTGAAAATGGTACAAAAATCAAATGTTTTAATTTGATAGAAAAGCTATACTAAAATTATTTATTTTATATAATACAAGAAAAAATTATTGAAATAAAAGTCTTAAATTTTTAGGAATTTGGGACATTTTAATTTAATATTTTTCAAAATTTTCTTACAGGTGTCAAGAATAAATTTTCTTTATTTCTTTCACATTCGTTGTCCATTCTTCGTGGACCACTCTTAAAGCAAATATTAGACCATTAATTCTGGATAAATATATTCCACCAATTTTATTTTACATATATATTTTTTTCTTCCTTGTCCATTCTTTAAAAGATGACTGACATGACATCAACCTATTTTAAGGAGATTTACAAAGTAACTAATACATCAGTGAATTTTGTCAAGTTTAATAGCTTGGGAGTAACTTTGCAGTTTTTAAAAAGTTTATGAACTCAATAAGAATAATTGAAAAATTGATATAACTTTTAGATCTGACAAAGTTATTATTCCTTATTATTATTTTTTTTTATCATTTTTAGGGATTAGTACCTAGCCAGGGTTTACTATTGTGACTATATTTTTTCTTCTAATTCTGATTTACAATGAAGAAAATGACTGGAACTAATCTTTTTGGGTATTGAAGTATGAATAAAGTGATTGAAAGGCACAATCTGCACCCATAGAACCCTAGCAGGTTGGATCAACCTTCTCTTGATCTGCAGGTAATTAGCATATATTGCTGAATCCTGACTATACATGTTAAAAACAAAGAAAAGTTGAATAGAAACAAAATTTTGTTGTTTTTTTTTCTCCTTTTACGCATTGGAGAGAAGACAGAAGGAAAAAAAAAAAAAAACTTGCAGTTTTATGTGTAAATGTTGCTACGGTCAGTTTGCAAAATTTGAAACATGCATGATTTAATGTTCATGAGCATGAGATGACAGACAGATGAGAGGAGAAGAGTTACAAGGGTTGACCATTGAAGAACTGCACCAATAAGAGAAGTCACTTGAAGGAGGCTTAAAACGAGTTATGGAAACAATGGTTCCTCCTGCTGCCATTTATACATCTTTTATGTTCATTTGAACACTTATGATCTTGATGCACTTTTCTGGGTATGCACTATACATATGAATTCTCCTATGATTTGATGCACTTATATTTTTCGGTGTTTCTGCAGGGTGATGTAATAAACAGATGAAATCAATGCTCTCAAAACCAAGGTTATATGCCTATCTGAAAACTGTTGCTAGCCATTTCGTGTCATATATAATGCTATTATACATGGACTCATAAGATGTGACCTATGTTGTGCTGAGCATAACATTTATGGGGAGAGATCTCAGAGTCTTATATATGTGGATCCAACTCCCCATCTTACCTACACCTGAAGTATTGTACTCAACCATGAATGTGTGACACAAACTTTGGGTGTTTTACACTTAACTAATAGAAATGTGATACATAGACCATGTCCTATACATCTAATCATTGGATATAATATAATAGGAGTAGGTAAGAATATGTCATGATATAAACTAATGAGAAGCAGTGTGCTGGATAATTTATTCTTGTATCGAGCTCTTCATGCATACATGTTCAAAGCGAAAGCCATATACTTAGCAAACCCTATATTAATGCCGGCCCACAAATATGTTTGACCTTGAGTGCTATATGCTTCAGAATTTTTGAAGATGGGACTGTTGAGCTGGCTAACCTCTCTTGCTCACACTATTTTTCGCATATCTCTTGTTTTCTTCCATGAATTTACAGGGAACTGAATTGATGGAAGAGAACGAGCGTCTAAAGAAGCAAGTCTGTGAGATATTTTTCTCTTCTAGTTCCTTCTTGTTAACTATTTCTCACTTCTCTGAGTTCAATTCTATTTAGCAGATACTGCATGTAAAAATTGACCAGTTGAATTTACTAGAGCAAGGCCAGTAATCAGATTCTTTGATGACTAACACCAGCAGCACAGCAGATCCTCTTCCTTAAGACTACGAAGGGTGCTATAATTTCCTTAGATTGGGGTTGGTGTCTAGCATTCATTTTCTTGCACATTACGAGTTTCTTGATTTTTTTTTACTCTTCCTATTCAAGAAAGCATTTAACATAATTACTGTCATATAAATGCACTACAAAAATAATGGGATTTTTTTGCTTACTAATCGAAATACAATAGAGTCTATTCGTTAGCTTACATTCATGAGAGAAGGGTAGGTGAATATCTTGCACATTAAGGTAGATGGGATGAAGAGAGGTAGAGGCAGGCGTAAGTAAATGACGATTTATTGGCTCTACATCTTTATGAGATTTCCATCCCCATAACATACATGCATTGCTTTTTGACATCATTTTAATCTATAAATATTTATTGAATTAACTAGAGGGGTATAAGTATTACCTAATTATAAAAGAGGGTTAATGAAGAAATTTATATCAATTGTTTGGGTTAAAAATGGTGTGTTGCCATATGTTACAATTGCTAAAAAAAAAAAAAAAATCTCTATACCTAAAAGAAAACGTAGAAGACAAAGAAGGGAGAGGGGAGGAGAGAAACCTAATTCTAATTCTTATCCTTTCAAATCCCAACTAAAAACACAACACCCATCTCAAATTAACCTTGACAAACCTTGAATCATCTACTATTTGTTGATTGAAACTTGAAATTGGGGGAGAAAAGAAGTAGAGCATTTTGAATCCAACCCAATGATAATCATATTTGAATAACAAGGTAAGTAAAAACATTGATTTCTATTTTTGAGTAATTAAGCACATGCATGTGATTATATAGTTATTTTTATAGTTAACCCTTAATTTCAATTATAGCATAGGTATATTTGAATAAATTGAATGATTTGAGTAGAGAATAGTAACATATATGGCTGATTTTAAGAATATTGAATTTATAGGTGTAAATGAGACATGATTAATGAGAACTTGGAAATAGAGAGTAATATGATATTTAAATATTTTATTTCTATTATTTTTCTTGTATTCTGAATGGAAACTATCAAAATCATTAAAATATTCAGAAAAAATTGTTTGGAAATTAAAAACTCTTAAATCAAAGTTGTTGGTATCAATGCAAACTCTGGGTAAATTTCATAGATGGTAACTAAACTTGTACTTGATTACAATTTAGTTACAAAACTTTAATTTGTATATTTTTAGTTATCAAATTTCCATTTAGATTTCACAGCTAATCTTTATTATATTTTTTGCTCCATAAACAATCTAGCATTACCATTGTAATTCAAAATTTGAATATAGCATACAAATAAGTCTATATTTTTTATATTCATATAGAATTTAATGGAAAAACTAAAAATTATTTTGAAGGATCTATAACTTCTTCCTAAAATAATGTAAAAAACATTATTTGATTAGAGAACAAAGCAAATATTAATATTTATATTCATTTTTATTTTTTGTACAATATACTAAAAATTAATAAAATATTTTGTATAATATTATTATATTATTATATTTAAATATTATTTTAATTTTACGTACAATATTTAATTTTTTACATATAATAAAGTATACATTAATAATAAAATATTTGTATAATATTAATATATTTAAATAATTTATTACTTTAATTTAAGGATGATATATGGACTTATTTGTATACTATTTTTAAATTTTGGACTAAAATGGTAATAATGGATTGTTTATAGACCAAAAAATTTTATATGGACTGTACATGAAATATAAATAGAACTTTGGTAACTAAAGAGATACAAATAAAAATTTTGTAACCAAATTGTAATGAAGTATAAAGTTTAGTGACCATCTACAAAATTTACCTGTAAACTTTGTTTGTAACAAGCAGGGCTGATTCTGTTTTTCAGTAGTTTCATACCTTTAAACCTGACACATTTTGATCTCTTTTCTTGTATGGAAACACTTTGATATGTTGTTTATCATGTGGTAAAGTTTTGTGACAAAATACATTCGTTTTGTTGGGCAATTAAACTGATTTTTAAGATTGCTGCAGAGGGTAAATTCCATAGAATCAGGTTCTAAAATTTAGGTGTTTGAAGCCCTTAAACCTGATGTTTTGACCTGATTTTTGGTATACAGATATTTGAATATGTCATTCATATATCTGTAAATTTTCATGTCAAAATTCAGTCATTAAGGTAGTCAATTAAATTGAGTATTTAGCCTGCTGCATTAAATAGAATTCTGTAATTTGTGTAATTTGCATAACTTGCATCACAAAACATGGCATAAGCATTTTCATAGTCATCGCCATGTTTAGGAATTGTCTTTTATTTTGAGATTCCTATGGTTAACAATAGGAGATGGTGGAATAAGGCATGATGCCACAGAGAAATCAAACCAAGGAGGCTTTGGTGTATAATACTTTCAAGAGCCTTCTTATTTTGGTGTGTAGGGCTTTATCTTGGGATTTTGGCTTGTCTGGGTGAGTGGATTACTAATTACCAATGCTATGTTGCAACAATATACTATATATATACATATAAATATATGTTTCTTTAAAACTTGGTTTAATATTTGAAAATGATATAGCTATTGCAAGTAGTTTGATTGTATTTTACAAAAGCTATTGTGAATGCTATTTTTTTAATAGAAGATGGGAACATGTATTAAATTTTGATATGGCTTGATAAATAAAAGTGTATAAATATATTGCTAAGGGTAAATGGTACACACTTATGTTATGATTGATGTATGTGATGATGAAATAGTTGTTGATGGATTGACTGTCTTCGGGACAATGCTTGATTGCAATGATGCCTTTAGGGGTGTGTAATTGGGTGGTTGGCCCTTTGGGGTTAGCTCTACACGTATGTATGACTTGTGAAAACTTAGGGGGAACCTAAGTGTTTGGTGCTCTTGGGTGACTAACATATTGGATAGGTTAGCACTAAAAAGCTTGAGATGATTGATTATAACTTGAGTGTGTATAGCTGAAATTCCTTGACTTTGATAATGGCTATTAATAGAAATGTGATTTAACTTGAAAGGCATGTGATTTACTATAATTGATTTGATTGAAGTTTGGTGTATTGAAATGGAAATGAGTTGAACTATTTGAAATCTAATATAAATGAATACATACCGTTAGTACCATGACTTTGAGTCATGTTTAACTTTAGTATCAAATTTTAAATTTTTTTCTTTTCGGTTCCAAAAATTTTATTTTTATTTCAAGTTAAAGTACCTTGAACATATCCGATCAAATTCAGCATATATGACAGCTGAAAAAAAGTATATTTTTAGTATATTCACCATGTAAGCGTCCCATTAAGTGGCCTAATCACCTTGTGGTCTCCATAAAATAAAATTTGCTAAAATTTTATTTTACGAGACTCACAAACAAATTTTATTTTATGGGGCCAATAAGATGAATAGACAGTTTAATAGAATGCTTACAAGGTAAATATATTAAAAATATGTTTATTCCGGCTGTCACGTATGTTAAATAAATTGGATATGTTAGAGTTATTTTAACTTGAAACAAAAATTGAATTTTTGAGACTAAAAAGAAAGAAATTAAAATTTTGGTACTAAAGTGAAACATGGTCCAAAGTTATGGTATCAACGGTGCAACAAACCCCATATTATCTTAGCTATGAAATACATGTTCCTTCTTGTTAATTTTTAATTTACTCACTGAGTATTCATACTCCTCCTTTTATTACTATTTTTTTCAAAGAATCTATTTTATAAGTGAATCTTTAGCTTCATTGGACATTATTTTTCACTCCTCCGCATTTAAAGTTACGGTCGAGCCAACATTATAGCTTTCTTCTTCTTCTTCTTCTTTTTTTTTTTTAATAAGCAAGGAATCTTTAGTTTGGTTGGATATCATTTTGGACTCCTTCACATTTAGAACCAAGGTCGAGCCAACATTATAACGTTCTTATGTTAGTTTTAACTTTTAGAATAGTTTAGTATGTATAGTTTGCTAAAATGGGCATATAAGCGTGTAGTTTAGTTAATACATGTGCATTTGATACTCTAAGCCTTTTTAATAGAGTGTTGAAAGTTGATAATAGGTCGATAATGTTTCTTCTTCAGATTTGAACATTCTTAGGGAGTTTAGTTCCATATTGAATAAGCTGTTACAATCTTTCTGACGATATAGTTTATAATCATATAGAATGGTGAAAAAAGATCCACATAACTGACCCCAGCTAATTTGGAATTAAAATTTAGTCGAGTTGAACTTACGTATGAGAGTAGGGGATAACTGTAAAAATATAATGGCTGATGTATAGTAAGATATATATAGTATGCTGAGTTATGTCGTTATAGCCTAGTACTGATTTTGCAGTAGTGATTCCTCGAAAGTTTATAGGAGATCAAAGTACTTAATTTTACAGTATAATTGAATGCAAAAAAAAAAAAAAAAAAAAATCTGGAAACAACTATAGGTGAGCTCAAGTGCAACTTTGAAATGTCTTGCTGCAGGTTACCACTCCCGGATTGAATCCTGAAGGATGGAGTGATCAGTACCAAATTCTTGTGTTAATTTCTCATCCATCTTGAGTCTTCAGTTCCAAGGGAAAAGTGGCATATGAAGTTTTGCATGGAACGCTTGATTGCTATGTGTCTCTGTGTGTACAAATGTAGATAAAAAAGAAAAAAATCTGATTTCTAGGCAATGGATTGCACCCTCTAAAAGGAGAGATGCATTCACCATTTAAGATGTTATTGATTAAGGACAAATAATGCAGGTTTGTGTGAAGCAGACTGTTGTGTTATATTTGCATTTTGGTTGCTATAGTAATGGTATTTTCAGGGAGAAGATTGCTATTGAATCCGAAGAACATGGTGGTTCTCTTCTACAAAATTTATATTCTTCTCTTTATCATCAGCATTATCGTCATCTTCTTTTGTATGTAGCACCCAGGAATTTACTGGGGATATTGGAGTTTGTATTGTATTATGTGAAATTTATGAATTCATTACTTATAAAGGGTATAATTGTTCTTTAGGGATGACAAGTTGAAGGATACTTCGGCACTTTAAGTAATTTTTTCCCCTTTTCATGGTTGCATTTTTCAGTCCCAACTTTTAAAAAATTTCAAATAAAGTATGCAAGCAGATTTTAAAAAGTAAAAATAGTAACAGTTTAAATTTAAAAAAATTTGAATTCTCTTGATCAAAATAATAAAAATTTGAATTCATTTTTGTATTTAATTGATTTTTTTAAGTGTAAAACTCGTGACATGCAATAAGATAATCTTAAATTTAATTTAAATAAAATTGATTAATAATTTATTTAAGTATACAAGTAACCATCTTAAAAAAAAAACATTTCATATATTATGTGTATATTTTTTAATTTTGACCAAAGTATATACCGTGTTAAAAGACTAAATTAAAATATTTTATCAAATTTTATAGATCAAACAAATTGACAGAAAATCATAAATATTATAATTTTTGATACTAATGGAATTTTTTTTTTGCTTCTAATATTATAATTCAAGGAGATCCATGACTATCAAACGGATGTTTCATTTCCTTGTTCTTCCAAACAAAGCCTTAATCCCCATTCAGGTGCAAGAAAGGCGCTCGGTAAATAGTATGGAGGAAGTAGTAGTTGTGCGTTATTGTCATTGGTTCCCGCTAAAGACCTGCTCAATAACACAAAAGGAAAACATAAACATTTTCTATCTTGTATTTATAAAATTTTATACCTAAATGTTTTACCACAAAAATAAGTTCCAAACTTGTAGTAGCAAGAAATGTCGTGGCTAAAAGTTAGCTATTAAATTTAAATATCAGGTAGTTGTTTTTTATATTTTTGGGTATATAACTTATGATAATAAAGATAATTTGTAAATATATCAAAATTAATTGCTATAGAAATATAAATTGTGTAACAATTTTTTGTAAATATAGTTTAGAAATATAAAGGAAAACACAAATTATCTTTATAATTTTGATATAGGATCAAATATATGAAGCTAATAAAATAATATAACATCCTTTTTCTTTTTAAAACTTTAATTTTCGTTTTCTTTAAAATGCCATTTAATTGTAATATTATCTTTTTAATAATATAAAAGAAAATTAAAGATTTCATTTTTTTATAGAAAGAAAACTAATGATTTCTGTTTTTAATAGAAAGGAAAACTTTTTATTGTTTATTTTCAATGTGAGATTTGAAATTTTTTGGTTTCATATTTGTATTTTGTAAATTAACCACAATTTAATTTTTGCAGCTAAAACTTTATTGGCTTATAATGTATATTAGCTATCAATCAATTTGGCTTTGAAGCTAATATTGTGGCTAAAATTTTAATTTTAGTCATAAAATAATTCATATTTATGGTTAATTAATATTATTAGCTACGACCTTTGCATAATTAATCTTTGACACACCTCAACTTTTATTATTTTCTATTTAACTTTTAAACTTTTATTTTGAACATTTTTCACCTTTCAATTTGTACTTTTTGATTTTATTTAACTTATACAATATCGAAACAAATAAAAATTTAATTTCAAATAATTTAGACACATAAAATGCTAAAGTTGACTTCAAAATAGTATAAATAGAACTAAAAACTAATATTAAAGAAGTTAGAAAATTTTATCTTTGATTATATTCTCGCTTTTATTAAACATTATTTTAGTTTATATAAATTTCTCTTGTGTCCATATCAACATTGATTTATAAAATATTTTTGATTTTATGTATTATAGGGGTTAAATAGATTCAATATAAAAGTTTAAATGTTAAATAGAACATAATAAATATTAAAGAGTGCTTGAAATTAATTAAGTTTAAGGGTGAAACTATGCATTTGGCCAAATTAAAATAATATAATACAAGAAGAGAACTAAAAGAAATTAAAATAAATTTACTAAATAAACTTGGAGTTACATCTTAACATTAATGCATACTTATGGTTGTTTAATTTTCACTATCTAAATATTTTTTGAGTGATAATATTAATATTATTTAAGTAAAAAAAAATTTGAATCAAATTTATATGCATTTGGTAATAATATGATACAATTAATATAAATTTGGACTAAATTAATGAACAAAGTTATTTGGACTACTTTGCAACTTTATAAACAAAATGGAGTGTTATTGACATTTTTTTTAAAAAGGAACAATCGTTGTTGGTGAACAGTGTGCACCATATATGTTCACACACTGTTCATCCAAGGCAAAATGCAGTGCCTTTTGCCTCTGCATTGGAGAGAAATCACATCCCAATCTGCTGCATTTTGCAGGAAGTTAGAGATACTCTAAGGGTTCAATATGCTGGAAAATAAACTGCATGAGTACAATGTGCCAAAATAAAAGTACAGTGGTGTAATGTAAAAAACAGTCAAGAGTATAAGGGCTTAAAAAATGCTTTTATTTCTAAACTATATGCATATATTAACTTTGGCTAAAAAGGTCAAAATTGGACCCTCATCTTTTACCCCAAGGAAAAAACTCAAACACCTCTAATTCTTGGATCTGAGCATCTCTGTATTTCTTATGTAGTTCAAATCCTTCTTTTCTCTCAATTTTTTTTGATTCTAAATAGCATCGTTAAACAGTTTCAAAATGACAAATGGCTTAAACCGTAACATGCATTCTTTGAATCCTTTCGATGTAGCCAGTTCTTGATTAAATTTACTATTGAGAAATTGTTAAATTCATAAATGATTTTCCTTATAATATAATTTTTAAAAAATTAAAGTTATTTTTAATGTAAATATTATTACTTTACATAATTTACAATTTTAATTATATATTTGAAAGTAGTTAAAATATCAATATATAACTTTACAATATAAAGAAAATTTATTATATATATATATATATATATATATATATATATATATATATATATATATATATATATATATATATGTGGACACCTTTAGTTTGATCAGCCCACAACAAAAGGCTAATGATGAGAAAGTACGAGTTTATAATGTAAGGGAAGCCTGAAACTTCTCTAAAATAGACTCAAAAACCCTAACCACTAAGCCCAAGTCCAAAATACCAAATCTAAACCCAAAACAACAAGACTAAGCCTTAAAAGCCCAAGCCCATTGTCTTTTGCTCTAAAGGCCCAGACCTGCCCTAGGTGCAGAGACAATTGCCTTAATGAAGAGGCGTTGCCTTTTCACCCTAGGGCATCAATGAGGCGATGCCTCATCAAAGAGGTGGCACCTCTTCATAGCCATCCTCTACAACATGAAATGCTATTAATTGCAGTAGTTGAGACCCATTTGCCTTTGATTTGGGGCATTTTTGGATGCCAAAGAAAAGGAAAAAAGCTGGAAAAAGAGAGAGAAAAGCATGGGGAATGATGAAAAGCATAAGGGAGAGGGTGAGGGTGTTTTGGTTGGGAATTGGAAAGGCAAAAACGGGAGAAGCTTTAAAAGAGAGAGTGTGGGCATAGGAGAGGGGACCTTTTTTGGACTTGAACTTTCAGTCTAGAAAAGAGAGAAAAATAGAGAGAAAAAAGGGAAGACAGAAGAGAAGAAGATGAAGCAGAAGAAAGAGACTTTTGGATAAAAAGACTTGATTTCTTGAGAAAGAGGAAGGCTCTTTTGCATTCCAAGCACCCAAACCAACAAACCAAGCTCTAAGGGCTTAGTTAGGAGCATCAACTCGTCCAAATAAGTAAGATTCCCTATTTTCAAGTTTTAATTTCTTTATTTGATTAAAAGCTTTGATTAATTACTCTTTTGTTTATTCTATTGAGTTTTATTGCTTATTTAAGTTCATGTGTGAAGCATGATTGTATGAAAGACTAAGTATTAGTAGTTGTCTTTGCATATTTGTATCAATCTTAATTTATTTGAATAAATATCGAGTTTCTTACAAGTTAAGAAATGTAGTATGTCTTTAGTTATGTTGAGGAGGCTATGTCTCTTTATAGAGGCGACGCCCCTTTATGTTGAAATGATTTGAAATCGCCTCCTGGTCAGGAGGTGATGCCTCTTTGAAGAGGCATTGCTGCTTGGTTAGGAGGCGACGCATCTTTAAAGAGACGTCGCTACTTGGTCATGATTCTACACAATCCTGCTTTGTGTTTTGATGTTCATTTTGTATATTTTGCATGATTCCTATATTTGTCTTGTTATATATCTTGATTTTATACATGATTACTATGTCGTTTCATATTATTATTGTCTAAATATTATTGTGATTTTTGTGGACTATTTTGTTATTTTATTTCCATTTCCCTTGAATATTATTTGTTAATTATTTTATGGATAATATTGTTATTTTATGAGATGGGGCTAATTTGTGTTTATTGCAAGAATTATTTGGTGACTTTTAATCATCAAATAGTTATTCTATTAATTAGTTCTTGAGAGGTTTTATTTGTATAAATAATTAGTTTATTTTTGCTTTATGTATGGTCTATTTTATTTTACATTTTTTAACAAATCATTGCAATCCTTAATCTTTTCCCCTATTTATTTGGAATATATGGTTGTAAATTATTATTATTATTATTTATTTTATTTGTGATGTATGTCGGGCTATAAACATGAAAGTAGGACTAATGTGCAAAGTCAGATAAAATATAAAATTGGAAACGATTGCAATCCATATTAAAATAAGAAAATAATTTGATAATCAATGGTAATAAAATACGAAACACACATGGAGGTCAACCGCAAAGTTAGGAGGGAATTCTAAAAGTCCATACTTAGTTTTTGAACCTGATCTCTAATGATAGCTTCTGGGACCTTCGTGGAATCCAGTTGTTGTACAGTGTGTCCCGGCTTTTATCCAAGTGGCAACTCCATCTCCATTTTGGGCTCTAAGCCCATATTATATTTCCTAGTGGGCCTTAAGTTCTTATAGTGCCGTGGTCGCTAAACACTTGGACGCACGCCTAACCCTGCTACTCATAATGGCGACTCCATTAGTGAATAGAGAAACTGATTCCAAGTGTTTCGTTATTTATCATCTTTGATTATTTCTTCATTTCCTTTGCAAATTCTTCGATTCACTACACATTTCCACATAATATGCACACCAAGTCCTAAATAAATCAGCAATAGTCTTTGCTTTGGTATCTATGTTTCACGCAAACTTGCTGGTGGAGTATTCAATTATTGTCACTTATAGCATGTACTTATCCACATTGTGCAGACCCTTGAGTGGGGAGACGTAATCGAGGTAGATAGTTGTGGGAGCTAAAACTTATTACCCGAGACTTAGCTCATGTAATGACTTATCAATTTCCATTAGAATTTTCCCCAAATGCAAGTGTTTGATGCCATATGGTAATTCTTTGAATAAGGCCCAAGCCCATTATAAACAAACCTTGCCAAGATGGATCTCTCATACCTATTTTAGCCCATTACAGATGGATCTTAACAAAGTGGGCCTTTGATGTCATTCTTGGCCTAATAAAATGGACTTCAAAATTACTTGAAGAAATTACTACTTACCATCTTGAGAGTTGTCTTGCATCTGTCAGTTTTATTATCGCCTGTTGATAATTAAAACCTAGAACAATAATGCTAGGATAAGAAACTCACCAGTGAATATGTGTGTGGGAGGAATAAGGGTGGAAGTAATCATGCCTAAATTCATTGCTTATTTGTTTGTTTGTTTGTATGTTTCTATTCATGTTATAAAAAAATTTTGCATTTCATACATACATGACATTCATTACAAGTTAAAAAAAAACATTTTTCCTAGCGATAAGCCTCTTTTTATTTGGATGCAGATCAAGGGAATTTGGTCCACTAGTATTAAAGATTGAATCAGACAATTAAGACCACTTAACAAGGGAGCAGAATGGCTGGACCCTCTAATTTTAATGATGAAGCTTTCAAGAAAAAACTTTTAAAAGAGATCGGGGATGACATACGATAAATAGTTAAGGACATGTTTTTGGAAATAATAGGAAATATGACTATGGATGGAGAAGACTTTAAAAATAGAACTGTGGTTGGCAAGCCATTTAAAGAAAAATTGAAAGCACCGATAGACCCAATAGAGTTAGAATGAATGAAAGACATGCAAAGGCAAATCGATAAACTATAGTTGAAGAAGCATGGGCTCAGTCCTAACCTTGCCGACTTAGAACTAGATTTAGAGGAGGAAGAACCATTGTCCCTTAAGTACAAATTTTTGAATATGAAAAAATACTTTGGCATTGATGATCCTCATCTGCACTTGAAGTAGTGTGTCATTTACATGAAGGCCACTGGGTTGTCAAAAGCTTAGATTGTCAAACAATTTCCATTGTCCTTGGAAGGAGCTATTGTCAAGTGGTACTACAGTATGGATGCACATGTTCAATAAGACTAGAATGAGCTATGTTCAGGATTCATTAAATAGTATGGGCTTAACTCTTAGTTTTAAGTTTCTCTTAACACGCTACAAAATACAATGCAAAGACCTAACGAGTCCTTTATGAGTTTTTTAGACAGATGGAGAGGAAAGTTAGCTCAGATGAAGCAAAGACCTATAAAATCAAACTAGTTAATAATAGCCATAGAAGCCTACATTTCACCTATGGCTAGCAAGTTGAAGGATATAGACATAAAGGACTTTAAAGAGTTGTACCGCTTCGAAGTGCAAGTTGAAACTGACTTGAGTTTGGACATTCATGAGTAGTTATTTGTTAGTTAAGGCTATAATAACTTAGAACCATATTTTGCTACACCATTTTTTTTTCGTGCAAATGAATGTTTGATTTCTTAATTTACATGAGTATGAATTTGTTATAATTGTGCATGCAATCTTATACTTGAATAAGAGAGAGATTAATAAAAAAACCATAGAATGGGAGGACTAAATTGTCAGAATTGACTTCTAAACTTTCCTACAAGCACATTTAATCTCAGTTTTCCTTGAAATGAATTCCTTATATTCATAAAGAAGAAAAAAAGAAAAAAGAAAAAAGAAAAAAGAGAAAAAGACAAAAAGGGAAGGAAAATGAGGGAAAAGAAAAAGGAAAATCTTTGTTTGTGCCACCAACGTTCCAAAAATTGATTCTGAGTAATCCTTTAAAAGTCTTTATTCTTATATAAAACTCCAACCAATTGTGAGCTAAAAAAAATAGTTGGTAAAAAAACCCAAAAAGAGCTAATTAATAATAAGCATAATGTGGCATGCCTGATTATAATAGAGAAGTAATCATGTGAAGATAGTCATGAATGACATATTTTTAGCAAGTGAAGTGTCAGACATGGACTTGTTAGTTTCACAATAATCAACAACATGAGTGACATTAATATCCGATGATCAATAGTAGGAGTAGTCAACAGCTAAAGTGACAACATGAACATCGAGCATAACAAAAATGGTTGACCATTACCATGAATTTGCAACCACCTAGCTCCGTTGAAAACTTCTAGAAAGGGAGCAACTTAGGAAAAAAAGGAAAAATAAAAAATGAAAAAAATGAATGAATGGCCCAGCTAGGTTTGAAAACTCCTAGAAAGAGGGCGGCCTAGACAAAATAGGGAATATAAAATGAAATTGGTTGCATTCTCATTCTGAGAAGAGCAGTTCAAAAGATTATAAGATTCTGTTTTATGGTGCAAGAGTAAGAGAATCAATTAATTCTTAACTATGGGGCAATTTTTGAGATAAGTTGAGCTTCATCATGAGTAATAGAGATTTTTCAATAAATCCTTAAACTAGGGGGTAGACAAAGTATCTTTTCTCACCCTTAGAGTCAAGCACGATCATCCTACGCTAGCAAAACATTCTATGAAGGTGGTAGAGCAAAAAGGCATCTATTGTCGTTAGCCCAATTCAACCATGAGAGGGTTTCAATTTTTGCTCCATTTGGATAAATTGATCTCAATGATAGTTTTTAATAGACTCAAGTTTTGAATTCATGTTATTTGATATAACAAGGGCTAGTTCCCAAAGATTAACTCTAAACAGAAAAAGTGTTTGGCTATTAATTATTTTCTTGATTAGTTCATGCATACATAATATTGTTTCTACAAAAGACATCTTTAAACTTCATGCTTATGTGAATTAGAATAATGCATGTCTTTTACAAATATTGCACACACATCATGAGCTTGTGTTGTCACATAATTTTGAGGATTTCTAAAGACCATGATCATGTATAAATCAACATTGAATCTTTTGGATGTGTTTTCAAAGTGGACTCACTTTAATGTATAGGATGTAGTCTTGCTATGTTGATTTCACTTAACGCCTATGAGGCTACATGGCTTATATTGAATTAATCTTATTCTAACTTATTTGTTTAATTGTCTCCAGAGGCTATATGGCACCTTTTATTTGTCTTTGTTTAATACATGATTTATTTTTTGTCTATTTAGCTTGATGCCCCTGAGGATATAGTGGCATGTTATGATTTCACATGATGCCCCAAAGGCTATATGGCTTATTTTGGTTGATTTTGTTTGACGTCAGTGTGTCTATATAGCCTGTTATGATTTCATCTGCCTGATACCTTAGAGGTTATATGCCATTTTCTATTTTTTCTAATTTTATGCATGTTTTTATTTATTTTTTGGTCTTACCTAATGCCCCCAAGGCTATACTGTATTCGTTGTTGTTGTTGTTGTTCTCGCTTGATGCTTATATGGCTATAGGGCTTTTCTTTTGTGGTTCCTGCTTGACGCCTGCGTGGCTATATGTCTTCTCTTATGTTTCTCTACTTGACTCCTATGTGGTTAAATGGATTTTATTATGTGTTTTGCTGCCTGATGCTTGCATGGCTAAATGGTTTTTATTATATGTTCTCGCCTTACGTTTTTAAGGCTATATGGTTTCTCTTGTGTTTTTTTGCCTGATGCATGTGTGGCTATATGGCTTCCCTTATTATTCTCTTTTCTTGCCCCATGTTTTCTCATCAAACTATAATGAGTGACTGGTCAGAATCCCTAAAGTTCACATCAGCGAGAAGAAGTGTTTGGTCGGGTTTAAATCCTCGAAGTGCATGATAGAGGAAGCATCTAGTCGGGTTTGAATCCCTAAAGTACATAATAGAGAAAGCGTATAGTCTGATTTGAATCCTTAAAGTGCACAATAGAAGAAGCATCTGGTCAAGTTTGAATCTCAGTTTGAATCTCAGGCTTGAATCCTCAAAGTGCATTTTCCTTTCTAAAATAGCGTACAGTCGGGTTTGAATCCCTGAAGTACATCTCCTGTATTGAATGACTCTTGGGCTAGGAAAACTTGAGTTTTATGAAAAAATATAATGAGTAACTAATCGAGCCAGGAAAACCCGAGTAATAAGGTTACATTTTCATCTCCTTTACTGAGTGACTCTTGGGTTAGGAAAACTCGAGTTTTATGACAAACTATAATGAGTAACTGATCAGGCTAGGAAAACTCAAGGAACACAGTTACATATTCATCCCATTTACCGAGTGACTTTTGGGCTAGGAAAACTCAAGTTTTATGACAAATTATAATGAGTAATTGATCGGGCCAAGAAAACTCGAGGAATATGGTTATATTTTAATTTCCTTTATTGAGTGATTCTTGGGCCAAGAAAACCTGAGTTTTATGACAAACTATAATGTGTAATTGATCAGGCTAGGAAAATCCAAGGAACACGGTTACATTTTCATCTCCTTTACTGAGTGACTCTTGGGCCAAAAAAACTTGAGTTTTGCGATAAACTATAATGAGTAACTGATCAGGCCAGGAAAACTTGAGGAACATGGTTACATTTTCATCTCCTTTACTGAGTGATTTCTCGAGCTAGGAAAACTTGAGAGTCGTGCTAAACTATAATCACTAGCTAATCGGGTCAGGAAAACCAAAGGATCACGGTCATATTTTGAATAAAAGTTTGACCTCTCGGGTTTGAACTCCCGAGGTTGACAGCCCGAGTGAAGCTCGAAGGTCAAGTATGTTGTTCTTATCTTTTACTATTTTTTGTGCATATTGCTTTTTCAAAAAATTAATTTCTAGAAATTTGGTTTTTTGAAAAACCAAGGGGGCAAACTGTGGACACCTTTAGTTTGATTAGTGAGTTTAGAATGCAAGGGAAGCTCGAAACTTCTCTAAAATAGTCTCGAAAGCCTAAAACACTAAGTCTATAACAAAAACACCAAGCCTAAGCCCCAAAAGTCCAAAGCCCTAAGCACATTTCCTTTTGGCCCAAAGGCCTATACCTGGCTTAAGTGAAGAGGCGATCGCCTCAATAAAGAGGCATCACCTCTTGACCTTTATCAATGCCTCATTAAAGAGGCGACACCTCTTCATAGCCACTCTATGCAACATTAAATGCCATTAATGGTAGTAGCAGAGACCCACCTTCCTCTGATTTGGAGCATTTTTGGATGCCAAAGAAAAGGAAAAAAGCAGGAAAAAGAGAGAGAAGAGCATGAGGAATGATGAAAACCATGAGGGAGAGGGTGAGAGTGGTTTGGTTGGGAATTGGAAAGGCAAGAAGGAGAGAGGCTTTAAAAGAGAGAGCATAGGCATAAGAGAGGGGACCTTTTTTGGACGTGAACTTTTAATCTGGAAAAGAGAGAAAATAAAGAGAAAAAAAGGGAAGAAAAAAGAAGAGAAGAAGAGGAAGAAGAAGAAGGGACTTTTTGATAAAAAAAACTTGATTTCTTAAGAAGGAGGAAGGCTTTTTTACATTCCAAGCACCCAAAATAATAAACCAAGCTCTGAGGACTTAGTTAGAAGCATCAACTAGTCCAAATCAATGAGATTCCTTATTTTTAAGTTTTAATTTCTTTATAGCATTGATTTATTTCTCTTTTGCTTATTCTAATGAGTTTTATTGCTTATTTAACATCATAAGTGAAGCATGATTATATGAAAGACTAAGTATTGGTAGTTGATATTTTCTTATTTGTATCAGTATTAGTTTATTTGCATAAATGTCAAATTTCTTAGAAGTTAAGAAATATAGTATGTCTCTAGTTTTGTTGAGGAGGCGATGTATCTTTATAGAGGCATTGCCCTTTCATGTTGAATTGATTTGAAATTGCCTATTGGTCAAAAGGTGTCGCCACTTAGTCAGGATTTTGCACAATCCTGCTTTATTAATTTCTTCTTTCATTAATTTTTTAATCCTTCCTATTTTGCTAATTAATAATTGAATTAAATAGAATTAATTAATTATTTCTACTTGAAAAATAATTTCCTTGCTAAAAAACTCATGAGGATAGCCTTAATTCTTATTTAATATTCCTTATCCTTCAATTAATTCAAAATATTTATGCATTTAATTCATATGGACTGAATTGTAACATATTTTGGACTTAATTACAAGTTTCTCAAAATCTAAAGAGTTATCACGAGTCTTATCCCAACTGGTACTATACTTGTTTGGATTGGGATATCCATCCAGTTTTTCAATTTTTTCTTCCCAAACTGATCCCAATCGGGATATAACTCAGGACATGATGACATCCCGATTAGGATATCAATCTTGATAGGATTAGGAATACAAACCAATGCATTTATTTGAAATATTAATCCTTATTAGAAATGGTTTTTGAGGCACTTTTTGACCAAAATTCAAATTCTTATCATTGTCTCTTCCTAGTTCAAGTCTATAAATACTCTCTTATTCCATCTTTATTTTTCACTCTTCATTTTTCAAAATTTCTCTTCAACATTCTTCTTCTTCTTCTTCTTCTTCTTCTTCTTCTTCTTCTTCTTGTTTTTCTTAGTAATTTTATTGTACTATGGATCCCAAAAAACCTACCAAAGTTGTTACTACTTCTTCATAAGAACCAACATCCAACAAGGATGAACCTAAAAGAACTCATCCTCCTCTTATTCATCTTAATATAAAGGATGGCTTAATTCCAAAAGGGAGCCTACATTTCTTTAAGAGTTATTCATGAGGCAACTCTTAAAGCTATAGGATGTTATAATGAAGTTAAAGAGCTACTCCTAAAAGGTGTGTTATTTAATTTTACTTTTAATCCTTTACCTTCCTACACCTCTCTTATTGTGGAATCCCTCTTTACTTACACTCTTTGCTAGGTGCATTATGATGATGACAACCCTTACTACTCCATGCATTTCAAGTTGGGTGGAAGAGAAAGATTCATGACACTCTTTTTGGCTTCAGTCAAGAGGGACACATTCAAGTTTAAGAAAATTAGATGTCATATACCTTTTGGAATAAGATTTGTTCTCCTCAAGCCCTAAGTTTCTCTGCTAGACATATCAAATCTTCTGATCTTAAATCTAAAGCTTTGTGGTATATTCATCATTTTATAAACTATTCCATTAATTGTGGAGCCCTTAGTAATGAAACTATTTCACTTAATGATTTTCATAATCCATTGTCTTGTTAATAATGAACCTATTGCATTAGCAAGATTTTCATAATGGAGATTATAGCTCCTTAGTGATAGCTTATGAGTGTTATTTGTGTTGGGGAGTATTGTCACTAAATTGGAAAAATTCTTTAATGTTGATCTTTCCACTTTACTCTCTAATAAATCTCTCCTTCTTGATGAAACCTTCATAAAAAATTCCAAAAAATTTTCAAAGATCAATGACATATGGGTTTGGAAGCATGACCTTAGTGATTGTTAGTATATTGAAGAACTTTTCAAAGAAATTGAAGAACATGAAGGCTAAGGTAAAGAAGAACTTGAGACTCGATCACAAGGTGCTCCTCAAAGGAAAAGAGCAAAGCATGAAGGAACTTCCTTTTAAGGCCCTTAAACCTTTGGTAATAAGCCTCAATGGGTGGGTCAACTATTTGATTGAATGAGCTTAATGGAAAGCAACTTTAATTCTACATTTGATAAAGTTGATGCTAGCATAGCTCATCTCCAACATAATGTGCATTACCTTTATGAGCAACAAGGCTATGCTTGCAACTATGCCCCATTCACACATCCTCCTCATATTTAAGAAGATATTACTAATGATGATTAGTTATCTTCTTTATATGTTATGTTTTATGTTTAGTTTCTTTTTAGTTTATTTTTAGTTTATGTGTTGTTAATGTGTCTTGTGCTTTGTTATGTCTTAGTTTATGTTTAATTTATTTTCAATTAATGCAATTTTATTTCTATTAATCTTTTTGCATTTTGATAAAAGGAGGAGAAATTAGTATTTGAGTTTAAATTTATTTATTGACTTTATTTATTTGAACTTATATGTTATTATTTAACATAATGGAATTTTTTTTTGTTTATACATGTCTTACTATAAAAATTACTTGACAAAGGGGGAGAATAATTTTAAAGGAATATGTACATTTATTTGTTTACTTATAAATTCAATTGATATCATTCTCTCTTAAATTTGTTTTCATTTGGTATCATTTATTTTCAATTGATATCATTTTCTTTATTTTTAGTTGGTATCATTTTTTTCATTAATTCCCTTCTTATTAATTTAATTGTCATTTGTCTATGCAGATATTAAGGGGGAGTAAAATTTAAAATAAATTTCATGTACTAAAAGGGAATTTCAAAACATCAAACACTTATAATTTAAATTATTTTTTTAAACTCAAAATAAATTTCTCAAAATCAAAAAGGGGGAGATTGTTGGCCTTAACAATGATCAATCTTAATTCTGATCTTAAGAAACTTAATTTTTAGCATCTAATATGCTTCAAGTGTGTATAAGTCAGGTAATATTTGGAACACAAAATAATGAAGAAAAATCAAGAAAATTGAAGTATGGACAGCGGGGTTTAGCGTGCCCAAGATCTTAGCAATTGCACTAAAGAAAGCTAGGACAAATTGAAAAATCGAAAAGACATGGCGTGGAGATGAGGAGTCACCACCTAAGGTAATAACTAGGAAAAACAAAAAAATGGTGGTACTCGATTCTCTAAAAGAAAGCTAACACTACAACTAGGAGATTCTACATATAGAATATACAGAATACAACTTTCAGTCTTGTGTTCATTTAGAATTACTTTATGAATTACTATCTTACCCTCTATTTACAGGCAATTTCATATAAACCTTTAAACAATTAACTCTAGGCAAACTAGTCATGAAAATATAGGTAAACAATGCATTCATTTAAATTCACAATCCCTAAGTTACTCTAATCTACATTGATTTTTAATTAAATGAGCTAAATCTATATATTTTAATTTACAAGTGAGCCTAAAGACTAATAGACCAAATTCCTATTCAATTTTAATTAAATGAACCTGAGTCTATTTATTTTAATTCTAAAAATGAGCCCAAATCTACAAATTATGAAGTATTTAAATTAGTGGGCATAATTCTACATGTTTTAATTCTAAAGTGATCTTAAGTCTATAAATTATCGAAAATGCTAAAATTAAATGAGGTAAGTCTAAATTAATTAAACTAGGTGGGTCTATGTCTAAATTAACTAAATGGGCTTAAGTTATCTTTATCCTAAACTAATTAATTATGGGCCTAAAGATGCATTTTTACTAATTAAAACTAAAAAAACCTAAATTTATTTAAATGGGTTAAAGCCTAACATGAGTTTAGGGCCCAAAACACATAAACATAAACAAACAAGCCCAAAAACAATAAAAAATATAAAAAACAATCAAATAAAATATCAAACAATCAATCACACTTATTCTAAAAACCCTAATTTAATTAAAGTGACTTTGAACAAAAAATAGAATAAAATAATCAACAAGCAACCCTAATTCTATCCACTTAAATCTTATTCAATTTTAATTAAACAACCTAATGATTTTTATAGCCATTAATTTTAATTAATTACCTAATAAAACCCTAATTTTTACTAACTAATTAATTAAAATAAAACACACAATCACACATATAATTTCATTATTCCCACTATTGGGGCTCTTACAATGAGCTACTGAAAATAATAAGAAAAGAAAAATTAATACAATCCCAAAAATAGAAAAAAACCAAAAATAAAAAATAAAAACAATAATAAACATCTAAATAAAAACCTAGGAACTATATTTAGTTACAAAGTCCAATCCATGGCATTCCATGGACCTTCATGGATTTTGTTCACCTAGTAAGATCATAATGTAATCCCCTCCATAATCACAAACACAAAAGGGTAAACAATGATTAGTGAATAAAATAGCAATAAAAATTAAAATCAAAATAATAATAATAAATAAAAATAAAAGAAGGTAGGAAAGAAGATAATAATTATGAATGCAGCATGAGTTGCCCCTCAAACTAATAAAATCACCGTTGTTTTTTATGTAGGTCTTAAAAACTTATTATTCTTTTTCTCAAAAGCCTATTGCTCCTTACTTCAAAACGAATAAATCATAGAGAATATTTTTTTTCGTGTACTACCTAATGTCAAAAAGAAAAGTCTTTGAGGAGTCCCAAAAAAGGTATAAAAAGTGAGCTCCAAAAGTGAGATCCTACCAAAAAGCTATGCTTTTATAGGAAAAAAAAAACCCTAGCTAAAAATGTATCATATTATGACTTGACTTTCTCAGAGTTTTGAGTTTAAAAGGACTTCAATTTCCTAAAAATTTAGATAAATATTATTTAACCAATCAAAATTCAGGAAATCAAATTTTATTTATTGTAAAAATAAAAATGAAATTAAAAAAACGGACGAAACAAGTTTAATTCCAACCAGAATTATGTAATTATGATCAAAATTACATAATTATGATCATAATTGTATAATTTTGATTGGAATTACACAATTCCGATCTTTTATTTTTTAACTTTTAATTACAAAAAAAACCTTGAAAGAATTTAAATTTTTTCAATTAGGTCCTAAAACAAATATTACAATTAAGTCCTTAAAAACCAATTAAACTCTTCTTGAAAATGCATTCAAACTTCTGAGGTTTCAAACTTCAAGTGTTGAAGACCTATTTATAAAATTTTTATTATTGGAGTTCTTTGTCGCATCTATACTTTATTCTCTCAAAATTAGGTGCTTACAGTTGCCCCCCTTTGTCATTGTTTGCTTGACGAATTGCGGCAAAACAAATAAGCACACAATTTCTTAAGAGCAAGAAATTAGGTACTTACCTATGCTCCTTGAGGCTTTTGCTTGTAAGTAATCACTGGTTCACGATAAATGCTTATGTTTCCATGCAACACTAGGCAAAATCTTAAAAAAGCTGAGGAAACACTATACTTGGACATATAGTGTTAACTTGAAAGGACACATCATACTCGATTGTATAATATTGACTATACTTAGTCATATAGTCTTGATTGAAAGGATACATTGTACTTAGTTGTACAATGTCAACTATACTCGGTCATATAGACTTGATTGAAAGGATACATTATACTCGTTCATACAATGTTGACTATACTTGGTTGTATAGTCTGGATTGAAAGAATACATCACACTTGGTCGTACAATGTCAACTATACTCAGTCATATAGTTCATATTGAAAGAATACATCACACTCGATCGTATGATGTTGACTATACTCGGTCGTATAGTCTGGATTAAAGGATACATCACACTTGATCATATGATGTTGGTTATACTCGGTCCTATAGTGCTAATTGCGGAGCTACATTATACTCGATCATACAATGTTGATTATACTCTGTTGTATAGTCTAGATTGAAAGGATACATCACACTCGGTTGTATAATGTTGGTTATACTTGGTCGTATAGCTTGGATTGAAAGATACATCATACTCAGTCATAAAATGTTGACTAAACTCAGAGGTATAACACATGTTAAAAGGGATACATCATACTCAGTCATATGATGTTGACTATACTCGGTCGTATAGCATTTATTGCAGAGGTACATTATACTTAGTCATACAATGTTGACTATACTCGGTTGTATAGTCTAGATTTAAAGGATACATCACACTCGGTCGTATAATGTTGGCTATACTCAGTCGTATAGTCTGGATTAAAAGATACATTATACTCGGTCATATGATGTTGACTATACTCAAACGTATAGCACTAGTTAAAAGGGATACATCACACTCGGCGTATGATATTGACTATACTCGATCATATAGCACTGATTGCAAAGGTACATTGTACTCAGTCATACAATGTCTACTATACTCGGTCGTATAGTCTAGATTGAAAGGATACATCACACTCGGTCATATGATGTTGGCTATACTCGATCGTATGAACTTGGCTATACTCGGTCGTATAGTCTAGATTGAAAGATACATCATACTCGGTTGTACGATGTTGACTATACTTTGACGCATAGCACA
Organism: Mallotus nudiflorus; assembly: GCA_947683625.1. NCBI lineage: Eukaryota > Viridiplantae > Streptophyta > Magnoliopsida > Malpighiales > Euphorbiaceae > Mallotus > Mallotus nudiflorus. The sequence goes on from CANTUR010000486.1 coordinate 2,202,477, forward strand.
AGTTAAAAGGGATAAATCACACTTGGTCGTATGATATTGACTATACTCGATCATATAGCACTGATTGCAGAGGTACATTATACTTGATCGTATAATGTCGACTATACTCGGTCGTATAGTCTAGATTGAAAGGATACATCACACCCGATCATATGATGTTGGCTTCTTTTATGCTGATAATTTAATAATTCAATGAATTATCAATTCATGTACCTTTGCAATTTAGGACTAAATTGCAAGAAAAGTATTAAGGACTTAGATGTTTGCCACTATAATATAAACTTTTCATTTTGCCAATTTATTTCTTCATTTCCCATTCCTTTCATTCTTTTTTTTTTTCATTTCATTTCTCTTGATTTTGAAATATGATTTCTTTAATTATTCTTTCATCTGATCTCCAATCTAGAATCTATCTGATCCTATGTCTCACCCAGGATCAAACTACGTGGAATCAACTCCAGATAATAAGATCTTGTCATATCTCAACTACATTTTTGTCAAAATAATCTAGGACTCAATGAAGGGGAGAAGGTGTTCCCTTTGACTTACTTGTACCTCCACATATGCTAATAGGCTAGAGATAAGGTAAATTTTTCTTCTGTTTGTGATTTTGCAAAAAGATATATTCTTATAAATATATAAATCAATATATTCACACATGCAATTATAGAATTTTTTTGCTATAGAAAATTGAATAAAATTGCATGAAATTGCTAATTTAGAGACAACATTTTGAAAAACTGGTATTTGGATATTACAGAAGATTGATAGAATTGCAGTCAAATTTCTAGATTTCTAATCGAAAGTCTAAAATCCAGATTAGAACTCTAGATTTCTAATTGGAAATCTGAAAATTCGATCAGAATCAGATCGAAAATCTAGAAATTTGATCAGAGATCTAGAAATCTAATTGGAAGTCTAGATTTCCAATCAGAAATCCAATCTTCCGATCCTTTTTTTAGACAAAAATAAAAATAGATAAAAATCAAGAGTTTATGAAGAAAGTAATCTTGTTGTTTCTAAATTTTTTTCAGAAATCACTGAAGTTCTCAGGTTGCTTTTATTTGGCTTGGGAACTCTTTCATGATTTATCTAGAGAGGTAGTACTGCATATCTGGGCATCTAGCTTTCGGTGCTTCATTGCTCCTCTACCGACTGCTCCAGGTAGGTCGGACCATTACTCACTTTTTTCTCTTATCGAGAGGTGGATGGATACCACTCATACCTTCCATACACGAGGTGGGTGAGCTGACTATTTCCCATATAAGCTTCTCTACTATTACTGGGATCACTTTCAGGGGTATTCTGGTTCCCTTTAATATCCACTAGTGCACTCTTCCAGAGGATGCTAGGAGTCACTATGTTCGTGACTTGCTCGAGTTCATTCCAATATGGAAGAATTTGAAGAGCATGCTTCTTTCTTCTATTATTCAGGGTTTCAGGAGATTACCTACCAGTACACCTCGTTAAATCCTTCAAAAGACAAGATGCTTCTTATTGACACTGTTAGGCACTACCCTCTTTGGTGAGATTGGTCATGAGGTTAGCATTGCTCTTTTTGGTCCCCTTCAAGATCTTGCTAGAGTCATTACTTTCGATTTGGGATCTATAGCTTTTGCTTATCTCTACTATAGATTGGATATTGTCTATGGAGGTGCCATTACAATGTGCGGCTTTTGGCACGTCCTACATGTATGTCTTCTATATGTCTTGTACCTCTTTTAATTTTGCTCTTTTACAACCTCCTTCTTTTCATTTCAATTATCTCTCAGTTTTTAGATATGGGGCATTGAGATCAGGGTGATCAAAGGCTTAAGTGCCATTAGCTTTGCTAGGGATCTTTCTCTGATGCAGAGATGGGGTTCTTCTCACTTAGCTAGCATCAAGTATGACTTGCATGCTTATCGAGATTAGCTGAACTCTTTAGAGTGGGACCTGGTAAGATGAATTTAATTTTTAGTATTTAATCAATTGTGAAAATTAAATAAAATTTATTTAAATGAATTTGTAGGTCAGATAAGATTGGTTGGTTGGTGTTGAGGACATCCAGTGATACGATTTCATGACTGTAGCTATGAGGCTTGAGACTATGAGGATTTTGCTACTTGGTTATGGTTTCCAGATGTGGTATCTTGGTAAGCGTGTTTATCATTGGCATATGGGACCTTCTAGGAGGCTTGTTCCTTCTTCTATTATTCCTTTTTTTTTTTATGTTGAGGAGCTACAACATGACTAGTCTTGAGCTTAGAGCAGCTCTTGAGAGATATGACATTTTGAATCTGCTCGAGCATTCTCATCACTATCAAGAGTATATTCAAGAGAATCTCCTAGAGTAGGTTCCTATAGAACCAGTTGAGGTATGCTTTCTATCATCGTTCCTCACTATCACTATTGTACTTTGTCTCTTTCATCATTGGAGATGACATTTGCCCTTTTTTGTACAAGTTGAAGAAGCTACTGATGTTGCTATGAAGGAGGAGACTGAAGGTGATACTGAGAGTATTGAGTAAGAGGTTGAGCATACTCAGCATAGTGGAGTTGCTCGAGGTGATACATCCTCGAGTACCATTCTGGGCGATGTTCCCCCACTTGATAGGTCTATGTACTACTGGGCTCCTACGGTGCAGACCCCTATTGAGCAACGCATGTATTTTGATATAGCTTAGATTCCTAGCTTTTCTCTGCTTAATGCTTCACATGTAAGTGCATCTTGCCTTTCCAATCTTGCATAAACTGACAGTTGTTGCTGAATTAGTATATGTTATTTTACAGATCCCTCAAACATAGACAGAGTATCTGTATGGACTCACCTTATCCTAAATATTATTTACTATGTATATCATATATAGTTGGAGGGTTAGTATTTACAAAAAGTATGCAAATGTATGCATGTTATGTATGATATTCATGATTATAACTGTTCCTGATTCAATAGAGTTATGCTAGGGATTTGGAGTGTAAGAATGAAAGACTTTGCAGACAGCTTACTAGTCTTAGCTTTGATGATCATGACATTAGAACTTCTATGCCCCCATATTAGAGTGACAATCCATCAAGAGGGTAGAGTCCTTGGCCAAACATTAAAGCTTAGGATGACTGGTTTTTTTATTTTGTGCTTGCATGACTATACTTTGAATGTTTCAGAACTTTTTCACCTCTTATGAAAGAATTATAGACTTTTTATTTTGGATCAAATTCTGAAGTCTTTTTTATTTGAAAATCTGGGAAATCCAATCAAAATTATAGATTTCTAATCAGATTTTTGGAATTTTGTTCGAAATTCTAGATTTTCGATTGGATTTATAGAATTTCAATTGGAATTTTGAATTTCTGATTGGATATTCAGCTCCCGTTCTTCACTTTTTTCCATCCTGATTCTTTCGATCCTAAAAATATAAAATCCTAATCCCATCCATATTAGCCTTTTGTGTCTATATAAGGGGCTTGCCAAAAGGATTGTCTCATATCCCTCTTTTATTAGCTTTCATTATGACATAAGCCACCCTTATTTTGATGAAGAAATTCCTTAAAGACCTTAGCGGGGATGATTGGAACAGAATGCTACCCTTTCATGTCAAATCCTTAAAGTCCCTTCAACATCTAAAAATATACCCAAATTTTCTTCATGATCCCTTCGTTGTCTTTTGGGATGTCGAGGGCCACATATTTAGATTTAATGGACAAGAACTATGTGCATTAATCAAAGAGTTTGCTACTATTCTTAGCTATTCTTTGGACTTAACTGTTGTGATTGCTCTTCCAGATCTTGAGATGAAGTTCCTCGATAGACTAATGACATTCTTTGATATGCCCCTAGGTGACATCTACATGTACGCACATAACAATCAGACTATTAGTGTTTCTTCTCTGATTACTTCTTATGAGACTATGGACAATAAAAATGCTGCCTAGATTAAGACTATCTCTTTCTACTTATATGCCCAATTTCTACTGGTGGCATCTTATAGAGAAGTTGATATAAGGATTGTTGGTATCCTAGAGCAAGTGGAAGCTGGGGCCAACCCTGTGCCTGTCATACTTGCTAAAACAATCATTGGATTAGATAATTTCAAGATTCATAATCGATTCTCAGGCAGTTTACTTCTCCTTCAGGTCTTTTTTTTTCCTAAGTTGCCCTTTCGGGTTTTCAACTTAGCTTTTTTTAGATTTGGCTATAGGAGAAATTAAGTCTAAATGCCCCCACCAATGCCTTAATTTATCAACCTCATCATCTACAGTCTTGCCCATTGAAGATGAAGGAAAAGTGCACTATAGATCAATGGATTGATTGGATGAAAGGCATTGTTGATACTGAGATTATATGGGTTTGTCCTTGGTGGAAGTTAAAGTTTGTAACCATCAACCTGTATGACTACTGCGTTCCTATTCTTAGGTTGCACTTTTCGACCTTCATTTCCCCTTCGTGCCTTTGTCGTTAATATGGTTGATCACAATTCATTGAGGCTATTATACTTAACTTCGAAGGTTTCCCTCTGAGATAAGATTTCTTGGACAAAGTGAAGAATCTATGGCTTCGCAGAGCATTAGAGCGGAACATGCACTTGAATGCTAACATGACTACTGATGACAACTACAAGCCTTAGGTTACTATGCAAGCTATATAACCACTAGGATTTGCTAAGTATAAAAGGACTTAAGTATTACTGGATGAGTCATAAAAGAAAAAACAAAAATATAACTAGAATAGTGATCTCATAAGTTTGGTTTTTAGACTCTTATGTTTTGTTTTTCCTTTAAGTCTTTATGCTTTAAAAGAAAGATAGAATATGCAATATTTAAATAAAAATTATATTTCAATTTGACTCATAAATTAGAGAAAAAATGAGTACATTTATTACATCATATGACATAACTCCTATTATCGTCTAGTCCTTTTGGATTTTCTAACTGAATATTTTTCTCTCACTTTTATTTCCCTAATTTTTGCCTGACTAGCCCTTTGTGAATTTTCTAATCAGTGGGATCACCTCTTTTATTTAATCCCCTAATTTTTACCTGCCAACCCTTTATGGGTTTTCTGAATAGCAAGAATGTCTTAATTTTTCCCTGACTAGCCTTTTTAGGTTTTTTAGCCAGTGGAATTTTTTTTTAAAAGTAGTATTTCTTGAGGCGATCCAAGTTGATTGGCTCAGTGAACTCATTCCCTTAAAAATTTGATATTTTTACAGCTCCCTTGGGTAGAATCATCTTGACTAAATATGGTCCTTCCTAATTTGGTCTAAATTTTTCTCTTAGATCAAACACCATTTCCCTTGACTACTTTAGCACCATATCTCCAACCTTGATCTTTACATGTTTGACTTTCTTGTTAAAGGCTCTCGCTATCCTTCTTTAATAAATCTGAGTGTGAAAAAAAGCATCCATCCTTTTCTCGTCTAGAGACATGAGGTGGTCGTATCTCTTTTGAATCCATTCACTCTCAGGGATTTTTGCTTCCATAACAACCCTCAAAGATTTGATTTCTATCTCTATATGCAAAACCGCTTCACAACCATATATTAATAAGAATGATGTCTGTCCTATAGCAGTGCACATTGTAATTCTCTATCCCCATAAGGAAAAAGGAAGATACTCAGACCAATTTTTATATGTTTTCACCATCTTAGAGAGGACTCTCTTTATATTCTTATTAGTTGCTTCAATTGCTCCATTAGCTTGAGGTTGATAAGGTAAGGATTTATGATGCTCAATCTTGTATTTCTATAACAACTCAGCTGTCTCTGCTTAGAACTAAACACCATTATCTATCACAACATGATGTGGGATCCTATATCTGTAAATAAGATTCTTCTCGATGAGTCTTGCCATCTGTCTAGCCTTCAAGGTACCAAAGGATTTGCTTCTATCCATCCAAAGAAATAATCGATCGCTACCACTATATATTTATGCCCATTTGAGGCAGTTGGTTTTATCTCCCTTATTATATCTATCCCCTATACTGTAAAGGGCCATGGAGATGTTAAACTATTTAGCATTTTAGGGGGAAGATGGTTGAGGTTCCCATGTATCTAGCATTAATGAGATTGTCTCATTATTTGGATATAGTCTCTTTTCATGCTCATCTAATAGTACCCTTGTCGAATTATTTTCTTCACTAGAATCATCTCATTCATATAAGATACACTAACCCCTACTTGAATCTCTCTCATCACCTGTTATGCTTCATCCTTTTTGAGATATCTCAATTGTATTCCATTTGGAATTCTTATATATACCCTATCATGACTTGCATAATGATGTGTAAGAACACGAGGGACATATCTTTCTTTGTAAGTCATTTCATTTGGGTATTTCCTTTCCTTGATAAATCTCTGAAAGTCATGAAACCATGGCTTTTCTTCTGGCCCTATCTAAATACTCATAACTGATTCTTCACCACAACATGGAGCTTTCATTTTCATTATCACCAAAGGCTTCATCCTCGACCCCATCAGTTTATCCCACATCAAAGAAAGCATTGCCAATGCATATGCCATTTGATTCTTATCTTTTGGTAAATGGATGAAGAAAAATTTAATAAGATTCCTCGTTAACTTCTTTAAATAGCAGATATAAGGTTTCAACCTCTCTTCTTTCACTTCCCATTCCTTGTTAGCCTGAATAATGACTAATAGGGAATCTCTATAACCTAGCAAGTCTTTAGCGCGAACTGCTAGTGTTGCTTTTACCCCATAGATGCATGCCTTATACTTGGTCATATTGTTCATAACTTTGAAGTCCAATTTTTTAGCCATTGGGATGGTTTCTCCTGGTGTGACAAGAATCACTCCTAGCCCGACTCCTTATTATTCACAGCCCTATCAAAATAAAGCTTCCATTCATGTCTTTCTATTACTGCTAAGTTCTCATCTGGAAACTTTAAATTCCACTACTCATTTCCTTTGATTGCATTCTGTGCTAGGAATTCTACCATTACTCTTCCTTTGATGAACTTGGTAGTGAAGTACTCAATATTAAACTTAGTTAAAATTACTAACCATTGAGACATCTTTCTAGTTAAAGCTAGTGCTTCAAATAGGTACTTTAAAGGATCTATCTTTGAAATAACTTGTACCTTGTAAGACTGGAAATAATGCCTTAACTTCTTTGTAGCCCATATCATAATCAAACATATCTTCTCCACAAGATCATATTTCTCTTCATATGGCACGAACTTTTACTAAGATAGTATATTGCATACTCCACCCTTTCTAGTACTTTTTGCACTAGCATTGCCCCCATTGCCTTTTCCTCTAAAGCCAACTATAAGATTAAGGGTTTACTTTATCTTGGTGGCATTAACACATGTGGATTAGTAAGGTATTCTTTAATCTTATGAAAGTCTTTATGGCATTCTTTGTTCCATTCCATCGGCTAATTCTTCCTTAAGAGCTTGAGAATTGGATCACAAACCATGGTGAGTTTCATAATAAACTTGCTAATGTACTATAGCTTTCTAATAAATACTTATACTTCCTTCTCTATTCTTGGTGCTGGCATCTCTTAAATAGCTTTGATCTTGTCTGGATCAACTTTGATTCCCCTATTGTTGATTATGTGCCTGGATTGACTTTGATTCCAATAACTTTCTAGAAGTGACCCTAAAGATACATTTCTTTGGATTAAGCCTTAGATTGTATCTTTCTACTCTCACCAGAAGCTTTTCTAAAGCTTTAAAATGTCCTTCCTTTGTTTCTAACTTAACCATCATATCATCAACTTACACCTCCACTTCTTTATGCATTATATCATGGAATAGAGCGGTTGTTGCACTTTGATACGTTGCTCTTGCATTTTTTAATCCTAATGACATCACTTTGTAGCAATATGTCCCCTATTCTATGATAAAAGCAATCTTGATCTTGTCCATGACTGCCATCATTATTTAATTATAACTTGACCCATCCATGAAAGAGTACATTGCACTAGATGCTGTGCTATCAACAATCACATCAATATGTGGTAATGGAAAGTCATCCTTTGGGCATGCTTTATTTAGATCTCTAAAGTATACACACATTTGAACTTTTCCATCTCTCTTAGAAACAGGTACTATGTTTGCCAACCATTGAGGATATTTTACCACTTTTAGAAAATTGGCCTCGCTTTGCTTAGCAATTTCTTCCCTTATCTTTTTTGCCCACTCCGACCTTAACCTACAATGATTTTTCTTAATAGGTTTAGCCTCAGAATATATCAGAATGTGATGCTCTGTAATTTCTCTATCTAGACTTGGCATGTCCTTATAGGACCAAGCAAATACTACCTTTCTTTTTGTTAATATTCTCTCTAATATTTCCCTCTCTTCAAAAGTTAAATCATGTGATATAGAAATGTGCTTTGGTTGTTCATTTATGCCATGTTTAATGAATCTAATTAAATGGAATTAATGTCAAACATGCATGAACAATCATTATTAAAATGCACAAGACCATCAGAATCAACATCACACAAATAAGCAAAATCGGAGTTCATATCATTGATCACAGAAAAAATAAAATTTTCATCCTTAAATAGACCATACATTATTGCATCAATTTCTTCATAAAAAATATCATTAAAACTATTATTAATAATGCTAGATAAATCCTATGATGGTTCTTCATTAGGTGGCAGATAGAGTAGCTCTTCAATGGTCTCAATCCCCATCTTCCTAGCAATTTTCTTCATCACCTTGTCTTTGTTATCTTGCACCAGACTCTCAACTATGTACTTCTTGAAGATCTTAAACCTGAGAATATTTACACCAGCTACTCGGACATGCTATTTCTCACCCAGGAGTGCCTCTCTTCCCTTTCTTTAATAAAGCTATCCCTCAGTGGTCCCATATTATTTGAGAGGTTATTCTCCTTGAAGAACCTTCTTCTAGTTCATTTACTGCCAAGCCCAATTCCTATATAGCCCAATCCTCCAGTATCATTTTGGCCTTTAAAATTTGGGAGCTCTAGGCTTCCTTGCTTATTCTTTCCCAGTCTTATCCCGGTCGATAATTCATCTTCTTGATCATGCTCATAACCCTTGGATCCATCTCAATTCCATAAGAAATCATAGCTTTTTGGAAACTAGGAGGGGTAACTACTTGCTTTTGACTATCCATAACTACATATGTAGTTTTATCCATACTACCATTTAAGGTCACAACCTCTCCATCTAATAAAAATTTCACCTTCTGATGCATATTTAAAGGCACTCCTCCCAAAGTATGATACTAAGGCCTACCTAAAACAAGACATAGGTGACAAGGATATCTAGCACAATGAATTCCACCATTGCCTCTATAGGTCTGATTTTTACAGGAGCCATAAATGTTTCCTCTACATTCCTTGTGCTATTATCGTAAGCTCTGATTATAAAGTTGAATTTTGTTAAATCCTCCACCTTCACTCCTAGATTAGGTAGGATTTTTGGTGGGCAAACATTAATTGTAGACCCATTATCCACCATTACATAGTTGGTTCTTTTCCCTCTCACTTCAGTTGGAATGAACAAGGCTTTATTATTGTTCCTCCCTTATGTAGGTAAATCCTTATAAAAAAAGGTAATAACAACATGCTTCTTCTCAGTAACCTTGGCCAACATTGCCTCAGGGTTGCAGTAGGTTCAATGTTCATCTTTACTAGAGCATTGACCATAGCCTTTATGTGGCTACTTGAGTGCATCAAGAGCTCCTAAATGCTTACATTTACTTTTGCCTTCCTGAGCTATTCAAGGATTAATTCATCATCATGTTCATATGAGTCTTCTCTTTTAGCAATTTCTTCCCTCTCTATAGTCTTCTCCATTAGTTTATAACCCTTGCTACTTCTAATGACATGATTGACTTCTGGATTATCAACCCATACATTATAGCCTTTTGTGTCTTCTTCATTAGGATTGTACTAGATGTCAATAACCCCAATGGTCTAATCTTCTTTCCATCTTTTCATACCTCAACCATGCATTTCTCTTTCTTATTTAGCTTCTTCTCATCATTAAATTCATCATCCTATAGGCATGATCAATTCAATTGATATGTCAAAAGAAGGTGGTTTGGAATAAAACACCTTATAATCGATCTTGCCTGAAGGTTGTCCCAATAAGTCTTTTATTCTTTCCTCATCTTTGGGGGCATTAGGAGATTTCTCATTGGTTTAAGGTGTAGTTTCTAAAAGGATCTTAGCACTTCTTCCTTACTAACTCATAAGTTAACCATTATGGTGGTTGGGGGTGGCATGTTTCGATAATTCAGGAAAGGGTTATTTTTGGTGTTTGGGTTTGGATTTGATTTCTTAGGGTCTATGATTTTTCTTGAATCTATGAGGTTTTGAATTTCATGTTTAAGGGGTATGCAAGAGTTAGTGGAATGGCTAGCAACTTGGTGAAATTTATAGTAACTGTTTGGGTTAAAGCCAGGGAGATTTAGGTTTAGTGTCTAAACAGGTTAAGGGTCTAAGGAGGCCTTTTTGGATCAAACGGTCTAGGATTTTAGATAAAGGTTGGTTAAAATTCAAGAATCTCCTAGGTTGTTGAATAGCATGGACTCCCATAACCCGACTAGCATTTCCTTATTGTGTGCCCCCAACTAGGTAGTTTCATGCTCTGGTGCTTCTAGCTATCTTCTTTTTCTCACTTTTGATCTCCTCAACTTGTTACCCATCATCATAAAAGGTCTACAAATTTTTTGGGGTTCATCATCTACAACCTCTTAACTAGATTGGGTGACATAGTTCGAACTATCAACCTAACCTATTCCTTTTCAGCCAACTTGCTCTTTATCAATTTTTCCTTGTTCATGAATCTAGTTAGAAAATCTAAGATTGATTCATTAGGTTTCTGCTTAGTCAATTCTAGATCCTTGATGGACACTTCAAGCCCGGTATTGTAGTCATACTATTTTAGAAAAATGATGCACAATTCCTTTCAGTCCGCTCAGATATATTTCTTCAACCCATGATACTAATTAATAGCCATACCCTCTAAGGATAGCACAAACAACTTGGTAATTATAGACAAAGGAGCCTTAGTGGTGCTCATAGTAGTTGTATATTGACTAAGGTGGATCCTTAGGTCCCCAGTACCATCAAACTACTACAACTGTGGCATCTTGAACTTGTCAGGTAGCTTATCCTCCTCAAATTGCATTACATCATCAAAGTCAAATGAGTATCTGATGCCTTGTCCTCTTATTGATTCCTCCATTTTGGACATCTTTTGAGTAAGTGCTTTCATCTATTTGAATTCTAGCTCTTGAACTGGCTTAAGTGGTTCCTTTTTTGCCTTCTCAACCATATAGCTCTCAACATCCCCAATTTCATTTCCATAGTAGGTACATTCTTAGCAGCATTTAAAGGTTACCTTACAACATTGTCATTGTTAGCAGGTGGTGCACCCACAATAGGTGGATTGGCCATAAATTGAGGTGCAATAGTAGGTGTGGCATTAATCTAGCCAAAGCTTGTCTTAGTTCATTTTGCATCATTGCGTTCATGTCATCCGTCAATGCTCCATTGCATCTTCTAGAGTCTTGTTTCCCCCCTCTTGTTGTTCCATTTCTTACACTTGTTTAGGTTATGTAGCTTCTAGGTAAAGTGGATTGATAAGAATCTTTCCAACCTATTAAGGATCTCTTTTGCAATTGATTGCGGGCTTGAATCGGTTCTCACTAGTCTGCCACCTTTCCGACTCTAAACACAAGAAGACTTGGATGAATCTATGATGGATGCAAAAAAGTATTAGTATGATGCATGTATGCATGATGCACATGCCATGCAACAAGTAGCAAGTCAAATAAGTCAAGTGTATATACATCCTTCCAACCTTATTCCTCCCACACACATATTCAATGGCGAGTCTCTTTTCCTAGGATTTTTGGTCTTGGCCTTAATAACAACAGGGGATATTAAGAACTAATGTGCATGCCAAATCCCTCAAAGCATTAAAACATAGAAACAACATTTCTAGGTATAAAAGATTAACCCAATCTTTATTAACCCAAATGGGCTTCTAAAGTATGAGCTTGGGCCTTTATAAATAGATTTACCTCATGGCAACATTCATAAGCAATTTGGGTAATTCTAAGGGAAGTTAGTAGGCCACTACATGAGCTGTGTCTGAAGAAAAAAGTCAAGGTTCCCTTAGCAAGAAGCCCTCTTTTAATACTTAAGTTATAGGCTAAGGTTAGAGGGGCCCGACATCCTTTGCAAACTTGAGAGAAGACTACCTCCCAATAGGACTTGGGTTATAGACTCTGGTCAGATAAGCCCAGTAATCTCTCTTGAACCGAGTTAAGGCTAAGAGTGATGGTTAGTAATTTACAATCCCATTAAACTAGTGGAATCATGAGACCATAAACCAATGCCATTGGTAAACAGGGACATGCAGAATGAATGCAAGAATAAAATAATAATTAATAAAATAATTCTAAAGAACACAAGTAGAATCAATATCACTTATCCTTAGTGGAGTTGCCACTGTAGACGGTGGGGTTTAGTGCGCCCTAAAGATCTTAGCAATTATGACACTATTTGAGCTCAGGGCTATAGAGAACACACTAACCACTATCACAAAGACATGGCGTGGAGATGAAGAGTCACCACCTAGGGTAATAACTGGGACAAATAAAAAAATAGTGGTACTCAATTCTCTAAAGGAAAGCAAGCACCATAACCAGGAGACTCTAGATACGGAATACCAACTTCTTTCAATCTTATGTTCATTTAGAATTACTTTATGAATTACTATCTTACCCTCTATTTACATGCAACTTCATATAAACCCTTAAATAATTAACTCTAGGCAAACTAGTCATGAAAATACAGGTAAACAATGCATTCATTTAAATTCACAATCCCTAAGTTACTCTAATCTACATTGATTTTAATTAAATGGGCTAAATTTACATGTTTTAATATACAAGTGAGCCTAAAGACTAATGGGCCTAATTCCTATTCAATTTTAGTTAAATGAACCTGAGTCTATTTATTTTAATTCTAAAAATGAGCCTAAATCTACAAATTATGAAGTATTTAAATTAGTGGGCTTAATTCTACATGTTTTAATTCTAAAGTGATCTTAAGTCTACAAATTATTGAAAATGCTTACATTAAATGGGCTAAGTCTAAATTAATTAAATTAGGTGGGCCTATATCTAAATTAACTTAATGGGCTTAAGTTATCTCTACCCTAAATCTAATTAATTATGGGCCTAAAGATGCATTTTTATTAATTAAACCTAAAAAACCTAAATTTATTTAAATGAGTTAAAGCCTAACATAAGCTTAAGGCGCAAAACATATAAACATAAACAAACAAGCCCAAAAAAATAAAAAAAATCAAATAAAAGATCAAATAATCAATCACACTTATTCTAAAAACCCTAATTTAATTAAAGTAATTTTAAACAAAAAATAAAATAAAATAATTAACAAGCAACCCTAATTCTATCCACTTAAATCTAATTCAATTTTAATTAAACAACCTAGTGATTTATATAGCCATTAATTTTAATTAATTACCTAATAAAACCCTAATTTTTACTAACCAATTAATTAAAGGCCAATTTTTGTAAAAAAGCCAAATGTTTTCGACCTATTGCAATTTTATCGAAACTTATAAACCTTTGTAAAAATTTCCTAATTTCATATTATTCTTTGCAATTTTAACACAATTTGTAATTTAGTCAAAATTGAACCCAAACTTGCTGACATGGACAATTGAATGTCAGTCCACTCACTAAAATTATAGGCCCCACCACACTTCTTCTTGTGCCTTTTTCATTACTTTTGGACTTCTTGTCAACTTTGATAGTGCCCATTCTATTATTTTTGAAGATGTGTTACTACCAGCCCCAAACATATCCTACAGTCACTAACTTTATTAGTTCAAGAACATCTTATATACTTATTCAATTGCATTACTATAATAAGGAAGAAATAGATTCAATTATAGTTAATTAACTAACTAAAAAGGTTGCTTTGATGCTGTCATTAGTTAAAGCGAATTCAAGGTCTCTATTTTCCTGAAGATCTAAAAGAACATCAAGAAGATTCTCAGCTTCATTGTGATTACTATTTTTACCAGTCTTTCTTTTGGCTCTATGTTCTTGTATGATTTCTTCAAGTATCCCATATGCTTCTCAACGCAAGGCCTCAAGGCTAGACCTGTCTCCATTAATCGTGTAGAGCCATTTAAAGGAAGGAAAACACATAAGCAATGTTGGAGCCTCCTCATACTGCAACCACATTGTTGATGACTTTTAATAGCCTTGGTTCATGCATTTCTTACCTATGGAGGTTCTCAATATAATGGAATTTGTTAAAGTGGACAAATTATAAGTCAAATTAATTGGAGTTCGAGCTCTCGAGTGAAGGTGTTTGATAAAATTAGAAGCCTTATCTTCCCTAACTGATTTGAAAGATTGAACATGCTTAAGGTTGAGCAACTTCAATGTGCAAATCTTTCTCAATTTACCAAATACAATATCATGATGATTGTAAAGCATAATTTTTTCCATAAGAACAAGAGGTCTTTTAGCGAAGGTAACATCCTAGACTCTTAGAGCTTGTTTGGCTGCCTCTATTGATGAAATGATAAAGACTTCTTTGAGTTAAGCAATCACGATAGGTCCACAAATTTTGGACAAGTCACTTAGGCAGCGAGGCGGTAGGTCTCTGACTAGCTAGTGAATGTTACATAGTAAAGGCGATGGTAAAACGATAATGTTTTATTTTTAGCTTGCTATGGGTTGCTAATGTGGTGGTGGGGCCTATAAGTTTTGTGAGTGTCTAACACTTAATTGTCCACATCATTAAGTTTGGGTTCAATTTTGACCAAATTGCAAATTGTATTAAAATTGCAAAGAATAATATGAAATTAGGACATTTTTGAAAAAGTTTATAAGTTTGGATAAAATTGCAATAGGTCGAAAATGTTTGGCTTTTTTTTTATACCAATTGACCTTAATTAAAATAAAACACACAATCACACACTCATGATTTCATTATTCCCACAATTAGGGCTATTATAATGAGATATTGAAAATAATAAGAAAAGAAAAATTAATACAATCCCAAAAATAGAAAAAAAAAAACAAAATCAAAACAATAATAAACAACTAAATAAAAACCTAGGAACTATATTTAGTTACAAAGTCCAATCCATGGCATTCCATGGACCTTCATGGATTTTGTTCACCTAGTAATATCATAATGTAATCCCCTCCATAATCACCAACACAAAAAGGGTAAACAATGATTAGCGAATAAAATAAAAAAATAAAAATAAAAATAATAATAATAAATAAAAATAAAAGAAGGTAGGATAGAAGATAATGATTATGGATGCAACATGAGTTGCCCCTTAGACTAATAAAATCACCATTTTTTTATGTAGGTCTTTAAAAACTTGTTATTCTTTTTCTCAAAAGTCTATTGCTCCTTACTTTAAAATGAATAAATCACATAAAATATATTTTTTTCATGTACTGCCTAATGTCAAAAAGAAAAGTCTCTGAGGAGTCCCAAAAAAGGTCTAAAAAGTGAGCTCCAAAAGTGAGATCCCCTAAAAAAGCTTTAGCTGTGCTTTTATTAGAAAAAATAAAGAAAAAACTAGCTAAAAATTTATCATACTGTGACTTGACTTTCTCAGAGTTTTGATTTTAAAAGGACTTTAATTTCCTAAAAATTCAAATAAATATTATTTGACCAATCAAAATTGAGGAAACCAAATTTTATTTACTGTAAAAAATAAAAATGAAATTAAAAAATAGAAGTAACAAGCTTAATTCTGACTAGAATTGTGTAATTTCGATCATAATTATATAAATCCAATCGGAATTATAGAATTTTGATCTCTTTTTTTAAACTTTTAATTACAAAAAGACCCTTGAAAGAATTTAAAATTTTTCAATTAGGTCCTAAAACAAATATTACAATTAAGTCATATGATGTTGGCTATACTTGATTGTATAGTCTAGATTGAAAGATACATCATACTCGGTCATACGATGTTGACTATACTTAGATGTATAGCACATATTAAAAGGGATACATCACACTCGGTCATATGATGTTGACTATACTTGATTGTATAGTGCTGATTATAGAGGTACATTATACTCGGTCGTACAATGTTGACGATACTTGGTCGTATAGTCTAGATTGAAAGGATACATCACACTCAGTGGTATATGTTGGCTATACTCAATCATATAGTTTGGATTGAAAGATACATTATACTTGGTTGTGTGATGTTAACTATACTTGGACATATAGCACAAGTTAAAAGGGATACATCATACTCTGTCGTATGATGTTGGCTATACTCGGTCGTATAGTGCTGATTACAAAGGTACATTATACTCGGTCATACAATGTTGACTATACTCGATTGTATAGTCTAGATTGAAAGGATATGTCACACCTAGTCGTATGATGTTGGCTTCTTTTATGCTAATAATTTAATAATTTAATGAATTATCAAATCATGTAGCTTTGCAATTTAGGACTAAATTGCAAGAAAAGTATTGCGGACTTGAATGCAAATAAAGTTAAGGGACTAAAGTGGACATTTGCCACTTTAATATAACCTTTGCATTTTATTGATTTATTTCTTCATTTCCCATCCCTTTCATTGTTTTTTTTTTCTTTTCATTTCTCTTGATTTTAAAATCTTATTTCTTTAATTATTCTTTCATTTTATGTCCAATCTAAAATCTGTCTGATCCTATGGCTCACCTTGGATGCAGACTATATGGAATTAACTCTAGGTAATAAGATCTGGTCATATCTCAACTACATGTTCCTCAAAATTATTTTGGAACTCAATGAAGGGAAAAAGGTGTTCCCTTTGACTTGCTTGCACATCCATAGATGCTCACAGGCTAGAGATGAGATAAAATTTTCTTTTGTCTTTGATTCTGCAAAAAGATATATTATTGTCAATATATAAATTAACATATTCATGCATGCAATTATAGAATTTGTTTTGCTATACAAAATTGAATAAAATTGCATGCATGAAATTTTCGAATTGGAGATAAAATTTTAAAAAACTAGTATTTACATATTATAGAAGATTGACAGAATTGTAGTCAAATTTTTGGATTTCTGCTCGAAAGTCTGAAATCTAGAATGAAACTCTAGATTTTCGATTACAAATTCAGAAATCCAGTCTTCTGATCCTTTTTCTTAGACAAAAATGAAAATAGATAAAATTTAAGAGTTTATGAAGAAAGTAATTATATTGTTTTTTGAATTTTGTTCAGAAATCACTTAAGTTCTCAAGTTTTTTTTACTTGGCTCGGGAACTCTTTCATGATTTATTTGGAGAGGTAGTAAAACATATATGGACATCTGGCTTTCGGCACTTCATTGTTGCTTTACCGACTACTTGAGGTAGGTCAAACCATTACTCACTTTTTACTCTTATTGAGAGGTAGATGGATACCACTCATACGTTCCACACATGAGTGGGTGAGCTGACTATTTCCCCCATGAGCTTCTCTGCTATTACTATGATAACTTTTGGGGGTATTTCAGTTCCCTTTGATATCCACTACTGAACTCTTCTAAAGGATGCTAGGAGTCATTATGTTCGCGACTTGCTTAAGTTCGTTCCAATATGGAAGAATCGCAAGAACATGCTTTTTTCTTCTCTTGTTCAGGGTTTTAAGAGATTACCTAACACTACACCTCATCAGATCCTTCAGAAGGTGAGATGCTTATTATTAATACTATTAGGCACTATGCTCTTCTGTGAGATTGGTCATAAGGTTAGCATTGTGTTCACATCAGACTCAGACAAGGGTACTCAATCATATAGTTTGGACTGAAAAAATACATCACACTCAGCTGTACAATGTTGACTATTCTTGATCATATAGTTCGAATTAAAAAAAAACATCACACTTGGTTGTACGATGTTGACTATAATTAGACATATAACACATGCTAAAAGGGATACATCACACTAGGTCGTGTGATGTTGACTATACTCGATTGTATAACACTGATTGTAGAGGTACATTGTATAATCAAGAAAACACAGAGTCAATTTTCTCAAAACGGTGAAATCCCATTGTGAGAGGCATTCAAATAATATATGCATAACATTACTCTTCTACTCATTTCTTTTTATTAATTTTTTTTTATCATTTTATTATTTTTGATTTTAATTTTCATTATTTTTTTCTTTGTTAATTAATTCTAATCTCATTATTTTTTTGTGTTTCATGTTTCTGGTAATGAATACATGACTGAACTAAGGAAACCCATGGAGAATCCATGAATAAACGCCAAAAGTCAAAGATCCTAATTTAATTTTTATCTTTCTCTATTTAGTTTATTTTTATTATTTTTTAGGTTTAGAATTTGTTTAATTTATTTTCTCAAAGGTTGTAATTCTAATTTTATTTTCTTTATTATTTTTGGTAGATTTTGTAATAGCCCCGATAGTGGAAATAATGAAAAGTCTAGCTTTGTCTTATTCTTAAAAAATTAATTAGTAAATTAGGTTCAATTTGGTAAACCCTAATTAAAATCAATGGGTGCAGTAGATTAATTTAGGTTGCATGTTAATTAAAATTAGTTTTTTTAGAAGAAATAATTTAATTGCATGTTTGATCTTTTTTATTTGATTTTTTTATGTTTTTGGGCTTGTTTGCTGATTTTTGTGTGTTTTGGGCCCCAAGCCCATGTTAGGTTCTAACCCATTAAATAAATAGGTTTTTAATTGAATTTTTAGGTTTAATTAATTTTAAAATCAATTTAGGCTAATTTAGGTTAATTTAGACTTCAGCCCATTTTTAGTTAATAAAATTAACTTAGATTTAGCTCAGCTTATCAATCCCATTTCTTTTAAAACAAATAGACTTAGGCTAATTTTTAACAAAAATCAAGATTAGACCTATTAATTAATGCCTTCTTTAAAATTTGTAGATTATAGGCCCATTTTTTTAGTTAAATTAAAATGAATAGACTTAGGCTCATTTATTAACATGTAGGACCACCTTTAGTCCATTTCACTTGTAAATAAAAATGTAGAATTAGCTAAACTTTAAAATAAAATTAACATAGTTTAGACCTAAGGATGATGCACATCGTATGCATTTTTTACATGTAGTTTTATGACTAGTTTGCTTTAAGGCTAGTTGGATGTTTAATTAGGGTTTAATAAAATTATGTGTAAATAGAGAATAAGATAGTAATTTATAAAGTAATTCTAAATGAACACAAGACTGAAAGAAGTTGGTGTTCTGTATCCATAATCTCCTGGTTGTGGTGCTAGCTTTCTTTTAGAGAATCGAGAACCACCATTTTTTATTTGTCCTAGTTATTACCTTATGTGGTGACTCCTCATCTCCATACTATGTCTTTATGACATAGTAGTGTGTTCCCTAGGGCCCTGAGCCCAAATAGTGTCATAGTTGCTAAAATCTTAGGTGCGCACTAAACCCTATCGTCTACAGTGGCAACTCCACTAGGGATAAGAGATACTGATTCTACTTATGTTCCTTAGAATTATTTTATTAATTATTATTTTATTCTTGCATTCATTCTGCATGTCCCTATTTATTGATGGTGTTGGTTTATGATCCCATGATTCCACTAGCTTTATGGAGTTTTAAATTGGCTAACCATCACTCTTAGCCTTAACTTGGTTTAAGAGAGATTACCGGGCTCATCTGACTAGAGTCTGTAACCCAAGTCCTAAAAGGGGGTAGTCTTCTCTAGAGTTTCTAAAGGATTTTGGGTCCCTCTAACCTTGGCCTGTAACTTAAATCTTAAAGGAGTGCATCTTGCTAAGGAAACCTTGACTTTTCACTAGACCCTAACCACGTATAATGGCTTAGTTACTTCCCATAGAATTACCCAAATTGCTGGTGTATGTTTCCATGAGGTATTTTTATTTATAAAAGCCTAAGCCCATACTTTAAAGAGCCCATTTGGGCTAATAAAGATTGATCTTGACCTTTAAACCTAGAAATACTATTTCCATGCTTTTATTACTTCAAGAGAGATTTGGCATGCGTGTCGGTTCTTGATATCCGCTATTAATATTAAGGCCAAGACAAAAAAATCCTAGGAAAAGAGACTCACCATTGAACATGTTTTTGGGAGAAATAAGGTTGGAAGGATATTGTACACCTGATTGCTACTTGCTACTTGTTGCATAGCTCATGCATACATGCATCATACTAATAGTTTATTTTTCAACCATTATAGATTCATCTGGGTCTTCCTGTGTTTGGAGTTAAAAAGGTGGCAGACTAATGAGAACTAATTCAAGCTCATAATTAATTGCAAAAGAGATCTTTAGTAAACTAGAAAAGAGCCCTATTAACCTGCTTTACCTAAAAGCTACACCAACTCGAACAAAAGAGATAGAACAACAATAAAGAGGAAATTAGACCTTATAAGACATCAAGGGAGCTTTGATGGATGTCATGAGGGCTATGATGCAAGATGAACTATGACAGGCTTTATCTAGATTGATATAATCTACTGTTGCTATCATACCACCACTTGCAATTGAGCAATCACATGTTGCTGTAGCTATCCAACTTACTGTAGATTCTCCACCCATTGCCAATTAATGTTGGGGGGCAACCGATTGCTAGAAACCCACTTACTCTTAATGTGAAGCTTGAGGATGTTAAGAACTACATGATAGAAAAGGTAAAGAGAGAATCACTAGAACTAGTACAAGACCATGAGTCCAAGTAGATGCAAGCACTAACCCAAAAAATGTCCAAGATGGAAGAGCTGATTAGAGGACCATGCATGAGATATTTATTTGAATTTGATGATATGCTACTAACTGAGGGTAATAAGCTACCTAAGAAATTCAAAATGCCTTAGTTGCAGAAGTTTGATGGAACTGGAGATCCTAGCATTCATCTTAGTCAATACACAACAACAATGAGCTCACTAAGGCCCCATTAGTAGTGATCACTAGGTTATTTGTACTGTCTTTAGAGGGAATGGTTATAAACTGGTATAATGGGTTGGAAAAGTCTATCAGGGCTGATTGAAAAGAATTGTGTATTGATTTTTTGAAACAGTATGATTATAACACTAGATTGGAAGTGTCCATCAGGGATTTGGAACTGACTAAGCAAAAATCAAACGAATCCTTTTTTGATTTCTTGACTAGATTTATGACCAAGGCAAGATTAATGAAAAACAAGTTAGCTGAGAAGGATCAGGTTAGGATGATAGTTTGAAATGTGTCACCCAATCTAGTTGAAAGGCTACAAATGATGAATCCTAAAATATTTATAGACCTTTATGACGATGGTTTGCAAGCTGACGAGATTGAAAGTGAGAAAAAGAGGATTGCTAAAAGCATTGGAGAAAGGAACTACCCAATTGGGGGCACACAATAAGGAAGCACTAGCTGAATTATGGAAGTGCATGCTGTTCAATAACTAAGGAGATTCTCCAATTTTAACCAACCTTTGTCAAAAGTCCTAGAGCAGCTAGTGTAAAAGGGCTTACTTCAACCTTTACCTAATCCAAATCCACCAAGCCCAAACACCCCAAGCTATAACCCAAATAAACACTACAAATTCCATTAAAACCTCCAACACTCTATAGATAACAACTGCATCCACGTAAAACATGAAATCAAAAACCTTATAAACTTAGGAAAGAACACAGACCCCAAAAACCCAAGAACCAGAAATAATCCTTTCCTAAACTACTAAAATGTACCACCACTAGCTATCATGATGATTAACTTAAGAGTTAGTAAGGAAGAATGATAAAAAAACAAAGAGAGAGAAAAAGAAAAACAGTAAGGTAAAAATTAGAGAGAAGAAAAATTTTAGGACTGGCTGATACTAGGAGTTGTATCATGTAATGTAATGAATGTCCTCATTTTTGCCATAATGAATGAGTAAAATTGAATTTGAAATTTTTGTTCAAATATCGCATATTCATCTTTATCATACTATATAAGTATCTGAAGGGAAAGACAATACATAATGAAAGCTAAATTAGAGCTATGAGATCACTATTTTTAGTTATGTTTTCTCTTTTTTTTTCCCACCCCTTTGTGATTTTTGTTTGTAAATCTAGTGTCCCTTTGTAACTTGAGAATTTAGGTGGTTTAATGACTCACATTGTAACCTATACCTTACAACTATCATCAATCATTACATCAGCATCAAGCCTCATATTTTGCTCAAGATTCCTTTGAAGTGCAAGTGCAGTTGATTTCATCATCAAGAACTCACTTCAATTAGTTCGCCTACACCTTTGCATCTTCAATGCATGAGATTGCAACTGATAGGGTTAGTAAGTCAAAAAATTAATAACAACAATGAATAAATTGAGTCTCTTGAAGAATAGCATGAATGAATTTAGAATGAAACTCAAGGTAAAATGTAATTTTAGGGGCAAATTACAAATCATTAAGTTTGCATTCAAAGAGTGAAGATGGAACACTGAAGTATAAGAGCTGGTAGAAGAGATCTCAGGGCAGAAAGAAGCATACAAATACATCAGTTATCATACAACAAAAGCAATAGCAAAAAGAAAAGTTCAACATTGTATCAGTCAATCATAAGCTCCAGTGTTGAGCCATGGACCCCACTTGCTAACATGGTCATCTGTCCAATGAATTGTATCAGAAGCTCTAACATCATAAGTACCAACAATGAGGCATTCAACACTTAAACCTATAGGCTGTTGATGACGTGCCTCGTTCTCACACTCAAAGCTACAATATATCTTTGTTGCAAATAGGAGAGCTAGTAGGATCATGCATGTCATACATAATATGCATACACTTGCATACATTTATTATGAAATACTTGCTTTTCATAATAAAGTCTTTGAGCCCAGACAAGATTGTACAAATACTCTGCTACTAACATTCAAAATTAGTATTGCAAATCTTGGGTCCATCTAGTACATGAAATATTACCAATAGTGATACTTGGAAAAGCATAATCTTAGTGACCTCAACAGGCTGGATAGGATAGTCAAGGTCCTTAGATTCAACATCCATCTCCATAGTCTCATATGGAGCATCATATATAATATCTCTCCATAACAGTTAGACCAATGTAGAGTATAAAATATGGTGATGAGAAGGTCCAATATGTTAGCGATATATCCGTCATCCCTAAAAAGGGAAGAATGAACTCAAAACTTAAAATGAATGCACTCTGAAAAATTATTTGATCATTAAATAAGATCTCTAACTCCTGAATCTTTTTTTTTGCAAGAGATGTCAATAAGAGGAATGAAGCCCTCTATAATAGCATCAATGGAATGATAGAAAGATAAATTCAGCCCAAAGCCATAACTTTAATGGTAGAGTATCATGACCCTGCGATAAGAGACATCATCATCATAATCAAAAGGGAAGAATGCAAAAGAATGACATTGCATTTTGACAAAATCTTATCACCTGCAAATAGATCATACTAACTTATGACATTTTGTACAGGAAAAAAAAAGAGAATGAAGAAGGGGAAAGGTGCCGATACATCAATAATAATAGGAAAGGTTACAAATGCGAATCGTTCATCAGAGTATCATCTTGTGTGGCAAACACCTTGAAAAATAATAAAGGGAAGTAATAGAACTCTATTTCCTTAAATTTTGTAACAAAGTACCATCTTAATCATAAAATTCACAAATTGAAAGTAAATTCATCCACTTTATAAGATTATGTGCGAAAAGATTATCTTATGACCTTTGATCATAATGGCTCTTTTTTATTAGCCTTACGGAATTCAAATGATTAGTTAGCAGCTTTGTGTTAAGAGTTTATATACTTTAATCAATCTAATGTTTACTTTGCACCCAAATAAAGGGAAGAAAATGTACAAAAACAAAATCTATGGACATGAAGCATAACTTGCTTGAATTTAAAAGTCTCATTTCAGTCTTTTGAATGATAAATGTGCATATAATATACTCCAATGCTCAGAAATGAGTACAAGTACAAAATCCCTTGATGGTATCCATACTGAGTAATATGAGAAAGGCTGGGGAATACTAAGAGGAGAATCAAAATAAGAGCAAGCATAATGTACTCTAATGCTTAGAAATGAGTAAGAGTATTAATATGAAACTTCTGGCGGTATCCATGATGAGTATTACAAAAAAGGCGAGGGAATACTAAAATAGGACCATGCCAAAAACTGCTTTATTTACTCCAATGCTCTATAAAAGTACGAGTATCCAAAGGACCTTTCCAACGATATCCATGCTGATTAATCTGAGAAAGGTGAGGGAATACTTGGATAAGGAAGAAAATCATAAAAATAATTCAAAGGCTATTTTGATATTTAGAATTTGATCTTTTTATGCTCAATTTTCGTAAGTTTTGTTTAGCAAATTCTCCCTAGGCAAAAGTATTCTCTCAACATAAGATGGTTAACGATGCCTTTAACCTTTGTAAATGGCAAATAAATGATAGCCATGAAAATAAAAAAAATAGTGAGATTCATTGAGTGCATGCCATCTCATGAAAAAGTGATGAATTTTCTCATGAATTTTCAATATTGTAATGTACTTTTGTACATTCATCATGATTGAAACTAACTTTAACAAGTCTATAGGAATTACAAATCTAAAAGGAAGTGCACCCAAGTTGTAGAGTTGGTTAACAAAATGGAATTGAAATTAGCTAGCAGAGAAATTCTGCTAAGTTAACATAGTAAAATTCAAATTCAATCAGTAAAAATGCTAATCAGTCAGTACAAAGAATTCAAAGAATTCGAATCAAATAACCAAAGATAAAAATCATAAGAAATTATGGATTGCAGCATCAAAGGAGAGCAATGAGAGGGTTGTAGTTAATTAAAATCAGTAAGTAGTTATGGACTATAGCATTGTCAAAGGTGAGCAATGAAAAGATTACAGTCAATTCGTAAGCAGTTATGGATTGTAGCATTATAAAAGTGAGCAATAAAAGGATTGCAACTAATTCATGAGTAGTTATGGACTATAGCATCAAAGGCAAGAAATGTAAGGGTTGTAGCTAATCACGAGCAATCATGGACTACAACATTATTATAGGTGAGCAATGAAAGGATTGCAGTCAATTTGCAAGCAATTATGGATTGCAGCATTAAAGATGAGCAATAAGAGGGTTGCAACTAATCATGAGCAGTTATGGGCTATAGCATCATCGACGAGCAATTATGGATTGTAGCATCATTATAACTTGGACTGTAGCATCATCGGGGTGCAATTATGGATTGCAGCATCACCGTAAGCAATTATGGATTGTAGCATTACCATGAGCAATTATAGATTGTAGCATCATCAGTGAGCAATGAAAGGGTTATAGCTAATCATGAGTAGTTATAGACTGTAGCATTATAAAAATGAGCAATGAAAGGATTGCAGCCAATTCGTGAGTAGTTATGGACTGTAGCATTAAAGGTGAGCAATGTAAGGGTTGCAGCTAATCGGGAGCAGTTATGGACTATAGCATTATCAAAGGTAAGAAATGAAAGGATTATAGTTAATTTATACACAACTATGGATTTTAGCATCATCAGCGAGCAATGGAAGGATTGCAGCTAATCGCGAGCAGTTATGGACTGTAGCATTATCAAAGCATCTTCGACGAGCAATGGAAGGGTTTTAGTTAATCGTGAGCAATTATGGATTGCAACATCATCAGTGAGCAATTATGAATTACAACTAATCACAAGCAAATATGGATTACAATATTAAAGGTGAGCAATGCAAGCGTTGTAGCTAATCGTGAGCAATTATGGATTGTAGTATCATTGGTGAGTAATGAAAGGATTGCAGCTAATCGCGAGCAATTATGGGTTGCAGCATAATCATTAAGAAAATGAAAGGAAGAGAAAATGAAGATGAAATGAGAAATAGAACATGACATGCAAAAGTGAAGTACATAGGATGGAAAATATCCATTTTGATCCACTAAAACTTGCTTGCATTCAAGTCCAAATTTCTTCCTTACAATTTGGTCCATTCATAATTAACTCACGAAATTCATATCATTAATTAATAATTCACATAATTATTAATTACATAGTTAGTCTGTATTAAAATTCTAAAGCCTTTGTCAAGTACAGAATATAGAATATAATTATAGAATTCAATTTTTGCATTTTACATGCATTATCATTTTTGTCAAGGATTTTAAATATGTTTTAGTATATGCTATACAATAGTTGTAATAGAAATTTCATATAATTTTGTTATCACCGCCCAATAGTCATAACACGAATTTCAAATTCAATATGTTATATGCTACAAAGCAGTTATAATGTGATTTTTCAAATCTTTTGATCTACCAAACACTACACAGTAGTTATGGTATCATTGCTAGACGTTCCATATGAACTATAGCATATTTTTCAAATCACGAATTGCTAAACATCCTACAGGGAATATAGCAAAATTTTAAATCACAGATTGCTAGACATTCCATAGGAACTATAACATGTTTTTAAAAAAAAATCATAAATCGCTAAACGTCCCACAAGGAATATAGCGAGAATCATTACATATATTTTGTTAAACGTCTCACAGGGAATATAACGAAATCCATTGTCACTAGATGTCCTAAAGGGAATATAGTGTAGTTCACTAGACACTACACAGTAGTTATGGTATTATTTTTAGACGTTCTATAGGAGCTATAACATGTTCTCAAATCATTAAATGCTAAATGTCCCACAGGGAATATAGCAAAACTCTTTTGCATATATCTTACTAGACATTCTAAAGGAACTATAGTGAAGCATGATAAACGTAGCATTTTGCGTAAAAATTGCATAGCAATTTTAGCATCAATCCATTAATTAGGATAGAATTAAGTTCCATAATTCTTTCCTTCAAAATTGTGTGCTTTTATTACTTTGCTGTAATTTGTCAAGTAAATAGCGACAAAGGGGGGCAATTGTAAGGACCCAATTTCAGGATGCATTTGTGCATAATGCGATGAAAGCTTATATGATGAGAATTTAGTAAAAATTGACCTCTAGTGTTAAGTTTTGAGATTTCAAGGACTAAATTGCAATATTTTTTGGGTTTAATTGCAAAAAAAATTGAATTTTGTAAGGGCATATTTGAAAATGTACGTAGTGCTAATCGACATAACATAATGTCGATTGGCATTATGTAATGCTAATTAGCATTATGTAAAGCCAATTACCATTACACAATGCTGATTAGCATTATGTAATGCTAATTGGCATTACATAATGTCGGTCAGCATTTTGCAATGTTGAGTCGCTAAATAATTTTAGTAAAAATATTTTTTTTTTCACTGTGATTAGTCCAAATTAAATTTATTTTAATAAATAAATTGATTTGAGTAGGGTTTGGTCCAGTACACGTCTCTTACGCGTATAAGCTTTTTTTTTTTTTTGAAATTAAAATTCTTATCCTGTTTGTTTTTTGGAAGGAAGAGATCAGAGCTACTTTGATCACGTAATTAATTAGTAAATTCTAGATTTCTCTTGTTCTTATAAAATTAATTAGTAAATTAGGTTCAATTTGGTAAACCCTAATTAAATATCGATGGAGGCAATAGATTAATTTAGGTTGCATGTTAATTAAAATGAGGTTTTTTTAAAAGAAATATTTTAATTACA
The DNA here is from genome assembly GCA_947683625.1 of Mallotus nudiflorus. NCBI lineage: Eukaryota > Viridiplantae > Streptophyta > Magnoliopsida > Malpighiales > Euphorbiaceae > Mallotus > Mallotus nudiflorus. Next base: position 2,230,057 of record CANTUR010000486.1, read on the forward strand.
TATTTGATCTTTTTTATTTGATTTATTTGATTTTTTTAATGTTTTTGGGCATGTTTGTTGATTTTTGTGTGTTTTGGGCCCCAAGCCCACGTTAGGTTCTAACCCATTAAATAAATATGCTTTAACTGGATTTTTAAGTTTAATTAATTTTAAAATCAATTTAGGCCCATTTAGGTTAATTTGGACTTTGACCCATTTTTAGTTAATGAAATTAACTTAGATTTAGCTTAGTTCATCTATCCCATTTCTTTTAAAACAAATAGACTGAGGCCTATTTTTTTAAAAAAATCAAGATTAGGCCCACTAATGAATTCCTTTCTTTAAAATTTGTAGACTATAAGCTCATTTCTTTAGTTAAATTAAAATGAATAGATTTAGGCTCATTTATTAACATGTAGGATTACTTTTAGTCCATTTCACTTGTAAATAAAAATGTAGAATTAGCTAAACTTTAAAATAAAATTAACATAGTTTAGACCTAAGGACGATGCACTTTGTATGCATTTTTTACATATAGTTTTATGACTAGTTTGCTTTAGGGCTAGATGGATGTTTAATTAGGGTTTAATAAAATTATGTGTAAATAGAGAATAAGATAGTAATTCATAAAGTAATTCTAAATGAACACAAGATTGAAAGAATTTGGTATTTCGTATCCAAAATCTCCTAGTTGTGGTGCTAGCTTTCTTTTAGAGAATCGAGTACCACCATTTTCGATTTGTCCCAGTTACTACCCTGGGTGGCAACTTCTCATCTCCACGCCATGTCTTTGTGACATAGTAGTGTGTTCCCTAGGGCCTTGAGCCTAAACAGTGTCGTAGTTACCAAAATCTTGGGTGCGCGCTAAACCCCGAAGTCTACAGTGGCCTCTCATGGAAAAGCCAACATAAGGATTGTTAATATCCTAGAGTAAGTGAAAGCTAGGGCTAATCCTGTGACTATCATACTTACTAAAAATTTCATTGGATTAGATAATTTCAAGATTTGGAATCAATTCTCAAGCAGTTTGCTTCTCCTTTAGGTTTTTTTTGCCTAAGCTCCCCTTTCGGGTTTTCAACTTAGCTTTTTTTCTTAGATTTGGCTACAAGAGAAATTAAATCTACTTAATGTCCCACCAATGCCTTGATTTATCAACCTCATCATTTACAATCTCACCCATTGAAGATGAAGGACAAGTGCACTATAGATGAATGGATTGATTGGATGAAAGGCATTGCTGATATTGAGATTATATGGGTCTATACTTGGTGGAAATTGAAGTTTGTAACCATCAACTTGTGTGACCATTGTGTTCCTTTTCCTGGGTTGCACTTTTTGACCTTTATTCCCCTTCACACCTTTGTCATCAATATGGTCAATCACAATTCATTGAGGCTATTATACCTAACTTTGAAGGTTTCCCTTTGAGATAATATTTCTTGGATAAAGTGAAGAACTTGTGGCCTCGTAGAGCATTAGAGCAGAATGTGCACTTGAATGCTGACATGACTACTGATGACACCTACAAGTCTTGGGTTACTATACAAGCTACAGAACCACTAGGATTTGCTAAGTACACAAGGACTCAAGTATTACTAGATGAGTCACAAAAGAAGAAATAAAAACATAACTAGAATAGTGATCTCATAAGTCTAGTTTTTAGATTCTTATATTTTGTTTTTCCTTTAAGTCTTTATGCTTTATAATAATGATAGAATATGAAGTTTTTAAACAAAAATTCTATTTCAATTTGATTCATTAATTAGTGAAAAAATGAGTACATTTATTACATCATATGATATAACTCATGTTATTAGCTAGTCCTTTCAAATTTTCTAATAGAACATTTTTCTCTCACTTTTATTTCCCTAATTTTTTCCTGACCAGCCCTTTGCAAATTTTCTTATCAGCGGGATCACTTCTTTTATTTTATCCTCTAATTTTTGCCTACCAGCCCTTTGTGGGTTTTCTAAATAGCGGGAATGTCCTAATTTTTGTATGATTAGCCTTTTCAGGTTTTTTAGCCAACATACCCTCTTTTTTTTTAAAGGTAGTATTTCTTGAGGTGATCCAAGTTAATTGGTTCAGTGAACTTGTTCCCTTTGAGATCTGATATCTTTATAGCTCCTTTGGGTAGAATTGTTTTGACTAAATATGGTCCTTCATAATTTTTTCTGAATTTTCCTCTTAGATCAAACATCACTGCCCTTGATTGCTTTAGCATTATATCTCCAGCATTTATCTTTTTGGATTTGACTTTATTATTAAAGGCTGTCACTGTCATTCTCTAATAAATCTGAGTGTGAAATAAAGTATCCATCCTTTTCTCATTTAAAGACATGAGGTGGTCGTATCTCTTTTGCATCCATTCACTCTTAGGGATTTTTGCTTCCATTATAACCCTCAAAGATTTGATTTTTATCTATATAGGAAAAACTGCTTCACAACCATATACTAATGAGAACGGAGTATGTCTTGTAGCAGTGTGCGTTGTATTTCTATATCCCCTTAAGGCAAAAGGAAGATAGTCATACTAATCTTTATGCATTTTGACTATCTTAGAGAGGATTCTCTTTATATTCTTATTAGTCACTTCAAACGCTCTATTAACTTGAGGTTGATAAAGTGAGGATTTATGATGCTCAATCCTGTATTTCTGTAACAACTCAACCATCTCTGCCTGAAACTGAATACCATTGTCTATCATAACATGATGTGGGATCCCATATTTGCAAATGAGATTCTTCTCGATGAATCTTGCCATCTGTCTAGCCTTTAAAGTACCAAAGGATTATGCTTCTATCCATCTGGAGAAATAGTCGATCGCCACCACTATATATTTATGCCCGTTCAAGGTAGTTGGTCTTATCTCCCCTATTATATCTATCCTCCACATTGCAAAAGGCAATGGAGATGTTAAACTATTTAGCACTATAGGGGGATGATAGTTAAGGTTCCCATGTATCTGGCATTGATGACATCGTCTCATTATTTGGATACAGTCTCTTACCATGCTCATCCAATACTACCCTTGTCAAATTATTTTCTTTACTAGAATCATCCCATTTGTAGACGGCGGGGTTTAGAGCGTGTCCAAGATTTTACCAACCATGACACTATTTGAGCTCAGGGCTCTAGAGAACACACTAACCACTATCATAAAGACATGGCGCGGAGATGAGGAGTCACCACCCAGGGTAATAACTAGGACAAATAAAAAAGGTGGTACTTGATTCCCTAAAAGAAAGCTAGCATCACAACTAGGAGATTCTGGGTACGGAATACCAACTTCTTTCAGTCTCATGTTCTTTTAGAATTACTTTATAAATTACTATATTATCCTTTATTACATGCAATTTCATATAAACCTTTATTATAGCAATTAACTCCAAGGCAAACCAGTCATGAAAATACAAGTAAATAATGCATACAATAGAACATATAATCCCTAAGTTAGTCTAATATAAATGGATTTTATTTAAATGAGCTAAATTTATATGTACATGTTTTAATTTACAAATGAGTTAAAGACTAATGGGCCTAATTCCTTTTAATTTTAATTAAATGAACCTAGGTCTATTTATTTTAATTCTAAAAATGGGCCTAAATCTACAAATTATGGAGTATTTAAATTAGTGGACCTAATTCTACACGTTTCAATTCTAAGGTGATCTTAAATCTACAAATTATGAAAAGGCTTAAATTAGTGGGCTAAGTCTAATTAATTAAATTAAATTAAGTGGGCTTATGTCTAATTTACTAAATGGGTCTAAGTTATCTCTAACCTAAAAATCTAATTAATTATGGGCCTAAAATGTATTTTAATTAATTAAACCTAAAAAAAACCTAAATTTATTTAAGTTGATTAGAATCTAATATGGGCCTAGGGCCCAAAACACACAAAAATAAATAAACAAGACCAAAAACAAATAAAACAATTAAATAAAAGATCAAATAACTAATTAAATTAATTCTTTCTAAAAAACCCTAGTTTTCATTAACATGCAATCCTAAATTAATCTACTCCCACCATTGATTTTCATTAGTTACCCAATTAAAACCCTAATTTTACTAACCAATTAATTAAAATAAACAAGCAATCATACACATAATTCCACTATTTCCACTATTGGGGCTATTACAATAATCTGTGGAAAAAAAAAATTAATACAACCCTAAAACAAAAATAAAATAAAGAAATTAAATAAAAAAAATAAAAAAGGCCTAAAAACTAAATCTACAAGGTCTTATCCATGGCGTTCCATGGACTTCTTATGAGTTTAGTCCTCCATAATTGCCATAAAAAAGAACAAAAATTATGATTAGTGAATAAATTATAACAATACTAAACAAAATTAAAAAAATCAAATAAAATAAGATAAGGAGAAGATAATGCTCATGGATGATTTTAATGGAGTGCTCCTCAGATTTTGTAAAATCACCGTTCTTAATAGGTCTTTGAATATTATTTTTCAAAAATTCTCCAACGATCTTTATTTAAGCAATTAAGCAAAAGAATTTTTTGTAGAGAATAAGATTCTCTTTTTCTTTCATTTTTTTCCTCTTCCTTTTTCCTCTCATTTTTTTCTCTTTCTTCTGCTCTGCCTCTCTTCATTTTTTTACCTCCCCTATTTTCAGAGCCAAAACATTCCTTATATAGTGATACATCTTCAAACCCTAGTTATAAATTGATTTCTAAAAGACTTCTAATTCCTTAAAAACATTATTAAAATAATTTTATGAGAATTTCAGACCAATTAGGACTCAATTTTTCTTGAAAAATTCGAGAACCCAGGGTGGAAGAGGTTTAATTTTGACCGAAATTATATAATTCCGATTAGAATTACATAATTACGATCGAAATTAGTGTAATTCTGATCATAATTACATAATTGCGATCAGAATTAATGTAATTCCGACCACTTTTTTTTAAGTTTTGCAATTAGGTCCTTATAAAGTATTACATTTTAGTCCATGAAAACATTAAATCATTTCTTTGAAAAATGCAATCAGACATTTGAAGTTTCAAATTTCAAGTATTGAAGACCTATTCATGACATTTTCATCATTGGAGTCTTTTGTCATATCCATAACTCATTATCCCAAAATTGGGTGTCTATATCATTTATATAAGATCCACAAATCCCTATATGAATCTCTCTCATCACCTGTTTTGCTTCATCCTTCTTGAGACATCTCAGTTGTATTCCATTATGCATTCTTCTGTATAATACCCCATGTTGACTTGCATAATGGCATGCAAGAACACGAAGGGCATATCTTTCTTTGGAAGTCGCTTCATCTGGGTATTTCATTTCCTCGATAAATCATTGGATGTCATGAAACCATTACTTTTCTTTTGGCCCTATTTGAATACTCATAACTGATTCTTCACCATAACATGGAGCTTTCATTTTTATTATCACCAAAGGCTTTATCCTCAACCTGTCAGTTTATCCTATATTAAAGAAAGTGTTGCCAATGCATCTGCCATATGATTATTATCTTTTGGTAAATGGATGAAGAGACATTTAGTAAAATTCCTCATTAGCTTCTTCAAATAGCAGATATAAGGTTTCAACCTCTCTTATTTCACTTTCCATTCCTTGTTAGCTTGACTAATGACTAACAGGAAATCTCCATAAACCAGCAGGTCTTTAGTGCCAACTACTAGTGCTGCTTCTACCCCATAGATGCATGCCTCATACTCGACCATATTGTTTGTAACTTTGAAGTCCAATTTCTTAGCCATTGGGATGGTTTCTCCTCCTAGTGTGACAAGAATCACTCCTATCCTGACTCCTCTATTATTCACAGCCCCATCAAAATAAAGCTTCCATTCACATCTTTGTATTACTGTTAAGTTCTCATATGGAAACTCTAAATTCCACTACTCATTTCCTTCGATTGCATTCTGTGCAAGGAATTCTGCCACAGCTCTTCCTTTGGTGCTTGAAATAGGTACTTTAAAGGATCTGTCTTTGAAATGGGCTTCTACTCCAATACTTATTAACTCTAATGGACTTCTAAAGTATGAGCTTGGGCCTTTATAAATAGAAAAGCCTCATGGCAACATTCACAAGCAGTTTAGGTAATCTTAAGGGAAGTTACTAGGCCATTATATGAGCTGATTCCGATGAAAAAGGTCAAGGTTCCCTTAGCAAGATGCCATGAGCATGGTAATCTCTCTTGAATCGAGTTAAGGCTAAGAGTGATGGTTAGCCAATTTACAATCTTATGAAGCTAGTGGAATCATGGGACCATAAACCAATGCCATTGGTTAATAATGACATGTAGAATGAATTCAAGAATAAAATAATAATTAATAAAATAATTCTAAAGAATATAAGTAGAATAAGTATCTCTTATCCCCAGTGGAGTCGCCACTATAGATGACAAGGTTTAGTGCGCACCCAAGATCTTAGCAACTGTGACACTGTTTGAGCTTAGGGCTCTAAATAATACACTAACAACTGTCACAAAGACATGGCGTGGAGATGAGGAGTCACCACCTAGGGTAATAATTGGGACAAATCGAAAAATGGTGGTACTTGATTCTCTAAAAGAAAGCCAGCACCACAACCAAGAGATTTTGGATACGAAATACTAACTTCTTTCAATCTTATGTTCATTTAGAAATACTTTATGAATTACTATCTTACCCTCAATTTACATGCAATTTCCTTAAAATAATTAAATCTAGGCAAATTAGTCATGAAAATACAGGTAAACAATGCACTAATTTAAATTATGGGTGTAAAGATTCATTTTTAGTAATTAAACCTGAAAAAACCTAAATTTATTTGAATGAGTTAAAGCCTAATATGAGCTTAGGGCCCAAAACACATAAACATAAACAAAGAAGCCCAAAACACTAAAAAATATAAAAAACAATCAAATAAAAGATCAAACAATCGATCCCACTTATTCTAAAAACTCTAGTTTAATTAAAGTGACTTTAAAAAAAAAAAAATCAACAAGCAACCCTAATTCTGTCCACCTAAATCTAATTCAATTTTAATTAAACAACCTAATGATTTCTATGGTCATTAATTTCAATTAATTGCCTAATAAAACCCTAATTTTTACTAACCAATTAATTAAAATAAAACACATGATCACACACACATGATTTCATTATTCCCACTATTGGGGCTATTACAACGAGCTATTGCAAATAATAAGAAAAGAAAAATTAATACAATCCCAAAAATAGAAAAAAAAACAAAATCAAATCAATAATAAACAACTAAGTAAAAACCTAGGAACTATATTTAGTTATGAAGTCCAATCCATGGCATTCCATGGACCTTCATGGATTTTGTTCACTTAGTAAGATCATCATGTAATCCCCTCCATAATCACCAACACAAAAGGGTAAACAATCATTAGTGAATAAAATAACAATAAAAATAGAAATAAAAATAATAAAAATAAATGAAAGTAAAAGAAGGTAGGAAAGAAGATAATGATTATGGATGCAGCATGAGTTACCCCTTAGACTAATAAAATCACCATTGTTTTTATGTATGCCTTCAAAAACTTATTATTCTTCTTCTAAAAAGTTTATTGGTTCTTATTTCAAAACAAATAAATCACAGAGAATATATTTTTTTGTGTTTAGCCTAATTTCAAAAAGAAAAGTCTCTGAGGAGTTCCAAAAAAGGTCTAAAAAGTAATCTCCAAAAGTGAGATCCCCTAAAAAGAGCTTTAATTGTGCTTTTATAGGGGAAAAAAACCCTAGCTAAAAATGTTTCCTATTGTGACTTGACTTTCTCAGAGTTTTGATTATAAAAGGACTTTAATTTCTTGAAAATTCATATAAATATTGTTTGATTAATCAAAATTCAGGAAACTAAATTTTATTTACTGTAAAAAATAAAAATGAAATTAAAAAAAAGGACGGAACAAGTTTAATTTTGACTGAAATTGTGTAATTTTGATCTCTTTTTTTTTTACTTTTAATTATAAAAAGACCCCTGAAAGAATTTAAATTTTTTCAATTAGGTTGTAAAACAAACATTACAATTAAGTCCTTAAAAACCAATTAAATTCTTCTTGAAAATGCATTTAGACTTTTGAGGTTTCAAACTCCAAGTGTTGAAGACCTATTTATAATATTTTCATCATTGGAGTTCGTTGTTGCATCCATACTTTATTATCCTGAAATTGGGTACTTACGGTTGCCTCCCTTTGTTACTGTTTGCTTGATAAATTGCAGCAAAGCAAATATGCACACAATTTCTTAAGAGCAAAAGTTTGGGTACTTACCTGTGTTCCTTAAGGCTTTTGCTTGTAAGTAATCATTGATTCACGATAAATGCTTGTGTTACCATGCAACACTAGGAAAAATCTTAAAATACCTAAGGAAATACTATACTCGGACATATATCATTCATTTGAAAGGACACATCATAGTCGATCGTGTAATGTTGACTATACTCAATCATATAGTCTCGATTGAAAGGATACATTGTACTTGGTCATACAATGTCACTTATACTCAATCATATAGTCTTGATTGAAAGGATACATTGTACTCGATCGTACAATGTCACCTATACTTAGTCATATAGTCTAGATGGAAAGAATACATCATGCTTGGTCTTACAATGTTGACTATACTCGATCGTATAGTCTGGATTGAAAGAATACATCACACTCAGTCGTAAGATGTTGATTATATTTTGTCATACAGTTTGGATGAAAGGGTACATCACACTCGGTCCTATGATGTTAGTTATACTCTATTGTATAGTGCTAATTGTAGAGGTACATTATACTTAGACGCATAATGTCGACTATAATCGGTCGTATAGTCTAGATTGAAAGGATACATCACACTTGGTCGTATAATGTTGGCTATACTCAATCGTATAGTCTGGATTGAAAGATACATCATACTTGGTTGTATGATGTTGACTATACTCGGATGTATAGCAAAGGTTAAAAGGGATACATCACACTCGGTCATATGATGTTGACTATAATCAGTCATATAGCGTTGATTGTAGAGGTACATTGTACTTGATTGTACAATGTCAACTATACTTGGTCGTATAGTCTAGATTGAAAGGATACATCACACTAGGTCGTATGATGTTGGCTATACTCAGTTGTATAGTTTGGATTAAGAGATACATTATACTTAGTCGTACTATATTGAATATACTCGGACATTTAGCATAGGTTAGAAGGGATACATCACACTCGAACATATGATGTTGACTATACTCAATCGTATAGTACTGATTGTAGAGGTACATTATACTCAATTGTACAATATCGACTATACTTGGTTGTATAGTCTAGATTGAAAGGATACATCACACTTGTTCATATGATGTTGGCTTCTTTTATGCTGATAATTTAATAATTCAATGAATTATCAAATCATATAGCTTTGCAATTTAGGACTAAATTGCAATAAAAGTATTAAGGACTTGAATGCAAATAAAGTTAAGGGACTAAAGTGGATGTTTATCACTTTAATAGAAACTTTGCATTTGCCGATTCATTTCTTCATTTCCCATCCCTTTCATTCTTTTTTTTCTCTTTTCATTTCTCTTGATTTTGAAATCTTATTTCTTTACTTATTCTTTCATTTGATCTCCAATTTGGAATGTATTTGATCCTATGGCTCACTTAGGACGTAGACTACGTGAAATCAGCTCAAGGCAATCATATCCAGTCATATCTCAACTACATTTTCCTTAAAATAATCTGGTACTCAATGAAGGGGAAGAGGTGTTCCCTTTGACTTTCTTTTACCTCCACATATGCTCACAGGTTGGAGATGAGGTAAAATTTTCTTTTGTCTTTGATTCTACAAAAGATATATTTTTGTCAATATATAAATTAACATATTCATGCATGCAATTATAGAATTTTTTTAAGCTATCAAGAGTATATTCAGGAAAATCTCATATAGCAAGTTCCTATAGATCCAACTAAGGTATGCTTTTTGTCGTCATTCCTCACTATCACCATTTTACTTTGTCTCTTTTGTCATTGAAGATGAAATTTACCCTTTTTTGTATAGGTTGAAGAAGCTACTGATGTTGCTATAGAGGAGGAGAATGAGGGTGATGCTAAGAGGACTGAGTAGGAGGTTGAGCATACTTAGCATAGTGGAGCTGCTCGAGGTGATACTTCCTCGAGTACCATTATGGGCAATGTTCCCCCCACTTGATAGGTCTATGTACTACTAGACTCCTACGTGTAGACCCTTATTGAGCAACACATGTATTTTGATATAGCTTAGATTCCTAGCTTTTCTCCTCCTAATGCTTCACATGTAAGTGCATCTTGCCTTTCCAATCCTGCACAAACTGACACTTGTTGTTAAATTAGTACATGTTATTTTACAGATCCCTTAGACACATGTAGAGTATCTATATGGACTCACCTCATCCTAGAGATTATTTACTATACATATCATAGACAGTTGGAGGGTTAGTATTTACAACAAGTATGCAAATGTGTGCTTGTTATGTATGATATGCATGATTCTAACTATTCCTAATTCAATAGAGTTATGCTAGGGATATGGAGCATGAGAACGAAAGACTTCATAGACATCTCACTGGTCTTGTCTTTGATGATCATGACGATGGGACTTCTATACCCCCATATTAGAGTGATGATCTATCTAGAGGGTGGAGTCCTTGGCCAGACACTAGAGCTCAAGATGACTAATCTTTTTATTTTGTGCTTGCATGACTATACTTCGTATATTTCATAACTTTTTCACCTCTTATGAATGAATTACAAACTTTTTGTTTTGGATCAAACTCTAAAGTCTCTTTTTCTTTTTTTTTTAAATTTGGGAAATTTGATCAAAATTATTGATTTCTGGAATTCCAATCAAAATTTTGAATTTCTGATCGGATTTCTAGAAATCTTATCAGAATTCTAAATTTCTGATCAGAAATTCAACTCCTGTTCTTTGCTCTTTTCCATCATGATTCCTGACTTGACTTCGATCTTGAAAACATAAAATCCTAATCCTATCCATGTTAACCTTTTATGTCTATATAAGGAGCTTGCCAAATGGTTTGTCTCTTATCCCTCTTTTATTGGCTTTCATCATGACACAAGCCACCCTTATTTTGATGAAGAAATTCCTTAAAGGCCTTAGTGAAGATGATTGGAACAGACTGCTACCCTTTCATGTTAAATCCTTAAAGTCCCTTCAACATCTAAAAATAGACTCAAATTTTCTTCATGCTGCTACCGCCTTTTGGGATACCGAGGACCATATATTTAGATTTAATGGATAAGAACTATGTCCATTAATTAAAGAGTTTGCTACTATTCTTGGTTGTTCTTTGGACTCAATTGTTGTGATTGCTCTTCCTAATCTTGAGTTGCAATTCCTTTATAGACTAATGACATTCTTTGATATGCCCCTAGGTAAGATCTATTTGTACGCACATAACTCTCAGACTATCAATCTTTCTTCTCTAATTACTTTTTGGAGACTATGGACAAGAATAATGCCGCCTAGATTAGGACTGCCTCTTTCTACTTATTTGCCCAATTTCTACTAGTGGCATCTTATGGAGAAGCCGACATAAGGATTGTCAGTATCCTAGAGCAAGTAGATGTTGGGGCTAACCCTATGCCTGTCCTACTTGCTGAAACTATAATTGGATTAGATAATTTCAAGATTCGAAATCAATTATCAGGTAGTTTACTTCTCTTTCAGGTTTTTTTGCTTAAGCTGCCCTTTTAGGTTTTCAACTTAGCCTTTCTTTTTTAAGATTTGGCTACATGAGAAATTTTGTCTACTTAATGCCCCCACCAATGCCTTGATTTATCAACCTCATCATCTGCAGTCTCACCCATTGAAGATGAAGGTCAAGTGCACTATAAATCAATGGATTGATTGGATGAAAGACATCGATGATACTGAGATTATGTGGGTTTGTCCTTGGTGGAAATTAAAGTTTGTAACCATCAACCTATATGACCACTATGTTCCTGTTCCTAGGTTAAACTTTTTGACCTTCATTTCCCCTTCATGCCTTGGTCATTAATATAGTCAATCACAATTCATTGAGGTTGTTATAACTAACTTTGAAGGTTTCCTCTGAGACAAGATTTCTTGGACAAAGTGAAGAACATGTGGCCTCGCATAATATTAGAGCAAAACATGCACTTGAATGCTAACATGACTACTAATGACAACTACAAGGCTTGGGTTACTATACAAGCTACAAAACCACCAGGATTTGCTAAGTACAAAAGGACTAAAGTATTACTGGATGAGTCATAAAAGAAGAAACAAAAACATAACTAGAATAGTAATCTCATAAGTCTGATTTTTAGACTATCATGTTTTGTTTTTCCTTTAAGTCTTTACTCTTTACAATAAAGATAGAATATGCAATATTTAAACAAAAATTCTATTTCAATTTGATTCATTAATTATAACATAATTGAGTACATTTATTACATAATATGACATAACTCCTGTTATTAGCTAGTCCTTTTAAATTTTCTAACATAACATTTTTCTCTCACTTTTATTTCCCTATTTTTTTCCTGACTAGCCGTTTATGAATTTTTTGATCAGTGGGTTCACCTCTTTTATTTTATCCCTTAATTTTTAATTGCCAGCTCTTTGTGAGTTTTTTGAATAGTGGGAATGTGCTAATGTTTCATGACTAGCCTTTTTAGGTTTTCTAGCCCGCGGACCCACTTTTTTTTAAAGGTAGTTTTTCTTGAGGTGATCCAAGTTGATTGGCTTAGTGAACTTGTTCCTTTTGAGATCTAATATCTTTACGGATCCTTTGGCTAGAATCATCTTGACTAAATACAGTCCTTCCTAATTTGGTCTGAATTTCCTTTTGGATTAAACACCATTGCCCTTGTCTGCTTCAGCACTATATCTTCAGCCTTTATCTTTCCTGGTTTGACTTCTTGTTAAATGCTCTCGTTATCCTTCTTTGATAAATCTGAGTGTGAAAAAAAGCATGCATCCTTTTCTCATTTAAAGACATGAGGTGGTCGTATCTCTTTTACATCCATTTTCTCTCAAGGATTTTTGCTTCTATAACAACCCTCAAAGATTTGAATTTCTATCTCTATAGGTATAACCGCTTCATAGCCATATACTAATGAGAATGGTGTCTATCTTATAGTAGTGTGTGTTGTAGTTCTATATCCCTATAAGGAAAAAGGAAGATACTTAGACCAATCTTTATGCATTTTCACCATCTTAGATAGGGTTCTCTTTATATTCTTATTAGCCACTTCAACCGCTCCATTAGCCTGAGGTCAATAAGGTAAGGATTTATGATGCTCAATCCTACATTTTTGTAATAACTCAACCATCTCTACCTAAAACTGAACACCATTGTCTGTCACAACATGATGTGGGATCCCGTATCTACAAATGAGATTCTTCTCGATGAATCTTGCCATTTGTCTACCCTTTAAGGTACCAAAAGGATTCTGCTTCTATCCATATGGAGAAATAGTTGATTGCCACCACCATATATTTATGCCCATTTGAGGCAGTTGGTCTTATCTTACCTATTATATCTATCCCCCATGCTGCAAAGGGCCATGAAGATGTTAAACTATTTAGCATTGTAAGGGGAAGATTGTTAAGGTTCCCATGTATCTGGCATTGATGACATTGTCTCACTATTTAGATACAGTCTCTTTCTATGCACATCCACTAGTACCCTTGTCGAATTATTTTCTACACTAGAATCATCCGATTCATATAAGATCCATAAATCCCTGCATGAATCTCTTTTATCTCCTATTCTGCTTCATCCTTCTTGAGACATCTCAGTTGTATTCTGTTCAACATTCTTCTATATAATACCCATCATGACTTGTTAATAGCATGCAAGAACACAAAGGGCATATTTTTCTTTGGAAGTCACTTCATATGGGCATTTCCTTTCCTTAATAAATCTTTAGATGTCATGAAACTATGACTTTTCTTCTGTCCCCATCTGTATATTCATAACTAATTCTTCATCGTAACATGGAGCTTTCATTTTCATTATCACTAAAGGCTTCATCCTTAACCCTATCAGTTTATCCCACATCAAAGCAAGTGTTGCCAATGAATTTGCCATTTGATTATTGTCTCTTGGCAAATGGATAAAGAGACATTTAGTAAAATTCCTCATTAATTTCTTCAAATAGCAAATATAAGGTTTCAGCCTCTCTTGTTTCACTTCCCATTCCTCATTAGCCTAACTAATGACTAGCAGGAAATCTCTATAAACCAGTAGGTCTTTAGAACCAACTACTAGTGCTGCTTTTACACCATAGATACATGCCTCATCCTCAGCCATGTTGTTTGTAACTTTGAAGTCTAATTTCTTAGCCATTAGGATGGTTTCTCCTCTTGGTATGAAAAGAATCACTCCTAGCCTAGCTCCTCTATTATCACAACCCTATCAAAATAAAGTTTCCATTTGCATTGTTCTATTATTGCTAAGTTCTTATATGGAAACTCTAAATTCCATTGCTCATTTCCTTCAATTGCATTCAATGCTAGGAATTTTTCCATTGCTCTTCCTTTGATGACCTTGGTAGTGACATACTCAATATTAAACTCAGTTGAAAGTGCCAACCATCGAGACATCTTTCCAATTAAAACTAGTACTTAAAATAAGTACTTTAAAAGGATCTATCTTTGAAACAACTTGTACCTTTTAAGACTAGAAATAATGCCTTAACTTCTTTGTAGCCCATATCATAATCAAACATGTCTTCTCTACAAGATCATATTTCTCTTCATATGGTAGGAACTTTTACTAAGATAGTCCTTCTTACGCTAGCATTGCCCCCATTGCCTTTTCCTTTAAAGCCAAATATAAAATTAAGGGTTTACCTTATCTTAGTGTCCTTAACATAGGCGGATTAGTAAGGTATACTTTAATCTTATTGAAGGCTTTTTGGCATTCTTTGTTCTATTCTACCAGCTAATTTTTCCTTAAGAGCTTGAGAATTGGATCATAAACCATGGTCAGTTTCACAATAAACCTGCTAATGTACTGTAACTTTCTAATAAATCCTCATACTTCCTTCTCTGTTCTTGGTGCTGGCATCTCCTAAATGGCTTTAATCTTGTTTGGATAGACTTTGATCCCCTATTGCTAACTATGTGCCCCAATAACTTTCCAGAAGTGACCCAAAAGATACATTTCTTTGGATTAAGCCTTAGATTGTATCTTTCTACTCTTCTTAGAAACTTATCTAAAGCTTCAAAATGTCCTTCCCTTATTTTTGACGTAACCATCATATCATCAATGTACACCTCCACTTCTTTATGCATTATATCATGGAATAGAGCGGTTGCTGCTCTTTGATATGTTGCTCCTGCATTCTTCAATTCAAATGGCATCACTTTATAGCAATATGTCCCCTATTCTATGATAAAAGTGGTCTTGATCTTGTCTATGACTACCATCATTATCTGATTATAACTTGAGAACCCATCCATGAAGGAGTACATTGCATTAGATGTTGCACTATCAACAATCACATCAATATGGGGTAAAGGAAAGTCATCCTTTGAGCATGTTTTATTTAGATCTCTGAAGTCTACACACATTTGAACTTTTCCATCTTTCTTAGGAATATGTAATATACTTGCCAACCATTAAGGATATTCTACCTCTTTTAGAAAATTGGCCTAGATTTGCTTAACAATTTCTTCCTTTATCTTTTCTGTCCACTCTAGCCTTAACATATGAAGTTTTTGTTAATAGGTTTGGCCTCTAGATATATAGGAATGTGATGCTCTATCATTTCTCTATCTAGACCTAGCATGTCCTTATAGGACCAAGCAAATACTACCTTTCTTTTTGTTAATATTCTCTCTATTTTTTCCTTCTTTTTAAGAGTTTAATTATATGATATAGAAATGTGATTTGGTTGTTCATTTGTACCCATGTTTAATCAATCTAATTGAATAGAATTAATGTTAAACATGCATTAATGATCACTATTAAAATGCATAAGACCATTAGAATCAACATCACACAAATAATCAAAACTAGAGTTCATATCTATAGATGACGGGTTTAGGGCATGTTCAAGATTTTAGCAACCACGACATTGTTTGAGCTTAGGGTTCCAGAGAACACACTAATCATTGTCACAAAGACATGACATGGAGATGAGGAGTCTCCACCCAGGGTAATAATTGAGAAAAATAATTTTGGTGGTATGCAATTCTCTAAAAGAAAGCTAGCACCACGACTAGGAGATTCTGGGAATGGAATACTAACTTCTTTCAGTCTTGTGTTTATTTAGAAATACTTTATGAATTACTATTTTATTCTCTATCTACACACAATTTTATTAAACCCTAATTAATCATTCATCTAGCCCTAAAGCAAACTAGTCATAAAAATGCATGTAAAAAATTCATACAAATTGCATCGTCCCTAGGTCTAAACTATGTTGATTTCATTTTAAAGTTTAGCTAATTCTACATTTTTATTTACAAGTAAAATTGACTAAAGTTGGTACTACATGTTAATAGTCTATTCATTTTAATTTTAAAAGTGGGCCTAAATCTATAAATTATGAAGTATTTAAATTAGTGGGCCTAATTCTATATATTTTAATTCTAGATAAAAATGGGCCTAAGTCTGAATTAACCTAAATGAGCCTAAATTAGTTTTAAAATTAAGTAAACCTAAAAATCTAGTTAAAGGCCTATTCATTAAATGAGTTAGAGTCTAAATGTGGGCTTGGGGCCTAATACACATAAAAATCAATATACAAGCCCAAAAACATTAAACGCATCAAAATAATCAAATAAAAAAGATAAAACATGCAATTAAATTATTTCTTCTAAAAAAACCTAATTTTAATTAACATGCAATCTAAATTAATCTACTACCTCCATTGATTTTAAGTAGGGTTTACCAAATTGAACCTAATTTACTATTTAATTTTTAAGAACAAGAGAAAACTTGACTTTTCATTATTTCCACTATCGAGGCTATTACAAGATCTATAAAAAGTAATAAAGAAAATACAATTAAAATTACAACCTTAAAAATAATAAATTAAATAAATTCAAAAACCTAAAAAATAATAAGATAAACTAAATAGAACAAGCGAAAAATTAAATTGGGATATTTGGCTCTTGGCTCTTATTTATGGATTCTTTATGCGTTTGCTTGGTTCAATCAGGTATTCATCCCCAAAAGCATGAAACACAAAGAATAAAAAAGGAAAAAAAAGATTAAAATTAATGAAAAAAGAAAAAAAATAATGAAAATTAAATGAAACAAACACAGAAATAATAAAATAATATAAAAGAAAGAATTAATAAAGAAGAAAGGAGTATAAGACTGATGTTATGTAGATGTTATTTGAATGCCTCTCAGAATGGGATTTCACCATTTTTTCAGAAAATTGCCTCTGTGTTTTCTTGATTTATGGACATTGAAAATAACATTTTTTTTTAAAAAGGTTTTTTTTCTTTTTTTTTTCTCTCTCTTTTCAATCAACTCTTTTTTTGTAGTAGTTATTAGGGTTTTCTCTTTTTTTTTTCTCTTTACATAGTCTCCCCCTCTTTCTTTTTCTTTATGTCAAACTTTTCTTTTTATATCCCGTTCTAACCCTAGCTAACCACTTACATGATTACAGGAGAGCCAACTCTCATCCTCCCTCTAAAAAAAATAGGATAAGAATTTTAATTTCAAAAAATTATATACGTAAGAGACGCGTACTGGACAGATAAATACCAAAATTAATTAATTTATTAAAAACAAATTAAATTTTAGACCAATCATAATTAAAAAAATGAGATTTTTACTGAAATTTTAGCACCTCGACATTCCAAAATGTCGATTGGCATTATGTTTATATAATGCCGATCAACATTGTATAACGCCGATTGGCATTACGTAATGTTGATCAGCATTGTGTAATGCCAATTGGCATTACATAAATTTTCAAATATACCCCTGCAAAATTCAATTTTTGTAATTAAACCCTAAAATGTTGCAATTTAGTCCTTGAAATCATGAAACTTAACACCAGAGGTCAATTTTTGACTAAATTTTCATCATACAGGCTTTCGTTGCATTCATGGACAAATGCATCCTGAAATTGGGTGCTTATAGTTGCCCCCCTTTTGTTGTTATTTACTTGACAAATTGCGGCAAAGCAGTAGAAGCACACAATTTCAAAGGAAAGAGTTAGGATACTTAATTGTATCCTAATTGATGGATCGATGCTTAAATTGCTGTGCAATTTTTAAGTAAGATGCTATGTTTAGCATGCTTCACTATATTTCTTGTAGAACATCTAGTGAGATATATGCAAATGAGTTTCGTTATATTCCCTACGGGATGTTTAGCATTTCATGATTGGAGAACATGCTATAGCTCATGTGGAACGTCTAACTATAATTATAGGTGCAAATTTGGTCGTGCACCCAAGTGTTGGCGACCACGGCACTATGTGAGCTCGAGGCCTACTAGTAAATATATAGTGAGCTTGGGGCCCAAAACGGAGATGGAGTCACCACCCGAATGAAAGTTAGGACACACTATATAGTAACTGGATTCCATATAGGTTCCCAAAAGCCATTATCTGGGATTGGGTTCAAAAACTGGATATAGGCTTTTGGAATGCCCACCCAACCTTGCGGTTAGCCTCCGTGTGTGTTTTGTATTTTATTACCTTTGGTTGTTAATTTATTTCCTTATTAACATGGAAATTATGATTGGTTTCCAATTTTATATTTTATTCCAAGTTTGCACATTAGTTCCATTTTACGCTTAAATCCCCGACATTCAATCAAAAATAAATAAATAAAATAAATAAAAATAATTTACAACCATTCATTCCAAATAAAAGGGGGAAGGGATTAAGGATTACAACGTTTTGGTGTAAATAAGCATAAAAATACTAAAAATAAACCATACATAAACAAAAAATAAACTAAAAGTAAACTAATTAATTATACAAATTAATACTCTATAAAATAAATAAAGCAAACATCTAGTGATTACAAATCACCAAATAATTCCTGTAACACATACAAGTTAATTCCATACAATAATAACAATAATATTTATAAATCACAAACAAATAGTATTCACAAAAATAAATGAAAATAAACTCATAAAATGGTATACTAAATAACACAAAAAAAGGGAAAATAACATAGAAATAATATTGATCAACATAGGGAGCATGCGTAATCTCATAAAATATAACAAATTAGAAAAGGAAATTATGCCAAACATGCAAGATACTCATTGAAAATCAAGGCATAAACAGGCAGAGTTTTATCAAAGGGGCGACGTGTCATCACCTCATCATGAAGAGGCGAGGCCTCTAGAAATAGACGTCACCTCTTAAATAGAGACAAGAACACTCTACATTTCTTAAATCCTAAGAAATGCAATAATCAAGCACGTAAATGAGAAACAAACACAAATATACAAGTACCAACAATCAATATTCAATATCTCATACAACCATGCTCCTCTATAACTTAAAATAAGTACCATGATTCAAGAAAACACATAGAGAGCAACCAATAAAAGTTTATAATGAAAATGAAGAGTTTCAAACTTAGAAATGAGGGGACTCACTATATTGGATGAGCTGATGCTCCTAACTGAGCCCTTAGAGCTTGGTTGATGGAGGAGTGGCTTTAAATACAAGGAGGTCCCCTCTTCTTCTTAAGGATCAAGTCCTTTAATCTTCAAAGTCTCTTCCCTTCTTCTTCCTTTCTTTCTTTTATTTTTTTTCTTCCTCTTTCCCTCTTTTTTTTCCAGGCTTTTTTTTTCCTAATAACTAGCCAACCTCCCTTTAACTTCGTCGTCACATTCCCTTTTAAAGCCCCTTCTATTTTCTCCTTTTTCAAATTCCCAAAAACCCATTCTCACCCTCTCCCATTGCCTTTTTTCATTCCCTAGGCTATTTTCCTACTTTTTTCCCTTTTCTTTTACATCAAAGAATGACCAAATCTCAGTAGGTGGGCTTCCAACCACTGCCATTAATGGCATTTAATGTTTCAGAGAGTGGTTATGAAGAGGCGGTACCTCTTTGATGAGGCACCGCCTCACCGATGCTTGGGGTGAAGAGGTGACATCTCTTCGTTGAGGCAATTGCTTCTTCACCTGGGCCAGGTCAGGGCCTGTAGGTCAAGAGGTGATGGGCTTGGGCTTTTATCTTGGGCTTAGATATGGTATTTATGGGCTTGGCTATGGTATTTGGGCTTGGCTTAGCGTTTGAGCTTTCAAAGTCGATTTTAAAGAAGTCTTGAGCTCCCCTTACATTCAAAACTTGAACTTTCTCATCATCAAGCTTTTGTTATGGGCCGATTAAACTGAAAATGTCCATAGTTTTCCCCTTGGTTTTTCAAATAATTTAATTTTCTAAAAATAATTTTTTAAAAAAGCAACATGCACATCAAACAATAAAAAGTAAGAATGACATACCTAACCTGTGAGCTTCACTCGGGCTATTAGCCTCGAGAATTCAAACTGAAGAGGTTGAACTTCTTCTTCGAAATGTCACTGTGATCCTCGGGTTTTCCTGGCCCGATTAGTAACTTATGAATAAATTTTGTTGTGAATCTCAAGTGTGGCCCCAATCTTCACTCAATAGAGATAGAAGAGAAACATAATTGTGATCCTTGGGTTAAGCTAACTCGATCAGCTACTCATTATAAATTTGGCATGATTCCTAAGTTTTCCTAACTCGAGAAGTCACTCAATAGAAGAGATGAAATGTAACCATGTTCCTCGAGTTTTCTTGGCTCGATTAGTTACTTAATATAGTTTGGCATGAATCTTGAGCATGGCCCAACCTCCACTCAGTAAAAAGAGATTAAACATAATCGTGTTCTCTAGGTTTTCCTAGCTTGATCAATTACTCATTATAGTTTAGCATGAATCTTGAGCATGGTCTAACCTCCACTTAATAAAAAGAGATGACACGTAACTGTGTTCCTTGGGTTTTCATGGCCTGATCATTTACTCATTAAAGTTTGGCATGAATCATGAGCATGGCCCAACCTCCACTCAATAAAAAAAGATGAAACGTAACCGTGTTCCTTGAGTTTTCCTAACCTAATTAGTTACTAATTATAGTTTAGCATAAAACTCGAGTTTTCCTAGCCCAAGAATTACTTAGTAAAAGAAGAATGCACTTCGAGGATTCAAACCTGACCAGACACCACCTGAGACATGCACTTTAGAGATTAAAACCCGACTAGAAGCTTATTCTTGCACGCACTTTAGGGATTCAAACCTGACTAGATGCTTATTCTTTTGTGCACTTCAGGGATTCGAACCCAACTAGACGCTTATTCTTCTGCACACTTTGGGGATTCAAACTTGACCAAATGCTTGTTCTTCCGCACACTTTGTGGATTTAAACCCGACCAGATGCTTGTTCTTTTATGTACTTTGGAGATTCGAACCTGACCATATGCTTGTTCTCCTTGATGCTTCAATTAGAATGCATTCAAATCCAAATATTGATCTTGGGGTACACCCAACCGATGATGCAAAAATTCTCATCATTTTTTTTAGTGGGCCATGGGCCATTATGTGCTTTATTTCATCAAATGGGCCTCATTCTCTTTTCCTCATCTTCTCTTCTCAATCTTCCTCTCTCACCCTAACCATATAAATTCTCACTTTTCTTCTCCAAGGGTCACTTTCACCTTTCTGATTCTTTTTATTTTCTGTTTTCCTTTCCTTTCTCTCTTTCTCTTTTATTCTCTATATTCTCTAACATGGACCCAAATTTGTCCATGTGAGACCCAGTGACACCTACAGTGAATCCTTCTCGGAGTTTGGGGCTCAGTATTGAAGATGAGATCCCCTTGCTTACAGATGTGCGATCACATATTTGCGGGTTGGCTACCAGAGAGGTTAGTACCCAATTTCTTTAATTTTTTCCTATAAAATATAATAAAATATTATAGGGTTACTATTCATATATGCATATTTATCAATTAAACTAAAAAAAATTAAATTTTATTGATTAAAAACTAAAATTTTGAATCATTTTGTCCAATTGCAGTCATGAAGAGGTGTTGCCTCTTTGATGAGGTGATCGCCTCTTTAAAGAGGCGATCGCTTCTTCATAAAGAAGTGTTTGCCTCTTTAAAGTTCAATGAGGCGATCGCCTTTATATTTGGAGGCGATGCCTTATCATTGAGGCAATCGCTTCAGCAAGATGATTCAGCAAAATTTTGAAATTTTTTTACATAAAATGACAATTCTACTCCTTATTTTACTCCCTTAGCTCGATGCCCACACCCTCAAAAGTGCTGGGAACTTTAGCGGTGCATGCATCTAGTATAATGAGCTTCCTGAGGCCATACAGACTCGGATTCATGACACCAGGTTCTTTGATTATATCTTGGCACTCCCAGCACAGTAAGGGCATACAGACTACCAGCCCTTACATGCCCTGATGGAGAGGTGGTCTGACACCACCCACACCCCTTTCATCTTCCTTTCGGGGACTTCATCCAGGACCTAGTGGCCTTCACTACAGTTACTGCCATTGCCTGTTCTAGGGATTCTATTCCCTTCAATGCTAGACTTCATCAGTTATCTCATGACCATCTCACATTTATTGGGTGTCTTCTTGAAATGGTCCTAGAAATGAAGGGGACCCATACAGTGAAGCTCGAGTTGATTAGGAGCTTCTACACTTGTACTAGAGTTAAAGTGGGCACTACACCCCTACATATCAATCAGGTGGTACATGCTTTCCTCATTTATCTGTTGGGCACTACCCTCTTCATAGATACAGTCAGCTCTATGGACTTGAGCTTCCTAATGCCTCTAAGGGACCTAGACTTGGTGGCAACCTATGATTGGGGCAATTGCACCTTAGCTTATCTTTACAGGAGCTTGGATGATCTAGTACATGGAGCCAGGTGACTCTACGGTTTTTGGCATGCCATACTGGTATTTTACTTCCTCTTTCTCCTTCATATTCCATTCCAACTATTGTTGTTTGATCTTATTAACACCCCTTGTTTCTCTAGCATGACTAAGCTTTAGAGCTAGAGCTGATAGTGGTGATCACTAGGATCATTGACACTCCTTTCCTTATGATGGTGAGGTGGGGTCCTAATCGGGCTTGGAGGAGGCTTGTGGCTCATGTTCATATCCACTGTGAGTGGCTAAACATGCTCACTTATGATGAGGTATGCACCTACAAATATAACTGAGATTAGAAATAAACTCATTGATCAAATTTACTTACTTACTCGTTTATTGTTGTAGTTATGCTTGGACTTATGGGGCCCTCAGGTTGGGTGGAGGCAAGACATGGTTCACTCCATCCCTCTATCCAGGAAGAGGGTTATGCTTAGAGGCCCTAATTGTAGAGTTCGATTCCTCAGGGAGAGGATACAACAGTGGCGGTCAAGTGCCTGAGTGAGGCATCCACCTTTTGCTCCTCCCAAGCATATCTTCTAGGTGCATGAGTTAAAGGGAGATAAGCTTGATCAAGACCTACAAGGAGAGGATGTCACAGACTATTACGAGAGGAGGAAGTCTCGCTATGTGGACTTTAAATGAGCTCATATGCTTTAGCGAGTGCCCCTTCCTGATCCGGCACTTTAAGTAAGCATGCAATGTTTTATTTTATTTATTTGATATTTACTTACAGATGTTATTCTCTGACTTATTTTTCATCTTTTAGGAAGCTACTAGGGCACCTGGTCGTTGCCCTAGGCCCTCTGCATAAGAGAGGCCTCATCAGTGCCCGTGCATCATTCCTAGTGGTGAGGGCTCTTCTTCTAAGGTGCCCTCCTCGATAGACCCTTCCAATTCTTGATTCAGGTAGTGGCCAATAGACTTACTACCACTCTCGATCTGCTTACTCATTGCTGGATGCCTCCTGGTGAACTCTCTTGTCAGTTTTTGACGTTGGATATGACTTTGGAGCCAACATTCTTCCCAAAGGCTACCACCCATGTAAGTTTCCTTCTCTGGAAATTGTGTTCTCAAGTCTTATAATACATGGTTAATTCTAATATTATCAATGGAACAGATGCCTCAAGATTAGGGGGAGTACATGTACCGAGTGATGGAGGCCCAGAAGGACTTCTTAATGCAGGTGACTCAGTAATGGAAGGTAAACATAAAATATGCTTTATTTTTACATGGATGCATGCTTTCATGATTTTCTCACCTCTTATCATGCTTTGATAGGAACAAGATGAGGCTAGCCAGGCTAGGATCACTGCCCTAGAGTGCTAGCTTGCCGCTCTTTAGGTTGAGGGTGATGAGGAGTCTAAGGATAACAACGAGGATAATGGGATAGATCTACTGATGCTTCTGCAGATGAGCCTGCCTGCAGATGAGCCAATTGATGAAAAGGCCGACGAGTCTGGTAGTGAAGAATAGAGAGGACCCTTTATAGAATTTTGTTAGCATAGGGGTGTCCTTATTTGGAAACATTGGAGGTTTTACACTATTGTCCTCTTATTATTGGATTGACTGGTTGATTTGATTGACCTTTTTTTTATGCCTTTATATTTTGCACTGAGAATTTTTTTGGCAAAATTTTAAATGAATAAAGGCCTTTCTTCTTTGAAATGCTTTGGTCTGACTTTACATATACAACCCAAAGAATTCATAGTGACATAAAGACCTAATCTGCCTATCGTAGAGGCATCACCTCTTTGAAGGGGCGTCACCTCTATGTGAATAGGCGATATATCATTCGCCTCTCCATACAGAGGTTTTGCCTGAACATAGAGGCAATCGCCTCTACATGTTTATCCTGTAACTATAAAAACCCCCAAATCTTCTTTAAAATCCTTAATCTCTTTATTTGACTACTTCCCTATATTCTTTTCTCCCAAACAACATTTTAACCCTTACACATGACTGAGAGAAGCTTGAAAAAGCTACAACCAATTTTAAAAAGTCTGGATGGTAGGTCATCGGCTAGAATAGAGCCATTTCACCTATCCATTTCCGATCTTTGCATGCTAGGAAGATCAAATTCTCATTTCTTTATGTTCTTGCTCAGTTTTAGGATCCTTAAAAACATTTTTTTTGATTCAATGTAGTGGACATCTGCCCCCTGCCAGAAGAATTTAAAGCTATTTTGGGCTCTTAAATAGATTATGCTGGATAGATCATCATTCCTTTAGTCGCAACCCTAGATTTGCACACCATTCAATATCAAATGGCAAGATTGTTTAACATGTCCCCTTAGTCCTCTCTTCACCATATTTTTAGCAATAAAATCCTTATGAGCCCTTTTATAGAAACTGTAGTGGATGTAGATAGCAGTGAGGTTCCCTGGCCTCAAATGATAACACTTTACCTATATGCTTAGTTCTTGTTAGTCTCTTCCTTTAGCAATTGTGACCTAAAGATCCTTTATGTTCTGGAACAGGTGGAGAGTGGACTTAATCCTTTCCCTCTTATTCTAGTTGAGACTATCGTCGTGCTTGATAAATTTTTTAAGACCAGGTGATTCTATAGGAGTCCTTTTTTGCTAGAGGTGAGTCTCTTCTTTTGTTTACCATCTTATGCTTTCCATCATTCTTATCCATTCTTTACTCTTGCAGGCTTGGTTGTAAGAGAAACTGAGGTTGCTTGAACTACTTAGAGACATTGCTCACTATAAGGCCAAATATTATTGCACTAGGAGACTTCATCCTGTCCTAGAAGATACTCACTATTGGTTTTCTACATTCCCTGATACTTTGATTAAGTGGATGTGCCCATGGTGGAGACTACAGCATGTGACCCCCCGGTCTTATACATAATGTGTTCCCTTAGCTGGCCTCCATTTTGCCACCTTCTACAATCTAGCTTGGCTTTGTAAGCTATACAGACATAAATAATAGATTGTGGAGCTAGTGCATGAGTTTGAACTAGGGCCTCTTTCTCAAAACTTTTTGGACAACCTGGTTGCTACTTGGCCTCGTAGAATCATCTAGAGGTTCATTGACTATAGTGGAGATTAGTCTACTGATGACCAGTACAAGGCATGGATTTAATTATAATAGGTATAGAAAGGATGAATTTACAAAAAATAGACGGACAATGACATTACAAGCATCGAGTGCCCAGGGGAGTCATAAGAGAAGCAAATGATATTAGTTCAGTTTATGAAATTTAGTCTTTTTATATACTTTCTTGTCGGATGGAATTTCCTTTTAAGTTAGATAATGTGTAATAAGCATTTTAATGCAATGTTTTCAATAATAAAGGCAATCCATTCCATTTAATTTAAGCACAATGTGACTATACAATTTTGTTTCTTACATATCTCCTGTCGGTAATTGGCTTTCCCTTGCAAGTTTTTCAGCTAACTATTTTCTTTTCCTCTCTCTCTCTCTCCTTTTACATGTCCGTTACTTTTGCATGGATTACCTTTTTAGGTTTTTAATCTAGTAGGACTTTGTACTTTTTTCCTTTTCTATCTCTAACTTTTGCCTAGGTAGCCTCTTTTTAAGGTTTTCTCCATAACGAGAATTTACAGAAAGTATTTCTTGAGCTTGTCCATATTGATAGGCTCTTTGACTTCATTCCCCACCAAGTCAGACAAAATAGCGGCCCTGTAGACACCCAATTTCGGGATGATGAGTTATGGATGTGACAAAGGACTCTAATGATGAAAATGTCAAGAATAGGTCTTCAATACTTGAACTTTGAAACTTCAGAGGTTTGATTGCATTTTTCAAAGAAAGAATTTAATGTTTTTATGGACTAAATTGCAATGCTTTTTAAGGACCTAATTACAAAACTTAAATTCTTTTAGGGACCTTTTTGTAATTAAAAGTAAAAAAAGGTCAGAATTCTATAATTCTGATTGGAATTATGTAATTTCGATTAAAATTACATAATTTTGATCGGAATTATGTAATTTCGATTAAAATTATATTAGTTTCGATTGGAATTATGTAATTTTGGTTGAAATTACATTAATTTCGATTGGAATTACACTAATTATGGTTGGAATTACACAATTTTAGTTGGAATTAGACCTTTTCTGCCTGGTTTTTGAATTTTCTAGAAAAAAAATTATTTTTCTGGAGTCCTAATTGTTATAAAATTCTTTTAAAATTATTTTTGATAATATTTTTAAGGAAGTAGAAATTTTTAAGGAATTAATTTATACGTAGGGTTTGAATGATGTTTCACTATAAAGGGAAGTATTTTGGCTCCAAAAAAAAGGGGATTAAAAGAAGAAGGAGAAAAGAGAGGAAGAAACAAAAATGAAAAAAGGGAGAAAAATGAGAAAAAAAAAAGAAAAAAAAAGAGACAAAAAAAGGAGAAAAAAGAAAGGAAAAAGAGCATATGCATTCTCTACAAAAATTGTTTTGCTTGATTGATTAATTGAATATCTTTGGAGGGCTTTTGAAGAACAAGATTCAAAAACCTATGAAGAACAGTGATTTTACAAAATCTGAGGAGCACTCAATTAAAATCATCCATAAGCATCATCTTCTCCTTGTTCTATTTTATTTGAATTATTTATTTATTTTTATTTTATTGATTTTTAACTTTATTTTATTATTGATTCACTAATCATAATTTTGTTTTATTTTTATTTTTATGGTGATTATGGAGGAAAATACATGATGATCATGTTTGGAAGATTGAACCCATGAGAAGTCCATGGAATGCCATGGATAAGACCTTGTAGATTTAGTTTTTAGGTCTTTTTATTTTTTTTATTTAATTTCTTTATTTAATTTATGTTTTTGGGGTGGTATTAATTATTTATTTTTATTATTTTCAATAGATTATTGTAATAGCCCCAATAATGGGAATAGTGGAATTATATGTGTGTGATTGCATGTTTATGTTGATTAATTGGTTAGTAAAATTAGGATTTCAATTGGGTAACTAATTAAAATCAATGGAGGAAGTAGATTAATTTAGGATTGCATGTTAATGAAAATTAGGGTTTTTTTAGAAGGAATTAATTTAATTAGTTGCTTGATCTTTAATTTAATTTTTTGATATATTTTATTTGTTTTTGGGCTTGTTTATTTATTTTTATGTGTTATGGGCCCTAGGCCCACATAAGGCTTCCACCCATTCAAAATTAGGCTTTTTAGGTTTAATTAATTAAAATGCATTTTAGGCCCGTAATTAAGTAAATTTTTAGGTTAGAGATAATTTAGGCCCATTTAGTTAATTAGACATAGACCCACCTAATTTAATTTAATTAATTTAGACTTACCCCACTTAATTTAAGCCTTTTCATAATTTGTAGATTTAAGATCACGTTGGAATTAAAACATATAGAATTAGGCCCATTAATTTAAATACTCTATAATTTGTAGATTTAACCCATTTAACTAAAATCTATATAGATTAGACAAACTTAGAGATTATATGTTTAAATGAATGCATTATTTACTTGTATTTTCATGACTAGTTTGCCTTAGAGTTAATTGCTAGATCTAGGGTTTATATGAAATTGCAAGTAAATAGAGGATAATATAGTAATTCATAAAGTAATTCTAAATGAACATAATACTGAAAGAAGTTGGTATTCCGTACCTAGAATCTCCTGGTTGTGTGCTAGCTTTCTTTTAGGGAATCGAGTACTGCCTTTTCGATTTGTTCCAGTTATTACCCTGGGTGGCGAATCCTCATCTCCACACCATGTCTTTGTGACAGTGGTTAGTGTGTTCTCTAGAGCCCTGAGCTCAAACAGTGTTACAGTTACTAAAATCTTAGGTGCACGCAGGGATAAGAGATATTGATTCTACTTGTGTTCTTTAGAATTATTTTATTAATTATTATTTTATTCTTGCATTCATTTTACATGTCCTTATTAACCGATGGCGTCGGTTTATGGTTCCATGATTCCACTAGCTTAATAGGATTGTAAATTGGATAACCATCACTCTTAGCCTTAACTTGGTTCAAGAGAGATTACCAGGCTCATTTGACCAGAGTTTGTAACCCAAAGCCTAAAGGGGGGGTAGTCTTCTCTCGAGTTTACAAAGGATGTCGGGCCCCTCTGACCTTGGCCTGTGACTCAAGTCTTAAAGGAGGGCATCTTGCTAAGGGAACCTTGACCTTTTACTGGACCCTAACCATATATAATGGCTTAGTTATTTCCCCTAGGATCTACCCAAATTGCTTGTGAATTTTTCCATGAGGTATTGCTATCTATAAAGGCCCAAGCCCTTAGTTTAGAATCCCATTAGCACTAATAAAAATTGGGCTATGCTTTTATACTTAGAAATACTATTTCTATGTTTTACCGCTTTAAGAGAGATTTGGCATGTGCATCGATCCCTGATATCCCCTATTGATATTAAGACCAAGACAAAAACTCCTAGGAAAAGAGACTCGCCATTGAATAGATTTATGAGAGGAATAAGGTTGGAAGGATGTATGTACACCTAACTTCACTTATTACTTGCTACTTGTTGGATAACACGTGCATCATGCATACATGCATAGATGCATCTCATGCATCATACTAACATTTTATCTTTCAGCCATCATAGATTCATTTGGGTCTTCCTATGTTTGGAGTTGAAAGGGTGGCAGACTAGTGAGAACTGATTCGAGTCTGCAATAGATTGTGAAAGAGATCCTTAGTAGATTGGAAAGGAGTCCCATCAATCCACTCTACCTAGAATCTGCACAACCAAAAGAAGCCAAAGAAATGGAACAACAAAAAGGAGGAAACTGGACCCTAGAGGATGTCAAAGGAGCATTGATGGATGACATGAGAGTGATGATGCAAGATGAGTCAAGACAGGCTTTAGTCAAATTGATGCCACCACCTGCTGTTGTTGCACCTCCTGTTACGACCAATCCACCTATTGTGGCCAATCCACCTACTATGGGTACACCACTTGCTAACAATGACAATGATAGGGAAATGAAACTCAAGGATGTTGAGAGTTATATGATTGAAAAGGCGAAAAGGGAATCACTTGAGCAAGTTCAAGAGCTAAAATCTAAGCAGATGAAAGAACTGACTCAGAAAATGTCCAAGATTGAGGAATTGATGAGAGGACAGGGCATTAGATACTCATTGGATTTTGATGATATGATGCAACTCGGGGTGGACAAATTGCTTGACAAATTCAAGATGCCACAGCGGTAGAAGTTTAATGGTACTGGGGACCCAAGGATTTTACCTTAGTCAATACACAACTACTATGAGAACCACTAAGGCTCCTTTGTCTGTGGTTACCAAGCTGTTTGTACTATCCTTGGATGGTATGGTTGTCAATTGGTATCATGGGTTGGAGAAGTCTATCTGTGCAGACTGGAGAGAGTTGTGCACTACTTTTCTAAAGAAATATGACTATAACACTAAAATTGAAGTGTCTATCAGGGATCTAGAACTAACCAAACAGAAACCCAATGAGTCATTTTCAGATTTTCTAACTAGGTTTATGAATAAGGTGAGACTAATGAAGAATAAGTTGGCTAAGA
This sequence comes from Mallotus nudiflorus, assembly GCA_947683625.1. Lineage (NCBI taxonomy): Eukaryota > Viridiplantae > Streptophyta > Magnoliopsida > Malpighiales > Euphorbiaceae > Mallotus > Mallotus nudiflorus. The sequence continues at coordinate 2,260,470 of CANTUR010000486.1, forward strand.
AGGATTAGGTTAGGATGATAGTCTGAAATGTGCTACCTAATCTAGTTGAGAGGCTATAGATGATGAACCCCAAGACATTTGTAGGCCTTGATGATGATGGTTTGCAAGTAGATGAAATCAAGAGTGAGAAAAAGAAGAGCTCTAGAGCCAACTGGGGGCACAAAGCAAGGAAGCACTAGCCGGGCTGTTGAAGTGCATGTTGTACAAACACCAAGGTGATTCTCCAATTTTAACCAACCTTTGTAAAAAATCCTAGACCACATGATGCAAAAAGTCTTGTTCAAACCTCTCACATTTTCCAAACTACCAAACCTAAATGTCCCTAGCTATAACCCGAATAGTTATTACAAATTCCACCAAGTTACTGGCCATTCCATAGACACCTGTACTTGCGTTAAACAAGAAATTCAAAACCTTATATACTGTGGAAAAATAATAGACCCTAAAAGCCCAAGCACAAAAAATAATCCTTTCCCAAACTACCAAAATGTACCACCCCTAGCTACCATGATGATTAACTTAGGAGTTAGTGAGGAAGAAGTGTTAAGCTCCTTTGAGGATCTAGACCTTAAAACCAATGAGAAATCTCCTAATGCCCCCAAAGATGTGGAAAGAGTAGAAGACTTATGGGTAAGCCTTCAGAAAAGTTCAACTATAAGGTGTTTTACACTAAACCACCTTCTTTTCATAAACCCTTCGAGTCAATTGTGCCTACATGATGGGGTGATGAGTTTGATGATGAGAAGTTGCGAAACAAGGAAGAAACATGCATAGTGGACATAAAGAAGGGTGAAGTCATGGAGACAGTTAGTAAGAAGATGCAAGAATAACTGTTATGTTAGCCATCTTAAGGACAACCACTATAAGACTCAGCATCCCTAATATCTAGAATAGGAAATAAATTTTCTTATTGTCTTCTTTAAATAAAATTTTAGTTTTTTTGTTTTAGTGATCGATGATATGAATTGTGATCATGCTTATTTATGTAATGTACATCCTAATGGTATTGTGCATTATGATATTGATTGCATCTGCATGTTTAACATAAATTCAATTCAATTAGATTTATTCAGCATGGGCACAAATGCACATTCAAAGAACATACATATATCACATGGTGTAACTTCTAAAGATAGGAAATTTGAGGAGAATATAAGAAGAAAAAAAAAAGAAAAAAAAAAGAACAATGAAGTAAAAATTAGAGAGAAAAGTTCATAACTGGCTAATAACAGGAATTGTATCATTTGATGTAATGAATGCTCTCATTTTTTCCCTAATGAATTATTAAAATTGAATTTGAAATTTTTGTTCTAATATTGCATATTCATCTATATCATATAACATAAGTATCTAAAAGCAAAGAAAATAAATAATGAAAGCTAAATCAAAGCTATGAGATCAGTATTTTAGTTAAGTTTTCTTTTTTTTTTTCCACCCCTTTGGAATTTTCCTTGTAAGCCTAGCATCCCCTTATACCTTGAGAATTTAAGTGGCTCAGTAACTTGTGTTGCAACCCATACCTTGTAACTGTCATCAATTATTACATTAGCATTAAGCTTCATATTCTACTCAAGAGTTCTTCAAAGTGTAAGTCTAGTTGATTTCATCATCAAGAACTTACTTCAGTCAGTTTTCCCATTCCTTTACATCTCCAGTGCATGAGATTGTAACTGATAGGGTTAGTAAGTCAAAGGATCAACAACAACAGTGAACGAACTGGGTCTCTTGCACAAGAAAATGAAAAAAAGACTACTAAAATAGCATGAATGAATGTAAAATGGAACTAGGACCAAAATGTAGCTTTGGGGGCAAATTGAGTCTACATTCAAAGAGTAAAGATGGAACACTAAAGTATAAGAGCTAACATAAAAGATCTTGGGGCAAAAACAAGTATACAAATACATAAGTTATCATACAATAAAAGTAGTAACAAAAAGAAAAGTTCAACAATGCATCGATCAATCATGAGGTCCAATGTAAAGCCATGGACTCCACTTATTAGCTTGGTCATCAGTCTGATGAACTGTATTTAAAGCTCTAACATTAGAAGTACCAACAAAAAAGCATTCAAATCTCAAACCTATAGGTTGCTAATGAGGCATCTCATTCTCAAGTTGCGAACATAGCTTTGTTCCAAACACAAGACCCATTGGGATTATACACATCATACATAATATGCATACATTTGCATAAATTTATTGTGAAATACTTGTTCTAAATAATAAAGTCTTTAAGCTTAGGTGAGGTTATACAAATACTCTGCTACTAACATTTGAAATTAGTGTTGTGAAATTACAAGAAAGTAGTTAGATTATTTACGTATGAAGCATTTAAAAGAGTAAAATAAGAAGAGCTACATTATAAAAAAACCTCATCTTAGCAATCTCAAGAGGTTAGATAGGACCCTCAAGCTCCTCAAATTCAACATCCATCTTTATAGTCTCATCTGGAGCATCATCTGTAATATCTCTCCATAAAAGTTAGACTAGTGTATGGTATGGAATATGGTGATGAGAAGGTCCAACATGTCAGCAATACATTTGCTAACCCTAAAAAGGGATGAATGCACTCAAAACTTGAAATGAATGCACTCTAAAAATTCATTTAATCATGAACTAAGATCTTTAATTCCTGAACTTCTTTTTTGCAAGAGATATCAATAAGAGAAATGAAGTCCTCCACTATAGCATTAATGGAATGGCAGAAATACAAATGCAATCCAAAGCCTCAACTTTAATGGTGGAGTATCATCACCCTGTGATCAAAGACAAATCTAAAGGGAAGAATGCAAAAAAAAAAAAAAGAATAACATTGCATTTTGAAAAAATTTCTTCACTTATGAATAGACCATACTAACTTATGGTATTTTGTGCAGGGAAAAACAAAAGAGAATGAAGAAGGGGAAAGGAACCGATACATCAATAAGAGTGGGTCAGATAGCAAATGCCAAACACTCATTAGGATAATAAAGGGAAGTAATAGAGCTCTGATTCCTTAGATTCTATAATAAAGAACCATCTCAATTATAAAATTCACAAATTGAAAGTAAATTCATCTACTTTACGAGATCGTGTGCGAAAAACCTATCTCATGACTTTTAATCATAGTGTCTTTCTTTTATTAGCCTCATAAAATTCAGATGAGTAGTTAATAGTTATGTTGAGATTTTATAAACTCTAATCAATCTAATGCATGCTTTGTACCCAAACAAGGGGAAGAAAAAGAAAAAACAAAATATATGGACATAAAGCATAAATTGCTTGAATTTCAAAGTATCATTTTAGTCTTTCAAATGATAAATGTGCATATAATCTACTCCAATGCTCAAAAATGAGTACGAGTACAAAATCCCTTAATGATGTCCACACTGAGTAATACGAGAAAGGTGGGGGAACACTAAGAGGAGAATTAAAATAAGAGCAAGCATAATTTACTCCATTGCTCAGAAATGATTAAGAGTATCAACATAAAACCTCTGGTGGTATCCATGCTGAGTAATACAAGAAAGGCAGGGGAATACTAAAAGAGGACCATGCCAAAAAAAAAATTGCTCTATTTTACTCTAATACTCTATACGAGTATGAGTATCCAAGGACCTTTCAAATAGTATCCAATTTGAGTAATATGAGAAAGGTAGGGGAATACTTGAATAAGGAAGGAAAGCACAAAAATAATGTAAAGGCTATTTTAATACTCAGAATTTGATCTTTTTATACTTAATTTTTGTGAGTTTTGTTTAGAAAATTCTCCCTAAAATTAGGTGTGGAAGTAAGCTCTTCACTTGGTAAAAGATATGCTCTCAGTATAAGATGGTTAACAATGCCTCTAACCTTTGCAAATGGCAAATAAATGATAGTCATGAAAACTAAAAATAGTGAGATTCACTGAGTGCATGCTATCTCGTGAAAAATTGATGAATTTTCTCATAAATTTTCAACATTAGAATGTGCATTTGTACATCCATCATGATTAGAACTAACTTCAACGAGTCTGTGGGAATTGCAAATCTAGAAAAAAGTGCACCCAACTTGTAGAGATGGTTAGCAAAGTGAAATTGAAATCAGTTAGCAGAGAAATTCTAATTAGTTAACACGGTAAAATTCAAAGTCAGTAAGCACAAAGAATTCAAAACATTCAACTTAAACAACCAAATTTGTGAGCAGTTATGGATTGTAGCATTATCATTGGTGAGCAACGAAAGAGTTGCAGCTAATTATGAGCAGTTATGGACTGCAGCATTATCAAAGCATCATAAGGCGAGCAATGTAAGGGTTGCAGCTAATCGCGAGTAGTTATGGACTATAGCATTATCAAAGGTGAGCAATGAAAGGATTGTAGTTAATTTGTAAGCAATTATGGGTTGCAACATCACCAGCGAGCAGTTATGGACTATAGCATTATAATCGATAAGAAATAAAAGGGTTGTAGCTAATCGCAAGTAGTTATGGACTGCGGCATTATCAAAGCATCATAAGGCAAACAATGAAAGGGTTGTAGCTAATCATGAGCACTTATGGACTGCAACATCATCAAAGGCAAGCAATGAAAGGATTATGGTTAATTTACAAGCAATTATGGGTTGCATCATCATCATTAAGCAGTTAGGGATTATAGCATTATCATCAGTGAGCAACCAATGGGTTCTAGCTAATCGTAAGCAATTATGGATTGCAGCACCATTGGTGAGCAACGAAAGGGTTACAACTAATCATAAGTAGTTATGGACTGCAGCATCATTGGTGAGCAATGAAAGGGTTACAACTAATCACGAATAGTTATGGACTGTAGCATAATCATATAAGAGAATTCAGACTATATGACCGAGTATAGTTAGCATCACACGACCGAGTGTGATGTAAATTTTCATTCAGAGTATATGACCGAGTGTAGTCGGCATTGTACAATCGAGTATAATGTATTCTTCCAATCAGACTATACGACTGAGTGTAGTTAGCATTGTATGACCGAGTACAATGTACTTTCAATCAAGACTATATGACTGAGTGTAGTCGACATTGTACGACCAAGTACAATGTATTTCAAATCAAGATTATATGATCAAGTATTATTGACATCATACAACCGAGTGTGATGTTTCTTTATAACATAGACTATACATCTGAGTGTAATTGGCATTGTACGACCGAGTACAATGTATTTCCAAATCAAGACTATACATCTGAGTGTAGTCGGCATTGTACAACTAAGTACAATGTAGTTTTAATCAAGATTATACGACTAAGTATAATCAGCATCATATGACTGAGTGTGATGTTTCTTTTCAATCAGAGCTATACGATCGAGTGTAGTTGGAATTGTATGACCGAGTACAATGTATTTTCAATCAAGATTATATGACCGAGTATAATCGGAATCATACGACCCAGTATGATGTAACTTTTCAATTCAAACTATATGTCTGAGTGTAGTTGACATTGTACGACTGAGTACAATGTATTTTCAACATCATATGACCGAGTGTGATGTTCCTTTTCAATTCAGACTATACGTTTGAGTATAGTAGACATTGTATGACCAAGTGTAATGTATCTCTTTCACACAAAACTATATGATCGAGTATAGTTAATATCATATGACCAAATATGAGGTATCATTTCAAATCAATACTATATGTTAGAGTATAGGAAGTTCATAGGCAAAAGCTTCATGGAGCATAGGTAAGTATCCTAACATTCAATTAAGAAATTGAGTGCTAGTTTACTTTCCCATAATTTGTCAAGCAAACAACGACAAAGGGTGGCAACTGTAGATACCCAATTGTGGAATGATGAGTCATGGATGCAATAAAGGACTCTAATGATGAAAATGTTATGAATAGGTCTTTAATACTTGAACTTTGAAACTTTAGAGGTCTGATTGCATTTTTCTAAGAAAGGATTTAATGTTTTCATGGACTAAATTGCAATGCTTTTTAAGGACCTAATTGCAAATCTTAAATTCTTTTAGGGACCTTTTTATAATTAAAAGTTAAGAAAAAAGGGTCAAAATTATGTAATTCAGTTAATTCCGGTCGGAATTACACAATTTCTATCAGAATTGTGTAATTTCGACCGAAATCGGAATTACACAATTCCGGTCAGAATTAGACCTTTTCCACATGGTTTTCAAATTTTCTATAAAAAAAAAAATCTTTTTCTTGAGTCCTAATTGTTATGAAATTCTATTAAAATTATTTTTAATAATTTTTTGAGGAAATAGAAGTCTTTTAGGAATCAATTTATGCATCGTTTTTGAAGGATGTTTCACTATAAACGGAGATGTTTTAGCTTCTGAAAAGGAGGGGGGATTACAAAAAGAAGGAGAAAAGAGAGGGAGAAAAATGAGAAAAAAAAAGAAAAAAGGGAGAAAAATAAGAAAAAAAAAGAGACGAAAAAAGAAAGGAAAAAGAGCATCTGCATTCTCTGCAAAATTTTTTTTGCTTAATTGATTAATTGAAGATCTTTGTAGGATTTTTAAAGAACCAGATTCAAAAACTTATCAAGAACGGTGATTTTACAAAATCTGAGGAGCACTCCATTAAATCATCCATAAGCATCATCTTCTCCTTATTCTATTTTATTTGAATTATTTATTTATTTTTATTTTATTGATTTTTAACTTTATTTTATTATTGATTCATTAATCATAATTTTGTTTTATTATTTTTATGATGATTATGGAGGAAAATACATGATGATCATGTTTAGAAGATTGAACCCATGAGAAGTCCATAGAATGCCTTGGATAAGACCTTTTAGATTCGGTTTTTAGGTCTTTTTATTTATTTATTTATTTTATTTATGTTTTTGGGGTTGTATTAATTATTTTTATTATTATTATTTTCAATAGATTATTGTAATAGCTCAAATAGTGGGAGTAGTGGAATTATATGTGTGTGATTGCATGTTTATGTTGATTAATTGGTTAATAAAATTAGGGTTTCATTTGGGTAATTAATTAAAATCAATGGAGGAAGTAAATTAATTTAGGATTGCTTGTTAATGAAAATTAGGATTTTTTAAAAGGAATTAATTTAATTAGTTGATTGATCTTTAATTTAATTATTTTGATATGTTTTATTTGTTTTTGGGCTTATTTATTTATTTTTATGTGTTTTGTGCCCTAGGCCCACATAAGGCTTCCACCCATTTAAAATTAGGTTTTTTAGGTTTAATTAATTAAAATGCATTTTAGGCCCGTAATTAGTTAGATTTTTAGGTTAAAGATAATTTAGGCCCATTTAGTAAATTAGACATAGGTCCACCTAATTTAATTTAATTAATTTAGACTTAGCCCACTTAATTTAAGCCTTTTCATAATTTGTAGATTTAAGATCACCTTAGAATTAAAACATGTAGAATTAGGCCTATTAATTTAAATACTCTATAATTTGTAGATTTAGCCCATTTAATTAAAATCCATATAGATTAGACTAACTTAGGGATTATATGATTGAATGAATGCATTATTTACTTGTATTTTCATGACTGGTTTGCCTTGGAGTTAATTGCTAGAATAAGAGTTTATATGAAATTGCATGTAAATAGAGGATAATATAGTAATTCATAAAGTAATTGTAAATGAATACAAGACTGAAAGAAGTTAGTATTTTGTACCCAGAATCTCCTGGTTGTGGTGCTAGCTTTCTTTTAGGGAATCGAGTACCACCTTTTTTATTTGTCCCAATTATTACCCTGGGTGGTGACTCCTCATCTCCACACCATGTCTTTGTGATAGTGACTAGTGTATTCTCTAGAGCCCTAAGCTCAAACTCATGGTTGCTAAAATCTTGGGTGCACGCTAAACCCCGCTGTCTACAGACCCCTTTTGAAAATTGCTTCTTCACATAATAAGGACCTTCCCAGTTCGGCTTGAACTTCCCCAATGGGTCAGTCATGATTGGCCTAATGAGCTTTAAGACCAAGTCACCCTGGTTGTTCTTGCCTAGCTTAATCTTCTTTTTATAAGCCTAGGCTATCCTTTTATGGTACAACTGAGAGTGATACAGAGCCTTCATTCTCTTTTCATCCAACAAATTTAGTTGTGCAAATCGGCTTTCAACCCACTGATACTCAGGGATTTTAGACTCTAGGAGAACCCTTAATGACTAAATTTTGACCTCAACCGGCAATACAACTTCATACCATATCCTAAAGAATATGGAGTGGCTCTTATTGATGTTCTTGTAATGGTTTTGTATCCCTATAATGCAAATTATAGGTAACTTGCCCAGTCTTTGTAATTTTCCAGTATCTTGGCCAATATTTTTTCAGATTCTTATTTGTTGCTTCTATGGCTCAGTTTGCCTGTGGTTTGTAAAGAGATGATTTATGTTGCTCAATCTTGTATTCTTCCAACAGTGTGGTCATTTTTGCCCTAAATTAAACACCATTATTAGTAATGACATAATGAGGCAACCCATACCGGCAAATTATGTTCTTCTTTATGATCCTGGCCATTTGTTTCACCCCTACAATGGTGAATGATTTTGCTTTTACCCATTTAGAGAAATAGTCAATTGCCATAATGATGTAACGATGACCATTGGATGTTTTTGACCTTATCTCTCTGTTAATGCCAATTCCCCAAACTACAAATGGCCATGGAGAGGCTAATCCTTTAAGTTCCATAAAAGGCAGGTGGCTCACATCACCATATGCTTGGCAGTTGTGGCATTTTTTTACATCCTTCACGTAATCTGCCTCCATGGTTAGCCAAAAGTACCCTTGATGGGTTATCTTTTTAGCGAGGATTGTACCATTCATAGGTGGCCCACATACACCCTCATGGACTACTTCCATGCTTTTTTATGCCTCACCCTTATCAACACATCTTAGGTGTACTCCAGCTGGCATCCTTTTGAACAACATCCCATTATGGCTAATGAACTATCGTGATAACATCCTCAACGACATCCTCTCTTTTCTATCAACTTCCTCAGGGAATTGTCTTATCTCCAGATATCATTGTAGATTATAAAACCAAGGCTTCTCTACTGGGTTAATCAACATTATCCTGATTTCTTCATAGTAAGGAATTCAGGCCCGTACTAAGATAAGAGGCTTCATTTATGCTCGTCTACCTCATTCCCATGTTGAAGCCAGGATAGCCAATGCATCTGCCATCTGATTCTCCTCTTGGGGCAAGTGTACGAATCTGTATTACATAAAGGACAATAGGATCATGGTTGAATAATCCTAGTACAACTTTAGCTTATCTTCCCTCACTTCCCATTCCTTAGCAATTTGCTTCACTACTAGCATCGAATTCCTATACACTATCAACTTTTCTATGCCCACATTCCTAAGTGCTTCTAGACAAAAAATGCAGGCTTCATATTCAACTTAGTTATTAGTGACCTCAAATTCCAACCTCTTTGCCATCGAGATTACTTCTCCTTCTGGTGAGACTAAAATCATGCTAATGCCTACCCCCGTACTGATCACTACTCCATCAAAGTATATTTTTTTAGGTCTGAATTTCTATTACCCCTAGGTGTTCATCCAAAAATTCTAACTCTAATTATTGTCCATCATCTACCAGATTTTGGACCAAGAAGTCTGCTACAGCTCTTCCTTTTATCACCTTTTTAGTAACATAGTCTTTGTCGAATTCAGTGAGTAGGACTAACCATCTGGCTAATTTCCTTGTCAATGATAGAGTTTGCTAGAGATATCTAAGGGGATCATGCTTAGAAACTGCTTGAATCCTATAGGGCCAGAAGTAATGTCGTAGCCTTTTTGTTGCCCAAATTATAACCAAGCAGGTTCTTTCTACAAGACTAAAATTGGTTTCATAAGATAGAAGCTTCTTACTCATATAATATACGGCATGTTCAACTCTCCCTTCTCCTTTTTGAGACAACATTGCACCAATTGCATCTTTCTCTATAGCCAAGTGGAGAATTAAGGGCTTCCCCGGTCTTGGCAGCTGCAAAACTAGAGGATTCATTAAACTGCTTAATAGTTTCAAAGCCTTGCTAACACTTGTCATCCTAGATAATCAGCTGATTCTTCTTTAAGAGCTTGAACATCGGCTCACAAGTGGTAATCAATTTGGCTATGAACCTACTGATGTATTGTAGCCTTCCTATAAACCCTCTGACTTCTTTCTCATTCTTTGGTGTAGGCATTTCTCTGATTGCTTTGAATTTATCTAGATCCACCTCTATGCCTTTCTGGATGACAATGTGTCCTAATAGTTTCCTAAATGTGACCCTAAAAACACATTTCTTTGGATTCATTATAAGGTTATACTTTTCAGCTCTTGCCAGGAACTTGTTTAAGGCTTTGAAATGCCCTTCTCTAGTAAGAGATTTCACCATCATGTCATCTACATACACTTCTATCTCTTTATGGATCAGGTCATGTAACAGCATGGTAGCCATTCTTTAGTAAGTAGCCCCTGCATTTTTAAACCCAAATGGCATAACTGTGTAATAATAAACACCCCACTCAGTGATGAAAGAAGTCTTCAACTTATTAATTACTGCCATCATAATTTGATTATATCCTGAGAAGCCATCCATAAAGGAGTACATGGCACTGGAAGTTGCACTATCGACTAAGGTGTCAATGTGCGGTAAAGGAAAATCATCGTTAGAACAAGCCTTGTTCAAATCCTTATTGTCCACACACATCCTGACCTTACCATCTTTCTTGGGAATTGGGACTATGTTAGCTAGCCACTAGGTGTCTTCTACCACTTCTAGAAATTTTGCTTTCAACTATTTTTCTACTTCTTCTTTGACTAGGAGAGCCCATTCTGGCCTTAATCTTCTATTCTTCTATTTTATCAGTGTAATGTGAGAATATGTGGGAATCATGTGTTCGGAAATATCTCTATCAATCCTAGGCATATCCTTATAGCCCCAAGAAAATACTTTTTGTCTTCTTTTAAGAGTTTCTTTCATTTTTTCTCTCTTATCAAGAGTTAAGTCAGAAGCAATAAGTATATTTCTAGGGTTATCACTTGTGCCTAGATTAAATGATTCAGTTTGCATTGAATTAATGTCAAACTATGCATGAAATGATCATCACATATAACATAACCATTAGGAAATACATCGCATAAGTAAGCATAATCAGACTTCATCACATTAACTTTAGAAAGAAAAATGTCATCAGTTTCAAAAAAATTAGATAGAGAAAAGTCAATTTCATCATAGAAAACATCCTTAATAGAATTAAAGATGAAGGCTTCAAAGTTGAATTCCTCTTCCTGGTCAGCAGCATCCTTTAGCTCTGTAGGAATGTCCCCCTATGATTCCAAAGTCAGCACTAGCTCTTCTACCATAGGCTATTCAACATTAGATTCTTTGATCCCATCCACATATTTAGCAAAGATTTTAAACCCAGGGACCAGCTTCTCAGTGATCATCAGGGGCTTAGGAGCTCATTGGTAGGGGTGATTGGCATCTTCCTCCATAAATGCTTCCTAGAGTGTGTTCTTCTTCAACTCAGCCCTAATTCTACTCTTCCTAGACTTGCCCTTAGTTTCTTCCTTCTCATCAGACTCATCCTCCCCTGAATATCCTAACCCATGCTTCATAATTGGTACCTTGGGTTCAATGAATTCTTGTAGGCTCTACTGATTCTTTCCTAGTCCCATCCTAGGCATGACTTGCATGCTCTTCATCATACTAACAACCTTTAGTTTTAGCTCATCTTCATAAATCATGTAGACCTCAAAACTCTAGTTGTTCAGGATCTTAGTAGGAGCTAATTTCAATGTAACCTCTATTTCAGCCATTATAGTAACCATCCTTCCCTTTTGTGGAAATTTGATCTTTTGATGAATGGTAGATGGTACTCCTCCTAAAGGATGGAACCATGGTCTCCTCATAAGAATAACAAAGGTGATTGGAATATCTATCACATGAAGGTTAATCCAGACTTCAATAGGTCCAGTCTTGACTAAAGCGTAGAAATTTCCCTCAACTGGCCTTTTCGTATCATCATAAGCCTTTATGACTACATCGAAGGGTTTTAAATCAACTACTGTAAATCCTAGCTTCGATAGGATCTTTAGAGGACACACATTGATGACTAACCCATTATCAACCATAACATAACATGTCAACTTGCCTTTTACTTTGGCCTTAATGAATAGGGCTTTGTTATGATCCCTTCCTTTTAAGGGCAGTTCATCATCTATGAACATAATTGCCCCTTGAGGACTTTCAGTTAGCGAGTTCACCATTTGCTCTGGAGTGTGTTTCAAAGGTATCTTCTTATGATTGAGAGCCAGAACCAGTTCTTCCCGATGGGCCCGGGAGTTCATAAGTAGCTCCCAAATATTGGCAAGAGTTTTCTCGTCATTTTTGGCCTCAATAATCTCCTTAGCTTTTCTCATTTTTCTCTGATCCCTCTTTTGAACTACTTCCCTCTTTCTCTGCCTTAGCCTTCTTCACTTCTTCTTTCCCCTCCTCCGATTTCTCAGTGGAATGCACTGCTCTCCTCTCATTATTCTTCCACAGATCAATCGCTTCTCCCTCTTCATCGTTAGAACTCCAAATATCCAGTACATTTACATAAGACTTAACAGTCTGCTACCTTAGATTCAGGTCTTTTGGTTGTGGTTTTGGTGGGGTAGGTACAATATCACTAAAAGAATTAATGACTTGTTCCTCTGTTAGACTTGTGTTGCTTATTAGGATACGAGGATTTGGTGGTGGTACATTTCAATACTTAGGTAAAAGGTTATTTTAGGTATTTGGTTTTCTAGTTTCCTGATTGATTATTTTTCCTAAATTGATCAAATCTTAAATTTCATGTTTCAGGCGAGTTCAGCTTTCAATATGATGCCCAATATTCTGGTAGTACTTACATATAGCTTCGGGTCGGCATTTAGGAAAGGAGGTCATTTAGGTAAGGGTTGTAGAAGGTTATTCTCAATCAATTTTTCTAGGACTTTAGAGAGGGGTCTTCCCAAATTAAAAAACCTTTGGGACTGCCTGACTGTGTTGATCTATATATTACTACCTCTTGCCTTTCAAGAATCTTAGCATCAAAATCAAAAGTTCAAGGTTGAGGTGTTGGTGGTTGGGGCGCTACCGATTGAGGTGTTGGTGGTCCTCCTCTAGGTGTACTCATCATTTCCCCCATAATTTCTCTCATGATCATCAGAGTTTGTTCAGCCATTTCAACTTTCAACTATTCCTTGAAGGCTTCAGCATCAAATTCTGCCATCTCTCTACAGATTCTAACTAGGCGGCCAATGTCAGATCATTTCCAACTGGCAAACTGTTATGGTTCTATATTTGCAACCATGGGGGGTCAGAAATATGGATGGCGTGTATGCATTAAATGCAAACCTATTGGTAAAAAGAAGAAAAAAGAAACATATATGCATGTATCAGAGGACAAAAACAAAAAGCTCTCTAATGGTATCTCCACCCTTATTTCTCCCACACGTGTGTTCAATGGCGAGTTCCTTGTCCTAAGATTTTTATTATCGGTTTGATTATCAATGGGGGATAATAAAATAGATGCAAGATAACTCTCAAGATGGTATAAATGAGTGGCAATTCCTTCAAATAACTCTAAGGTCCATTTTAAATGGGCCAAGAACGATATCAAAATCCCACCTTGTCAAGATCCCTTTGGAATGGACTAATAATAGGCATGAGAGGCCTATCTTGCCAAGGTTTATTTAAAATTTGCTTAGGCCCTTATTTAAAGTATTACCATATGGCATAAAACACATGCATTTGGAAAAAATCCTAGTGGAAATTGCTAGGTTTACATGAGCTGAGTCTTGGGTAATAAGCTTAGGCTCCCACAACTATATGCATCTATTATGTCTCTCCACTAAAGGGTTCGTGTGATGCAGATAGGTATGTGCTATGAGTGACAATAATCAAATACCTCGCTGCTAGGTTTGAATGAAACAGAGGCAGCAAAGCAAAGATTATTGTCAGTTTATTTGGGACTTGGAGTGCATTATGTGAAAATGTGTAGTGAATGCAAAATTTGTGAAGGAAATAAAGAAATAATCAAAGATGACAAATTACAAAACACTTGGAATCAATTTCTCTATCCCCAATGGAGTAGCCACTATAGGTGGCATATTTAGTCGCATGCCCAAGTGTTGGCGACCACGGCACTTTGTGAGCTCGGGGCTTACTAGGAAATACATAGTGGGCTTGGGGCCTAAAATGGAGATGGAGTCACCACCTAGATGAAAGTTTGGACACACTGTACAATAACTGGATTCCACAGAGGTTTCCAGAAGCAATCATCAGAGATTGGGTTCAGAAACTGGTTATGGGCTTTTGGAATGCCCACCCAACCTTGCGGTTGGCCTATGTGTGTGTTTTGTATTTTGTTACCTTTGATTATTAATTTATTTCCTTATTAACATGCAAATTGTGATTGGTTTCCAATTTTATATTTTATTCCAAGTTTGCACATTAGTCCCATTTTATGCTTAAATCCCCAACATTCAATCGTAAATAAATAAATAAAATAAATAAAAATAATTTACAACCATTCATTCCAAATAAAAGGGGGAAGGGATTAAGGATTACAACTTTTTGGTGTAAATAGGCATAAAAATACTAAAAATAAACCATACATAAACCAAAAATAAACAAAAATAAACCAATTAATTTTATAAATTAATACTTTAAAAAATAAATAAAGCAAACATCTAGTGATTAAAACCACTAAATAATTCCTACAACATATACAAGTTAATTCCATACAACAACAACAATAATATCTACAAATCACCAACAAATAGTATTCACAAAAATAAATGAAAATAAACTCATAAAATGGTCCACTAAATAACACAAAAAATGGAAAATAAAATAGAAACAATATTGATCAACATAGGGAGCATGCGTAATTTCACGTAATATAACAAATTAGATAAGGAAATTATGTCGAATATGTAAGATACTAGTTGAAAATCAAGGCATAAACAAGTAGAGTTTTGTCAAAAGCCTCCTAACTAAGAGGCAACGTGTCATCGCCTCATCACGAAGAGGCGACGCCTCTATAAAGAGACGTCACCTCTTCAATAGAGGCAAGAACACTCTACATTTCTTAAATCCTAAGAAATGCGATAATCAAGCACGTAAATGAGAAACAGACATAAATATACAAGTACCAACAGTTAATATTCAATATCTCATGAAACCAGGCTCCTTTATAACCTAAAATAAGTACAATGATTCAAGAAAACACATAAAGAACAAACAATAAAGGCTAATAATGAAGATGAAGAGTTTCAAACTTAGAAATGAGGGGACTCATTTTCTTGGATGAACTGATGCTCCTAACTGAGCCCTCAGAGCTTGGTTGATGGAGGAGTGGCCTTAAATGCAAGGAGGTCCCCTCTTCTTCTCAAGGATCAAGTCCTTTAATCTTCAAAGTCTCTTCCCTTCTTCTTCCTTTCTTTCTTTTCTTTTTTTCCTTCCTCTTTCCCTCTATTTTTTTTCTAGGCAATTTTTATCTAACAGCTAGCCAACCTCCCCTTACCTTTACCGCTACATTCCCTTTTAAAGCCCCTCCTATTTTCTCCTTTTTCAAATTCCCAAAAACCCATTCTCACCCTCTCTTATTGCCTTTATTCATTCCCTACACTTTTTTCCTACTTTTTTCCCTTTTCTTTTATATCAAACAATAACCAAATCTCAGCAGGTGGGCTTCCAACCACTACCATTAATGGAATTTAATGCTGTAGAGAGTGGGTGTGAAGAGGCGATGCCTCATCAATGCCTGGGGTGAAGAGGTAATGCCTCTTCGTTGAGGTAATTGCCTCTTCACTTAGGCTAGCTCAGGGCTCGTGGGTCAAGAGGTGATAGGCTTGGGCTTTGGCTTTTATCTTAGGCTTATATATGGTATTTGTGGGTTTGGCTATGGTATTTGGGCTTGGCTTAGTGTTTGGGCTTTTAGAGTCAATTTTAGAGAAGTCTCGGGCTCCCCTTGCATTCAAAACTCAAACTTTCTCTTTATCGGGCTTTCATTGCAGGTCGATCAAACTAATAGTGTCCATAATAATACCATAACTATTATGTAGTGTTTGGTAAACTGCACTATATTCCCTTTGGGATGTCTTGTGATAATGGATTTCATTATATTCTTAGTGACACAATTAATGAAATATATGTAATGATCCTCGCTATATTCGCTATGGAACGTTTAGTGATTTATGATTTGAGAACATGATATAGCTCCTGTGGAACATCTAGCGATGATATCATAACTACTATGTAGTGTCTAGTGATTTCATTATATTCCCTTAGTGACAATGAATTTTTTTATATTCCCTATGAAATGTTTAACAAAATATATTTAATGATTCTCACTATATTCCCTGTGGGACATTTAGCAATTTATATATAATGATTCTCACTATATTCCTTATGGGAAATTTAGTGATTTTATGATTTGAGAATATGTTATAGCTCCTATGGAATGTCTAGCAATGATACTATAACTACTGTGTAGTGTCTAGTAGATCAAAAGATTAGAAAATTCATGTTATAACTGCTTTGTAGCATATAAAATATTGAATTTGAAATTCATGTTATGACTACTGGCAGTGCATAATGAAATAATCTAAAATTTTTGTTACAACTACTGTGTATCATATAACAAAAAAATTTAAAAATCCTTAACAAAAAATGATGATGCATGTAAAATGCGAAAAAAATCAAATTCTGTAATTATATTTTGTATTCTGTACTTGATAGAGGATCTAGTATTTTAATATAGACTAACTATGTAATTAATAATTTTATGAATTATTAATTAATAATATGACCTTCATAAGTGAATTATGACTGGACCAAGTTGTAAGGAAGAAATTTAGACTTGAATGCAAGCAAGTTTTGGTGGATCAAAATGGATATTTTCCATCCTATATACTTCACTTTTGCATGTCATGTTCCATTTCTCATTGCATCTTCATTTTTTTTCCTTTCATTTTCCCTTTGCATTTATTTTTTCTTTCTTTAATTACTTAGTCATTTGACGTCCGATTTGCAATCCGTCAGATCCTATGGCTGCCTCACAACACAAACCATATAGGGGAGCAAAAATTCTAGTAAATCCAATTATTCTATCTCTTTGTCTTCCTCAAAATAGTCTTGGACTTAAAAAAGGCTCCACCATCCTCCCTCTGACTTACCTACATCTCCATAGGTGTACAAATGTGGGTAATGAGGTAATATTTCCTTATTTCTATTTATTTTTGCAAAAAATTATTTATAAAGTTAGTAATCAAAATCAATTTTAGAATGAAAATTAGTATGCACATTATTCAAATTAGGTAATATTTCCTAATTTGAAAGTATGAGGTAATATTTCCTAATGTGGGTAATGAGGTAATATTTCCTTATTTCTATTTATTTTTGCAAAAATTATTTATAAAGTTAGTAATCAAAATCAATTTTAGAACAAAAATTAGTATGCACATTATTCAAATTAGATTGGAAACTAGTAGAAAATGCATAAAAATTTGAAAGTATACCTTGAAAATATGAAAATTTTAGCTTAGGTTTGGTATGTCTGATCGAATGTCTAGAATCCCGATTAGAAGTTTAGATTTTTAATCGACAAAGCCCAATTTTGATCGGCATTATGTAACATTGATTGACATTATGTAATTATGATTGGCATTATGTAATGTCGATTATCATTATGTAATGCCCATCGACATTCCATTTTGTCAATCAAAAATTTTTTTTTAATTAATTAATTTTTTTATTCTTTAATTTCATCCAGCGACTAATGAAATTCATGGGTTGTTTTCACATAGCTCGAGAACTATTTCATGAGCTACCAGTGAATGTGTCACAGTTGATTTAGGCCTTAAGTTTTAGACAATTCATCACTGTGCTTCAAACAGTTCAGGGCCGATCTGACTGCTATTCTATATTTGCTTTGATTGAGAGGTGGATGGACACCACCTGCACTTTTCACACTCGCATAGGGGAACTGACTATTTCTCTTATGAGCTTTTCTACCATCACTAGGATTGCCTTCGGAGGAACTCTTGTTCCTTTCAACATTAGTTATTGTAGTCTTCCTGAAGATACATGGAGTCAGTATGTGCATAACTTGATTGGGTTCATCCTGATGTGGAAGAATTGGAAAAATGTTTTCCTGTCATCTCTAATCAAGGGATTCATATGTCTGCTCACTACTATTCCTCGTCAAATTGCTCAGAAGGTGAGGTGCCTCCTCTTTATACTACTAGGCATTACTCTTTTCTGAGAGACTGGTCATAAGGTCAACATTGCTTTACTCAGCCCCCTTAATGACTTAGATCAAGTTTTTACCCTTGATTGGGGATCTGTTGCATTAGCCTATCTTTACTAAAGACTAGATACTGTCTGTAGAGGTACTATCACGATGTGTGGCTTTTGGCATGTCCTACATGTACGTTCTCTGCCCTTTTTTTTATATAATTCACTGATTTATTTTCTTTCTTTTCCAGATTTAGAGTATAAAGATTGGGCTAATTCATGATTTTAATGCTATAAGCTCTAACAGGAGTCTCCCTTTGATGTAGTGATGGGGTTCTTCCCATTTGTCTAGCATTAAAAATATTCTTTAGACCTATCATGACAAGATAAACTCCATTGAGTGGCACCTGGTAAGAAAAAAAATCATCATTATTTTATAATGCAAGTTAAACTTAATTAACATAGTTTACATATTAATTCTAATTGGCTAAAGGGAGCTAAAGATGTCCAGAGATACAATTTTATGGCTAGAGTAGTACATCTTAAGTCCATGAGGATTCTACTCACTAAATATGGTTATCAGAAGTGGTATCTGAGGGAGCGAGTATATCGTTAGTCTTCTAGACCTTCACAATGTCATATTCCTTATGATATCCCTCCTTCGATGTTACATAGCTCGCACCTGATGGGTTCAGAACTGAGAGAGGCGCTATAGGGATATATTGCTTTGACTTTTCTTAAGCGATCTCGCCATTACCAGTAGTTCATTCATGAGAAACTCCTGGAGTAGATTCCTTCTAACCATGATGAGGTAACTTCTCATCAATTCATTTATTCTTTTAGACCCTATAAATTACTCATTCACAGTTTGAGGAGATTGGTTCCCTTATTGCCAAGGAATGGGGGAAGAGACAAAGACTTGCTCAAAGGATTAAGACTGCTCTCGATATTGAGAGATTTGACCCTAGACCTAGTCATACACACTATACTTAGCACGTTCAGACTAGTTGTGAGGGGGCTTCTATTGATGCTATCCTCGGTAATGTCTCTCTTCTAGACAGGTTTATGATTTATTAGGCTTTTGTTATTCAGACTTCGGTTGAGCAGTATATTTACTTTAGCAATGCTCAGCTTCCTAGCTTTTCCTCGACAGATACTTCTTATATGAGTTTATCTTACTTATTTCCAGCATGATCTATACACTTGACATGGATGTTAATAGAAAATTTTACAAAACAGGTTCCTTGGACACATGCAGAGTATTTGCACGGTCTTTCCTTGTCTCAGAGGTTATTTACTATCAGGTAATAAATAGTTGGCGAGTAAGTATATACACTGAAACATGCAAAGTGTATACAGGATGAAATGCATATGATATGACATTTTCCACATGTGTAGGGTTATTCCAATGGTCTAGAGCACGAGAATGAGACACTTAACTGGTAGCTTGCAGACTTAGGCATTGATCCTCATAGTATTGGGACTTCATCTGCTAGGGTTTTAGATACTTATTAGCATGATGACCTAAATGGAGGATGGAGGCCTTGGCCTGATTCGAGAGCTCATGATGACTAATTATGACTATTTTTATTTTTGACTCTCAATGTTCTTGTATTTGACTATTTTTGTAGTAATGTTTCTTTATGGATTCTGCACTATTTTGAGTACTGTTATGTATTAGTTGAACTGGTAGCTACTCTTGAGTAAACTTCTTCCATTAAAATCCTTCTAACAATGAGTAATGCTCTTTTAGATTCTATCACCTTATCTTATCCATATTCCTTGGGCAAATAAAATCCTTTTCTCATATGGACTCATTTTCCTTTTCTACGTAAGGGGCATTATTCATCATTCCTTACACTTTCAATCATGACTCAAGCATCTCTCTAATTGATGAAGAAATTACTTAAGAGCCTTGATGGAAATAATTAGAACAACTTTCTCGCTTTTCAATGCAAATCACTAAAATCCCTTCAGTATTTGAATATCAATAATAACTTTTACATGCTATTGCAACTTTTTGGGATGCTAAGGACCACATGTTCATATTCAATGGGCAAGAGTTATGGCCAATGATTGAAGAATTTACTACTATCTTGGGGTGCTCATTAGACTCAACTACCATGATTGCTCTTCCTGATGTAACCATGCAATTTCCTAATAAGCTAGTAGCATTCTTTGATTTGCCCCTAGATGACATCTATCTATATGATCACAACCCTAGGACCATTAATCTATCTTCTTTGATTAGTGTTTGTGAAACTAAAGATAAGAATAGTGTTGTTCGGACCAGAACTGTTGCTTTTTGTCATTATGCATAGTTTTTCTAGCTTCATCTCAGGGAAATGCTAACACACAGATTGTGAGTATTTTAGAGTAGGTACAAGCTGGAGCCGACCATATGCCCATTATTCTTGCTAAAAACTATTATAGGAATGGACTACTTCAGAACTCAGAATAGTAACCAAAATCCTTTATTGTTTTCTTTCTCTTTTATTTGCCTTAACTTTTGCCTAAGTCGCCCTTTTTGGTTTTCAACTTAGCAGGCTTGCCCTAACTTTTGCCTAATCTACCCTTTTGGGTTTCAACTTAACAGGCTTTTTTTATCTCTAGCTACATGAAAAGCTAAGTTTTCTTATCATTCCTACTAATCCTTTGACTTATAAATCTCACAAACTACAGTATGTTCCATTGAAGATGAAGGATAAGCTTACTATAAACCAATGGGTTGACTGGTTAAGGGGCATTGCAGATACCATGCGTCTACGCTTGGTGGAATTAAAGTTTATGACCATTGAGCTATATGATCATAGTGTTCCTATTCCTAAGCTATGTTTCTCTACCTTTTTCTCCCCTTCACATATTTGTTATTAGTATGACTACCCACGGTTCATTGTGACTGTTTTTACTGACTTTGAAGGCTTCCCTTTTGAGACAGGACTTTCTGGATAAGGTTAGGAGCTTGTGGCCTCGTAGGAACTTCAAGTGAAACATGCATTTGAATGCCAATGTGACCACTGATGATAACTACAAAGCTTGGGTTATCATACAAACTACAAAGCCACATGGATTTGCTAATTGCAAGAGGACTCAAATGTTACAGGATGATTCATAAAAGAAGAAACCAAGACATATTTATAGTAGTGATCTCATAGATATAGTTTTTTTAGGCTTTTCATGCTTTATTTTTCCTTTAAGTACTTATGCCTTATAATAAAGATAGGATATGCAATATTCAATAAAAATTTCATTTCAATTTGCTTCATTAATTAGGAATAAAATGAGTACATTTATTACATTACATGATATAACTCCTGTTATAAGTTAGTCCTTTCATATTTTCTAGCTAAATATGTTTCTCTCACTTTTATTTCCCTAATTTCTATCTGACCAGCCCTTTATGGGTTTTCTAATCAGCGAGATCACCTCTTTTGTTTTATTCCCTAATTTTTGCCTGTCAACCCTTTGTGGGTTTTTTTGAACAGGGGGAATGTCTTAATTTTTTCTTGACTAGCCTTTTAAGGTTTTCTAGCTAGTGGACTTTTATTTCTTTTATACTATTATTATATATGTATATTTTAAAGATAGTATTTCTTAAGATGATCCAGGTTGATTGGCTTAGTGAACTCATTCCCTTCAAGATCTGATATTTTGCAGCTCCTTTAGGTAGAATCGACTTAACTATATACGATCCTTCCCAATTTGATATGAACTTTCCTCTTGGATCAAATACTACTACCCTAGATTATTTTAACACTAGGTCCCCAACCTTTATCTTTCTAGGTTTAACCTTCTTATTGAATGATCTTGTTTTCCTTCTCTGACATATCTAAGTATGAAACAAAGCATTCATCCTTTTTTCATCCAGAGATACTAGATGATCATATCTCTTTTGTGCCTATTCATTTTCATGTATTTTAGCTTCCATAACCACTCTCAAAGATTTGATCTCAGTTTCTATAGGCAAAACTACTTCATAACCATACACTAAAGAGAACGGTGTTTGGCTCGTGGCAGTTCTAGTTGTAGTCCTATACCCCCACAAAGCAAAAGGAAGAAACTCAAAGCAATCCTTATAACTTTTGACCACTTTGAAAGAATATTCTTAACATTTTTATTAGCCACTTCTACTACTCAATTAGCCTAAGAGTGATAAGGTGAAGACTTATGATGTTCAATCCTATACTTTTGTAATAACTCTGCCATTTTTGCCTAAAATTGGACACCATTATCTATCACAACATGGTATGGGACCCTATACTTGTAAATAAGACTCTTCTTAATAAACTATGCAATTTTTTTTCTTTCAGAGTGTTAAAGGACTCAGTCTCTACCCATTTGGAAAAGTAATCTATTACTACAACTATATACTTATGCCCATTGGATGCTATTAGCCTTATTTCTCCTATAATATCAATCCCTCATGCTCAAAGGGCCAATAAGATGATAAACTATCTAGCACCATAGGAGGAAGATGGTTAAGATTCCTATAGATCTGGCACTGATGGCACTGTGTTACTGTTCTAATACAATCTTTTTACAAACTCATCCAATAATACCCTTGTCTGATTATCTTCTTAGCCAAGATCATTCCATTCATGTGAGAACTACAAGCTCCTACATGAATCTCTTTCATTACCTCTTTAGCTTAATCTTTCTTGAGATATTTGAGTTGCATTCCATTTAGCATTCTTTTATATAATACTCCATTGTGACTCATATAATTATGTGTGAGAACACAAAGATCATATTTCTCTTTTGAAGTCACTTCATCTGGATACTTTCCTTCCTCAATAAACCTTTGAATGTCATGAAACCATGGCTTCTCTTTAGGCCCTATTTGAATACCCATAGTTTGCTCTCCCCCATAATGTGGAGCTTTTGATTTTACAATTACCAAAGGCTTCATAGTCAATCCAATCATATTATCCCACATTGAAGAGAGTGTTGCCAGTGCATATGCCATCTAATTATAGTCTCTTGACAAATGGACAAAGAGACATTTAGTGAAGTTCATTATTAAAGTTTTCAAATAGTAGATATAAGGCTTCAACTTTTCCTCTTTCACCTCTCATGCTTCATTAGCTTGATTGATGACTAACATTGAATCCCCATATACCAACAACTCTTTTACTCCAGCTACTATTACTACCTCCACTCCATGAATGCATGCCTCATGCTCAGCCATATTATTTGTTACCTTCAAATCTAACTTCTTGGCCATTGGTATGGTTTCTCCTTCCAATGCAATAATAATCACTCCTATTTTGCCTCCTTTGTTATTTATAGCCCCATCAAAATAAAGCTTCCACTCCCGATGTTTTACGATTGCTAAGTTCTCATATGGAAACTCTAAATTCCACTATTTATCACCTTCTACTGCATTTTGAGCTAGGAATTCTTCTACTACTCTTCCTTTGATAACCCTTGTACTTTATATCAAATTAAGTCAAGAGTATGAGCCATTGAGACATTTTTCCAGTTAAAACATATGCTTGAATTAGATATCTTAAAGGATCTGTCTTTGAAATAGCCTGAACTTTATAAGACTAGAAATAATGCCTCAATTTTCTTGTTGCCTATATCATTATTAGACATTTCTTCTTTACCAAATCATACTTTTCCTCATATGGCAGAAACTTTTTACTAAGGTAATACACCACATTTTCTACTCCATCCAGTCCTTCTTATGCTAGCATTGCCCCCATTGCATTTTCCTATAGAGCCAAGTACAGGATCAATGACTTACCTTGCCTTGGCGGCTTCAATACAAGCGAATTGGCAAGATATTCCTTAATCCTATCAAAAGCTGACTGACAATCATTGTTCCACTTCATAGGCTGATCTTTCTTTAAAAGCTTAAAGATAGGGTCACAAATATTAGTAAGCTTTGCAATGAATCTACTAATATATTGCAACTTGCCAATGAATCCTCTTACTTCTTTCTCTGTCTTTGGCATTTCCATTTCCTGGATAGCTTTCACTTTATTTAGATCTACTTCAATTCCTTTGCTACTACTTACATGCACTAGTAGTTTTCTTGAAGTAACCCCAAAAATGCATTTATTTAGGTTGAGCCTCAATTGTACCTCTCAATTCGAGCCAAGAACTTATCTAAAGGTTCAAAGTGTCCCTCTCTTCTCTCTGACTTGACCATCATGCCATCTACATATACTTCTACTTCTTTATGCATCATGTCATGGAAAAGAGTAGTAGTTGCCCTTTGATACGTGGCACCTGCATTCTTCAATCCAAAAGGCATAACTTATAACAATACATCCCCCATTCTATAATGAAAGCTATTTTGATCTTATCCATGGATGCCATTAGTATCTAATTATATCTTGAAAACCCATCTATAAAAGAATACATTGTGCTCGATGCCTCACTATTAACTATCACGTCAATATGAGGCAAAGGAAAATCATCTTTTGGGCAGGCTTTGTTTAGATCCCTGAAATCCACACACATACATACTTTAATGTCTTTCTTAGGTACTGGAACTATATTTACCAACCATTAAGGATAATCTACCACTTCTTGAAAATAGCCTGGATTTTTTTAGCAACTTCCTCTCTTATCTTTTTAGTCCACTCTAGTCTTAGCTTGCGTGGTTTCTATTTAACAGGTTTAATTTTTGGATAAGTTGGGATGTGATGTTTTGCAATTTCCCTATCTAAACCTGGCATAGCTTCATAAGTCCAAGCAAATACTACCTTTCTTTTTGTTAATATTCTCTTAAAATTTTCCCTCTCTTCAGGAGTTACATCATGTGATATAGAAATGTTCTTAGGATTATCATTTGTGCCCATGTTTAATGAATCTAATTAAATGGAATTAATGTCTAACATGCATATATGATCAATATTAAAATGCACAGAACCATAAGGATGGACATCATACAAGTAAGCAAAACCAGAATTCATATCATTGACTTTGGAAAAAAAAATCTTCATCCTCATAAAGGCTGGAAGTTATCATATCAATTTCTTCATAAAAAACATCACTAAAACTATTACTAATGATAGTAGCTAAATCTTGGGGTGGCTTCTCTTTAGGTGGCAGACACAATAGCTCTTCAATAGTAGTATCGCCCATCTTCTCAACTACTAGCTTCATCACTTCCTCTTTGTTATCCTTTACCAGGTTCTCCATAATCTACTCTTTGAAGATCTCAAACCCAGGAATGTCTTTTCCAACAACATTGATAGATTCCTTGGAACCCAGATATTACTAACCTTCTCCTAGATTGATAAAATTCTCATTTTTTGGCCTGATTCTCCCCAAGGGCTTATTTATCTTGGCCTTTTCCTTCTTCCTTCCTATTTTGTTACCAGGTTCTATCTTAGTGCACCCCAATCCCTTGGTGTCGCTCTGACTTCTGAATTCTAGGGGTTTAGGGCTTTTTTACTCATTCTTTTCTAGCCCATGTCCAAGTTGATAATTCATATTCTCCATCATCCTCGAAACTCTCGGGTCCATCTCAGTTCCATCGAATATTCTGGCAACTTGGAAACTAGAGAGAATGCATACTTGTTTCTGTTTATCTTATATGGCTACCACAGTTACACTAGTTCTAACTTCTATAGTACTAACCTCTCCTTCAAGAGGAGAGCATGGAACCATGGCCTTCCTAAAAGTAAGGCATATATGACAGCGGTGTCTAATACAGTGAACTCAATAGTTGACTCTACAAGTCCTATTTTAACCAGAGCTTGGAATGTGCCCTCCACAGTCCTGGTGCTGTCATCATAAGCTCTGATTATCATATTTAAACCTTTCAAATCATTAGCTTTCAAACCCAAGTTAGGCAAGATTTTTAATGGACACACGTTAATAGCAGATCTATCATCTACCATTGTAAAATTGGTTCTTTTTTCCTTACTTCAGCTGGGATAAATAGCACCTTGTTATGATTTCTACCTTCCAAGGGAAAATCCTCATCCGAGAACATTATCAAGCCATGCTTCTTTTCTGTGACCTTTGCTACCATAGCCTCAGGTGTAGTTGCTATTTTGATACTCATATTTGACAGATCCTTGATAATAACTCTTCGGTGGCTGCCTGAATGCATCAAAAATTCCCAAATTCTCACATTCACCTTAGCTTTCTTTAGTTGCTCTAAGATTAGGTCTTCTTTTTGCCCTTCCTCTACTTTTACATCTTTTATTTCTCCTCTTTCTATGACTCTCAATTTTCTTTTCTGCTACCTTATAATTCTTTCCACTTCTGGTGACATGGTTCACATTAGGATTATCACTCCATACATTAAGACCACTAGGGCTCTCTTCATTAGAGTTATACCAAATGTTAACAACCCTAATAATGCGATCCCTCTTTCCATCTTTCCATTCTTCCATCATGCACATTTCTTTCCCTTTTAGCTCTTTCATGTTAAGTTTGCCCAAATGTTGGCTTAGTAACTCTTTAAATTGTTAGTAATATGCACTAGGTCAATCATTTGTGATTATGTATTGACTTTCTTATTTTATTAATAAAGAGGTATTTCATTATCATTTGATTTTATGATAATTATATGAATGGTTAATTCTTACTAAGGCCATCAAGTATGTGACTTGATAGTAAAACCCTTAGATTAAAATAAGAGTTCTATTCTAATTATCCCTAGCCATTTATTAATTATATAAATGTTAAAGTATTAAGGCTAGTATAATGTTGACTGATGGTTATGTTTTACTAATCATGAATATGAGATATTAAGTCAACTCATAGGTACATGATGATCATGTACTGGATTGACCCACTATGAGAATACTGCATAGAATATTGTCATAAGTATTTCTCATCACAGTAATTTTATTTCAGTCCTTTGACCTTGAAATCATCATGGATTTCTACATAGGTATTTTATGTTTTGACACATTCTAACATTGTCTTTAACCGGACGATTAGATAGGATGTTGTTGGATATGAAACGAGTTATGTGAGGAATATGAGTGATTTAGAAGGAATTTATCCCTCATTAATATGAGAAAGATATCTATGGGCCCCTTGATAAGATAGACTGAAGGAAAATACATGGCCATGCTGAAATGAATTGATAAAGAGTTATCATTTTCATTCTACTTGGAATCAAGTCAGAATATTGAACTATATAAGGATGACATTATATGCCTTATGTTCAATAAAGATATCATGCGATAAAGGGATGATAAAATTCACTGTAATTAGGTTATGTCGGATTATTAACTTCACATAACTTGGGTAGTCATAATGTCTTGCTAGAGGCCACTTATGACTTGTAGGCCTAAATAGAGATTTAGGCCCACTGCTAATGTTATGTGAACCTACAGGGTCACACACTTAGAACAAGCCCAAAACGATTATGGGTTTAATAAGCCCAAAATAAACTCTATGGAATAAATAATTAAAGTTTTTATTTATTTATTTGTTTATTTATTTAAGATAAATGTTATTTTAAATAAATAAATAAATAAATAAGATATTATTTTTGATTTATTTTTAAAATAAAATCAGAATGTAATAAATGGAAATTACCAAAAAGGTTTATGGTAGGTGAAACCCTAATTTGGAGTCTATAAATATGTTATATTCTCTAGGGTTTAATAGTTTTGTTTTCCCTGCCTCCAAAAATGGTTTTCTCTCTTCCTAGAAAACAAACATAGAGTTTTTCTTTTGTTCTTGATTTATGAGACAATCAAGAAGGTTGCTAGCACACACTCCAATTTATTTTGTGAAAGGCTATTCGTGTGGATACCTATAGAGGATGCATCCTTTTGGAGACATCTTGATCCGAACAACCAAAGCAAAAAGCTTAAGGTAAGGTGTCACCAGTGTGAACCTCCTCTCATCCTTCTAGAAAATCTTGCCTTTTCTGCGTTTTGGTGAGATTCTTGAAACTCTAGATTTAATCAAGTAGTCAAATTACATGGATCTAGGTTTGGGAACGTGATAAAATTTTAATTTTCTGCTGCGTTTATATTATGAAACCCCAACACAATCCCTCTTGAGACTATTCAGAAGCAAAAGATTCATTGCTCCTTCTATTTACATCATTATCTTCAAACTCTTCACCCCATCCTGAGGGCATAATCTCTTATATTGGTATATCATGTGAAGTGGGCTTAGAGTAAAATACTTTACAGTCAAACTTGCCTAAAGGTTGCCCCAATGGCTGCTTAGCAGTTTCATATTCTCTCTCTTCTTCCATTGACTCATTATCAAACTCATCACCCCATCTTAAAGGCACAATTGATTCAAAGGGAATATCAGCAAAGGGTGGCATTCAATAGAACACTTTAAAGTCAAATTTGCTGAAGGGTTACCCCAATAAATTTTCTACTCCTTTATACACATTAGGAGATTTCTCACTGTTTGTAAGGTTTAAGTTTTCAAAGGAGTCTAGTACTTCCTCTTTGCTAAATCCTAAGTTAATCATTATGGTGGCTGATGTTGGACCATTTTGGTAGCTTGGGAAAGGGTTGTTTCTAGTGTTTGGTTTGGAATTGAACTTTTCGAGGTTTGTGATTTTTTTGAAATCTAGTAGGTTATGGATTTCATGTTTTAAGTGGATACATATGTCTGTGGAGTGGCCAGCTACCTGGTGAAATTTACAGTAGCTATTTGGGTTATAGCTTGGAATATTTGGGTTTTGTGGTTTGGAAAAGGTTAATGGTCTAAGCATGCATTTTTAGATCAAACAATTTAGAACTTTGGAAAGTGGTTGGTTAAAATTGGAGAATCTCCTACGCTGTTGAACTACGTGCACCTCTACAGCTCGACTAGTACTTCCATGTTGTGTGCCCCTAGTTGGGTAATTTCAGGTTCCTATACTTCTAAAACTTTTCTTCTTCTCACCCTCAATCTCTTCGACTTGTAAACCATCATCATATAGGTCTATAAATGTTTTGGGATTCATCATTTGCAATCTCTCATCCAAATTTAGTGACATGTTATAGACTATCATCCTAACTTGATCCTTCTCAGCTAACTTATTTTTCATTAATCCTACCTTGTTCATAAATTTGGTCAAGAAATTAAAGGATTTGTTTGATTTTTTCTTAGCTAGTTCCAAATCCCTGATGGACACTTCCAATCTAGTGTTATAATCATACTATTTCAAAAAAGTACTTCTTTCCAATTAGCCTTGACAAACTTTTCCAACCCATGGTACCAGTTTACAACCATTTCCTCTAAAGACAATACAAATAACCTAGTAGTCACTACTAATGGGCCGTTAGTAGTTCTCATTGTTGTTGTAAACAACAGGGTTTAGAGAGCACCTAAGATTTTAACAACCATGACACTGTTTGAGCTCAAGGCTCTAGAGAACATAGTAACCACTGTCATAAAGACATGTCATAGAGATGAGGAGTTACCACCTAGGGTAATAACTAGGACAAATTGAAAAGGTGGTACTTGATTCCCTAAAAGAAATTTAGTACCACAACCAAGAGATTTTGGTTATGGAATACTAACTTCTTTCAATCTAATGTTCTTTTAGAATTACTTTATGAACTACTATATTATCCTCTATTTACAAGCAATTTCATATAAACCATTATTCTAGCAATTAACTCCAAGGCAAACCAATCATTCAATACAAGTAAATAATGCATTCAATACAATCCATAAGTTAGTCTAATATACATTGATTTTAATTAAATGAGCTAAACCTACATGTTTTTAGTAAGTGAGCCTAAAGGGCCTAATTCCTTTTAATTTTAATTAAGTGAACCTAAGTCTATTTATTTTAATTCTAAAAAATGGGCCTAAATCTACAAATTATGAAGAATTTGAATCAGTGGGCTTAGTTCTACATGTTTTTAATTCTAAGGTGACATTAAATCTATAAATTATGAAAAAGACTTTAAATTAATGGGCTAAGTCTAATTAATTAAATTAAATTAGGTGGGCCTATGTCTAATTTACTAAATAGGCCTAAGTTATCTCTAACCTAAAAATCTAATCAATTATGAGCCTAAAATGCATTTTTATTAATTAAACCTAAAAAACCTAAGTTTATTTAAGTGGATTAGAATATAATATGGGCTTAAGACCTAAAACACAAAAAAATAAATAAGCCCAAAAACAAATAAAATATATTAAAATAATTAAATAAAAGATCAAACAACCAATTAATTACTCCTTCTAAAACCCTAATTTTAATTAACATGCAATCCTAAATTAATCTACTTCCTCCATTGATTTTAATTAATTATCCAATTGAAACCCTAATTTTACTAACCAATTAATCAACATAAACATGCAATCACACACATAATTCCACTATTCCCACTATTTGGGCTATTACAATAATCTATTGAAAATAATAATGAAAATAATTAATACAACCCCAAAAAAATATAAATAAAACAATTAAATAAAAAATATTAAAAACCTAAAAACTAAATCTAGCTACAAGGTCTTATCCATGACATTCCATGGACTTCTTATGAGTTTAATCCTCCAAACATGATCATCATGTATTTTCCTCCATAATCACCATAAAAAGAGAACAAAATTATGATTAGTGAATAAATTATAAAAATAATTTAAATAAAATTAAAACTCAATAAAATATAAAATAAATCAAATAAAATAGAATAAGGAGAAGATGATGCTTATAAATGATTTTAATGGAGTGCTCCTTAGATTTTGTAAAATCAAAGTTCTTGATACCTCTTTGAATCGTGTTCTTAAAAAATCCTCCAAAGATCTTCAATTAATCAATTAAGAAAAAGGAATTTTTTGTAGAGAATGCATTTTTTAAGAAAAATCAACCAAAAGCCAAAATACAATTTGGCATAGAGAAAATATCAAAAATCTAAGAATAATAGTACTACTCCTTCCCTTTTTTCGTTGTCCTTTTTTTTTCATTTTTCTCCTTTTTCTTCTTCTTCTTTTGAAGGAACCAAATCCCCTCCTTTATAGTGAAAACCTATGTATAAATTAATTCCTAAAAGACTTCTTTTTCCTTAAAAATATTAGATAAATATCAAAACTCATTTTAAGAGAATTTCATACCAATTAGGACTCAAGAGAAAGACATTTTTATTTTCTGAAAATAAAAAAACATATGAAAAACTTCTAATTCCGATTAGAATTGTGTAATTCTGACTAAAATTGTGTAATTTTGACCAAAATTACATAATTCCAATCATAATTATAGAATTCCAACATCTTTTTTTAATTATAAAAAGGTCCTTGAAAGAATTTAAGTTTTGTAATTAGGTCCGTAACAAATGATGCAATTTAGTCCTTGAAAACATTAAATACTTTCTTTGAAAAATACAATCAGATCTCTAAAGTTTCAAAGTTCAAGTATTGAAGACCTATTCATGAAATTTTCATCATTGGAGTCCTTTATCGCATCCATAACTCATCATCCTGAAATCAGGTGTCTACAGTTATTGTGTACTGACTGAGATGACTCCTAGGATCTTTAGTTCCATCAAACTTCTACAACTGAGGCATTTTGAACTTCTCAGGTAGCTTACTATCCTCCGTTAGTAGTATATCATGAAAGTCAAATGAATATCCTATGCCTTGTCCTCTAAACAGCTCTTCCATCTTGGATATTTTCTCGGTTAGTGCTTGCATTTGCTTAGACTCATGGTCTTGTACTAGTTCGAGTGCTTCTCTCTTTTCCTTTTCTATCATATAGTTCTCAACATCCTTAAGCTTCACATCATCAGGTGGATTTCAAACAATAGGTTGCCCCCCCAACATTATTGGCAACAGGTGGAGCATCTACAATGATTGGGATAGCTGCAATAGTAGGTGGTTGATCAATTATAGGTGGTGGTATGACAGTAGCAACAAGTTGCATCAATCCAGATAAAGCCTATCTCAGGTCATCTTGCATTATAGCCCTCAATTCATCCATCAAAGCTCCCTTGATGTCTTCTAAGGTCCAGTTCCCTCTTTATTGTTGTTCCATTTCTATATGCTCAGTTGGAGTTGGTTCAGCTTCCAAGTAAAGTGGATTAGTAGGACTCTTCTCCAGTATATGAAGGATCTCTTCTTTTATGGCTTTAGGACTTAAATTTTTCCTTCTTAGTTTGCCACCTTTTCATCCCCAAATACAAGAAGACCCAGATGAATCTATGATGGCTGTAAAACAAAGTGTTAGTGTGATTGATGAAATGCATGTATGTATGTATGCATGATGCACATGCTATGCAATAAGTAGCAAATAGCAAGTATCAATCAAGTGTACAACATTCATGCTTCCAACCTTATTCATCCCACACACGTGCTTAATGGTGAGTCTCTTTTCCTAGGATTTTTTATCTTGCCTTTAATATCAATAGGGATATCAAGAACTGACACACATGCCTAATCTCTCAAAGCAGTAAAAGCATTAAAATAGTACTTTTAGGTATATAAGATTAGCTCAATCTTTATTAAGCCAAATGGGCTTCTAAAGTATGGGCTTGGGCATATATAGATAGAAATACCACATGGCAACATACACAAGTAATTTGGGTAAACCCTAGGGGATGTAACTAAGCCATTATATATGGTTAGGATCCGGTGAAAGGCTAAGGTTCACTTAGCAAGATGCCCTCCTTTAAGACTTGAGTTACAAACCAAGGTCAGAGGGGCCCAGCATCCTTTGCAAACTCGAGAAAAGACTACCCCCTTTTAGGACTTGGGTTATAGACTCTGGTCAGATGATCCTAGTAATCTCTCTTAAACCAAGTTAAGGCTAAGAGTGACGGTTAGCCAATTTACAACTCCATGAAGCTAGTGGAATTATGAAATAAAAAACCAACACCATCGGTTTAATAGGGACATGGAGAATGAATGTAAGAATAAAATAATCATTAATAAAATAATTCTAAAGAACACAAGTAGAATCAATATCTCTTATTCCTAGTGGAGTTGCCACTGTAGATGGTGGGGTTTAATGAGTGTCCAAGATTTTAATAACTGCAACATTGTTTGAGCTTAGGGCTCCAGAGAACACACTAACCATTATCACAAAGACATGGCGTGGAGATGAGAAGTTGCCACCCAGGGTAATAACTAGAATAAATCATTTTGGAGGTACTCGATTCTTTAAAGAAAGCTAGCACCATAACTACGAGATTTTGGGAATGGAATACTAACTTCTTTCAGTCTTGTGTTCATTTAGAAGTACTTTATGAAGTACTATTTTATTCTTTATTTACGCATAATTTTATTAAAC
Organism: Mallotus nudiflorus; assembly: GCA_947683625.1. NCBI lineage: Eukaryota > Viridiplantae > Streptophyta > Magnoliopsida > Malpighiales > Euphorbiaceae > Mallotus > Mallotus nudiflorus. Next base: position 2,293,850 of record CANTUR010000486.1, read on the forward strand.
CCTAATTAAATATCCATCTAGCACTAAAGCAAACTAGTAATAAAATTGCATGTAAAAAATGCATAAAAAGTGCATCGTCCTAGGTCTAAACTATGTTAATTTTATTTTAAAGTTAGCTATTTGAACATTTTTATTTACAAGTAAAATTGACTAAAGTTGGTCCTACATTTTAATAAATGAGCCTAAGTCTATTCATTTTAATTTTAAAAGTTGGCCTAAATCTATAAATTATGAAGTATTTAAATTAGTGGGCCTAATTCTACATGTTTTAATTCTAGATAAAAATGGGCCTAAGTCTAAATTAACCTAAATGGGCCTAAATTAGTTTTAAAATTAAGTAAACCTAAAAATCCAATTAAAAGACTATTTATTAAATGGGTTAGAGCCTAAATGTGGGCTTAGGGAGTCAACATACAAGTCTAAAAACATAAAAATGATAATAATAACAATCAAACAAAAAAGATCAAACATGCAATTAAATTGTTTCTTTTAAAAAAACCTAATTTTAATTAACATGCAATCTAAATTAATCTACTACCTCTAGTGATTTTAATTAGAGTTTACCAAATTGAACTTAATTTACTAAATAATTTTTTAAGAACAAGAGAAAACTTGACTTTTCATTATTCCCACTATCAGGGCTATTACAAGATTTATAAAAAATAATAAAGAAAATAAAATTAAAATTACAACCTTAAAAAAATAAATTAAACAAATTCAAAAACCTAAAAAACAATAAGATAAACTAAATAGAACAAGATAAAAATTAAATCAGGATTTGGCTCTTATTCATGGATTCTCCATGGGTTTTCTTGGTTCAATCAAGTATTCATCCCAAGAAGCATGAAACACAAAGAATAAAAAAGGAAAACAAGATTAAAATTAATGAAGAAAAAAAAATAATGAAAATTAAATGAAACAAACATAGAAATAATGAAATAAAAAATAAAAAATAATATAAAAGAAAGAATTAATAAAGAAGAAAGAAGTAGGAGAGTAATGCTATGTAGATGCTATTTGAATGCGTCTTAGAATAGGATTTTACTGTTTTTAGATGCTATTTGAATGCGTCTTAGAATAGGATTTTACTGTTTTTAGAGAAAATTGTCTGTGTTTTCTTGATTTTTGGACTTTGAAAAGAACATTTTTTTTAAAAAGGTGTTTTTCTTTTTTTTCTTTCTCTTTTTCTCTTTGTGTTTTTTCAATGAACTCTTTTTTTGCACTAGTTATTAGGTTTTTCTCCTTTTTCTCAATTTACACATTCTCCCCCTCTTTCTTTTTCTTTCTGCCAAACTTTTCTTTTTATATCTCATTCTAACCTTAGCTAACCACTTACGTGATTATAAGAGAGCCAACTCTGATCCTCCCTCTCAAATAAAATAGGATAAGAATTTTAATTTTAAAAAATTATATGCATAAGAGATGCGTACTGGACAAATAAATATCAAAATTAATTTATTTATTAAAAATAAATGAAATTTTGGACTAATCATAATTAAAAAAATAAGATTTTTATTGAAATGTTAGTGCCACGACATTCCAGAATGTTGACTAGCATTATGTAATGTCGATTGGCATTACATTATGCTGATCGACATTACGTAATGCCAATCAGTATTGTGTAATGTTGATTTTTGGTTTTGGCCTTAATTTTAATAGGGGATATTAAGAACTGATGCACATTCTAAATCTCTTAGAGCAGTAAAGCATAGAAACAACATTTCTAGGTATAAAAGATTAGCTCAATCTTTTTTAACCCAAATGGGCTTCTAAAGTATGAGCTTAGGCCTTATAAATAGAAATACCTCATGGAAACATTTAGAAGCAATTTAGGTAATCCTATGGGAAGTTACTAGGCAACTACATGAGCTGAGTCTAGTGAAAAAGGTCAAGGTTCCCTTAGCAAGATGCCCTCCTTTAAGACTTGAGTTATAGGCCAAGGTCAAAGGGGCCCAACATCCTTTGTAAACTTGAGAGAAGACTACCCCCTATCTAGGACTTGGGTTACAGACTCTAGTTAGATGAGCCCGGTAATCTCTCTTAAACCAAGTTAAGGCTAAGAGTGATCGTTAGCCAATTTACAATCTCATTAAGCTAATGGAATCATAGGACCATAAACCAACACCATCAGTCAACAGGTAGAATTAGAATTAGTATTAATAAAATAATTCTAAAGAACACAAGTAGAATTAGTATCTATTATCCCTAGTAGAGTTGCCACTATAAACGGTGGGGTTTAGCATGCACCCAAGATGTTAGCAACCACAACAATAGTTAAGCTCAGGGCTCTAGAGAACACACTAACCACTGTCACAAAGACATGGCATGGAGATGAGGAGTTGCCACCTAAGGTGATAACTAGGACAAATAAAAAAATGGTGGTACTCAATTCTCTAAAAGAAAGCCAGCACCACAACTAGGAGATTCTGGATACGGAATCCCAACTTCTTTCAGTCTTGTGTTCATTTAGAATTACTTTATGAATTACTATTTTACCCTCTATTTACTTGCGATTTCATATAAACCCTTAAACAATTAACTCCAGGAAAACTAGTCATGAAAATAAAGGTAAACAATGCATTCATTTAAATTCACAATCCCTAAGTTAGTCTAATCTACATTGATTTTAATTAAATTGACTAAATCTATATGTTTTAATTTACAAGTGAGCATAAAGACTAATCGCCCTAATTCTTATTCAATTTTAATTATATGAATCTAAGTCTATTTATTTTAATTCTAAAAATGAGTCTAAATCTACAAATTATGAAGTATTTAAATTAGTGGGCCTAATTCTACATGTTTTAATTCTAAAGTGATCTTAAGTCTACAAATTATGGAAAAGGCTTAAATTAAATGGGCTAAGTCTAAATTAATTAAATTAGGTGGGCCTATGTCAAAATTAACTAAATGGGCTTAAGTTATCTCTACCCTAAATCTAATTAATTATGGGCCTAAAGATGCATTTTTATTAATTAAACTAAAAAAAACTAAATTTATTTAAATGGGTTAAAGCCTAACATGAACTTAGGGCCCAAAACACATAAACATAAACAAACAAGCCAAAACATAATAAAAAATATAAAAAACAATCAAATAAAAGATCAAACAATCAATCACACTTATTTTAAAAATCCTAATTTAATTAAAATGACTTTAAACAAAAATAAAATAAAATAAAATAATCAACAAGGAACCCTAATTCTATCCACTTAAATCTAATTCAATTTTAATTAAACAACCTAATGATTTCTATAGCAATTAATTTTAATTAATTACCTAATAAAACCCTAATTTTTATTAACCAATTAATTAAAATAAAACACATAATCTCACACACATGATTTCATTATTCCCACTATTAGGGCTATTACAATGAGCTATTGAAAATAATAAGAAAAGAAAAATTAATACAATCCCAAAAATAGAAAAAAAAATCAAAATGATAATAAACAACTAAATAAAAACCTAAGAACTATATTTAGTTACAAAGTCTAATCCATGACATTCCATGGACCTTCATGGATTTTGTTCACCTAGTAAGATCATCATGTAATCACCAACAAAAAAGGGTAAACAATGATTAGTGAATAAAATAATAAAATAATAAATAATAATAAACATAAATAAAAGAAGGTAGGAAAGAAGATAATGATTATGAATGCAGCATGAGTTGCCCCTCAGACTAATAAAATCATTGTTTTTTTTATATAGGTCTTTAAAAACTTGTTTTTCTTCTTCTCAAAAGTCTATTGATCCTTCAAAATGAATAAATCATAAAGAATATTTTTTTTGTGTACTGCCTAATGTCAAAAAAAAAAGTCTCCGAGGAGTCCCAAAAAAGGTTTAAAAAGTGAGCTCCAAAAGTGAGATCCCCCCAAAAAGAGCTTTAGCCATGATTTTAAAGGAAAAAACAAAAAAAACCCACAAAAAAACACCCTAGCTAAAAATGTATCCTACTGTGACTTGACTTTCTTAGAGTTTTGATTTTAAAAGGACTTTAATTTCTTGAAAATTCAGATAAATATTATTTGACCAATTAAAATTCAGGAAACTAAATTTTATTTACGGTAAAAAAAATAAAAATGAAATGAAAAATGGATGAAACAAGTTTAATTACAACATGAATTGTGTAATTCCGATCCAAATTACATAATTTTAATATCTTTCTTTTAACTTTTAATTACAAAAAGACCCATCAAAGAATCTAAATTTTTTCAACTAGGTCCTAAAACAAACATTACAATTAAGTCCTTAAAAACCAATTAAAATCTTCTTAAAAATGCATTCAAAATTTAGAGGTTTCAAACTTCAAGTGTTGAAGACCTATTTATAAAATTTTCATCATTGGAGTTCTTTGTCGCATCCATACTTTATTACCCCGAAATTGGGTGCTTACAGTTACCCCTCTTTATTGCTGCTTGCTTGACAAGTTATAGCAAAGCAAATAAGCACACAATTTCTTAAGAATAAAAGTTTGGGTACTTACCTGTGCTCCTTGAGGCTTTTTCTTATAAGTAATCATTAGTTCATGATAAATGCTTGTAACACTAGGCAAAATCTTAAAACACTTAAGGAAACACTATACTTGGACGTATAGTGTTGATTTGAAAGGACATATCATACTTGGTCATATAATGTTGACAATACTTAGTCTTCTAGTCTCAGTTAAAAGGATACATTGTACTTGGTCATACAATGCCAACTATACTCGGTCATTTAGTCTCGATTGAAAGGATACATTGTACTTGGTGTACAATGTCGACTATACTTAGTTGTATAGTTTGGATTAAAAGAATACATCACACTCGGTCATACAATGTCAACTATACTTAGTTATATAGTCTAGATTGAAAGAATACATCATACTCAGTCATATGATTTTGACTATACTTGGTTGTATAGTCTAGATTGAAAGGGTACATCACACTCGGTCGTATGATGTTAGCTATACTCGGTTGTATAGTCTAGATTGAAAGATACATCATACTCGATTGTATGATGTAGACTATACTCAAACGTATAATAAAGGTTAAAAGGCATACATCACACTCGATCATATGATGTATGTTGTTGACTATATTCGGTCGTATAGCACTGATTGTAGAGGTACATTATACTCAGTCATACAATGTCAACTATACTTGGTTATATAGACTAGATTGAAAGGATACATCACACTCGGCCGTATGATGTTGGCTATAGTCAGTCATATAGTCTATATTGAAAGGTAAATCATACTTTATCGTACGTTATTGACTATACTCAGATGTATAGCATAAGGTAAAAGGGATACATCACACTCGATCATATGATGTTGATTATACTTGGTCATATGGCATTGATTGCAAAGTTACATTGTACTAAGCTGTACAATTTTGACTATACTCAGTGGTATAGTCTTGATTGAAAGGATACATCACACTCGGTCATATGATGTTGGTTATATTCGGTCGTATAGTCTAGATTGAAAGATACATCATACTCTGTCAAAGGATGTTGACTATACTCAGGCGTATAGCACAAGTTAAAAGGGATACATCACACTCAGTCATATGATTTTGGCAATGCTCGATTGTATAACATTGATTGTAGAGGTACATTGTACTCGGTCGTACAATGTACTATGCTCGATCGTATATTCTAAATTGAAAGGATACATCACACCCGGTAGTATGATGTTGGCTTTTTTTATGCTGACAATTTAATAATTCAATGAATTATCAAATTGTGTAGCTTTGCAATTTAGGACTAAATTGCAATAAAAGTATTGGGGACTTGAATGCAAATAAAGTTAAGGGACTAAAGTGGATGTTTACCACTTTAATTTAAACTTTGCACTTTGTCGATTCATTGCTTCATTTCCCATCCCATTCATTCTTTTTTTTTCTTTTCATTTCTCTTGATTTTGAAATCTTATTTCTTTAATTATTCTTTCATCTGATATCCAATCTAGATTCTGTCTAATCCTATGGCTCACCTAGTATGCAGACTATATGGAATCAGTTCTAGGCAATCAGATCTGGTCATATCTCAACTACATTTTCCTCAAAATAATCTGGGACTCAATGAAGAGGAAGAGGTGTTCCCTTTGACTTGCTTGCACCTCCACAGATGGTCACAAGTTGAAGATTAGGTAAATTTTTCTTCTGTTTTTTATTCTACAAAAAGATATATTCCTATCAATATATAAATTAACATATTCATGCGTGAAATTATAATTTTTTTTGCTATAAAAAATTGAATAAAATTGCATGAAATTGCTAATTTTGAGATAAAATTTTGACAAGATAGTATTTGCATATTACAAAAGACTGATAGAATTGCACTCAAATTTCTAGATTTTTTGTCAAAAGTTTGAAATCTGGATCGGAAATCTAGATATTCAATTGGAAATCTGATAAAAAATTTAGATTTCTGATCAAAATTCTGGATTTTCAATTAGAAATCTAGTCTTCTGATCCTACTTTTTTAAACAAAAATAAAAGTAGATAAAAATCAAGAGTTTATGAAGAAAGTAATCCTGTTGTTTTCTAAATTTTGTTCAAAATTCACTAAAGTTCTCAAATTACTTTCACTTGGCTCGAGAACTCTTTCATGATTTATCTAGAGAGGTAGTAAAGCATATTTGGGCATCTGGCTTGCGGTGCTTCATTGCTACTCTACCGACAGCTTGAGTTAGGTTAGACCATTACTCTCTTTTTGCTTCTATTGAGAGGTGGATGGATAGCACTCATACCTTCCACACATGAGTGGATGAGCTGATTATTTCCCCTTGAGCTTCTCTGTTATTATTGGGATCACTTTCGGGGTATTCCAGTTCCCTTTGATATCCACTACTACACTCTTCTAAAGGATGCTATGTTTACAACTTGCTCGGGTTCGTTCTGACATGGAAGAATTGGAAGAACGTGCTTCTTTATTCTCTTATTCGGGGTATCAGGAGATTACCCACCACTACACCTTATGAGATCCTTCAGAAGGTGAGATGTTTCTTATTGATACTGTTAGGCACTACCCTTTTCTGTAAGACTAGTTATAAGGTTAGCATTACTCTTCTTGGTCCCCTTCAGGATCTTGCTAGAGTCACTACTTTCAATTAGGGATCTACAACTCTTGCTTATCTCAACTATAGACTGGATATTGCTTGTAGAGGTGTCATGACGATGTGCGGCTTTTGGTATGTCTTGCAGTATGTCTTCTATATGTCTTGTACCTCTTTTAATTTTGCTCTTTTACAACCTCCTTCTTTTCATTTCAACTATCTCTCCTTTTTTTATATTTGGGGCATTAAGATCGGGATGATATGAGGCTTCAGTGCTATTAGTTTTAACATGAATCTTCCTCTGATGCAGAGATGGGGCTCTTGTCACTTAGCTAGCATTAAGTATGACTTGTAGACTTATCGAGATCAACTAAACTCCTTAGAGTGGGACTTGGTACGATAAATTTAATTTTTAGTATTTAATCAATTATTTAAAATTTATCTGAATGAATTTGTAGGTTAGGTCAAATTGGTTGGTTGATGTTGAGGACATCCAACGATACGATTTCATGATTATAGTTGTGAGGCTTGAGACTATAAGGATTTTGCTTCTTGGTTATGGTTGCCAAATGTGGTATCTTGGTGAGTGTGTTTATCATTGGCATATGAGGCCTTACATGAGCCATGTTCCTTCTTTTATTCCCTTTTCAATGCTGAGGAGCTGCAACATTACTAGTCTTGAGATTATAGCAGCTTTTGAGGGATATGACGCTTTAACTCTACTGAGTGTTCTCATCACTATCAAGAGTATATTTAGGAGAATCTCCTAGAGCAGGTTCCTACAAACCCAACTAAGGTATGCTTTCCATCATCGTTCCTCACTATCACCATTTTACTTTGTCTCTTGCATCACTATAAATGACATTTGCCCTTTTTTTAACAGCTTAAAGAAGCTACTGATGTTGCTATGAAGGAGGATACTAAGGGTTATGATGAGAGGACTGAGTAGGAGATTGAACATACTCAGCATAGTAGAGCTACTTGAGGTGATACTTCCTTGATTACCATTTTGGATAATGTTCCCCCACTTGATAGGTCTATGTACTACTAGACTCCTATGGTCTAGACCCCTATTGAGCAGCACATGTATTTTGATATAGCTTAAATTCCTAGCTTTTCTCCCCCTGATGCTTCTATTCCTGCATAAACTGACACTTGTTATTGAATTAGTACATGTTATTTTACAGATCCCTCAGACACAGGCAGAGTATCTGTATGAACTCACCTCATCCTAGGGATTATTTACTATACAAATAACAGATAGTTGGAGGATTAGTATTTACAACAAGTATGCAAATGTATGCATATTATGTATGATATGCATGATGCTAACTATTCCTTATTCAATAGAGTTATGCTCGAGATCTGGAGCATGAGAACGAAAGACTTCATAGATAGCTCGCTGGTCTTGGCTTTGATGATCATGATGCTAGGGCTTTTACGCCCCCAGATCAAAGTGATGATCCATCTAGAGGGTGGAGTCCTTGGCTAGACACTAGAGCTTAGGATAACTTATCTTTTTATTTTATGCTTGCATGACTGTACTTTAAATATTTCAGAACTTTTTCACCTTTCATGAATGAATTATGGACTTTTTGTTTTGGATCAAACTCTAAAGTCTCTTTTTTTTTATAGAAATCGAGGAAATCCAATCAGAATTATAGATTTCTTATCAGATATCTACAGTTTCAATCAGATTTTTAGATTTTTAATCAAATTTCTAAAATTCCGATCAGAATTCTAAATTTTTTATCAGAAATTTGGCTCTCATTCTTCGCTCTTTTCTATCATGATTCCTGACCTGACTTCGATCCTTAAAACATAAAATCCTCATCCTATCCATATTAGCCTTTTATTTTTATATAAGGAGCTTGCCAAAAGGATTGTCTCCTATCCCTTTTTTACTAGCTTTCATAATGACACAAGCCACCCTTATTTTGATGAAGAAATTACTTAAAGGCCTTGGCAGAGATGATTGGAATAGATTACTACCCTTTCATGTCAAATCCTTAAAGTCCTTTTAACATTTAAAAATAGACCTAAATTTTCTTCATGTTGTTGTCGCCTTCTAGGATGTTAAGGACCACATATTTAGATTTAATGGACAGGAATTGTGTCCATGAATCAAAGAGTTTTATGCTATTATTGGTTATTTTTTAGACTCAACTGTTATGATTGCTCTTCCTAATCTTGAGATGTAGTTCCTTTATAGACTAATGACATTTTTGATATACCCTTAAGTGACATCTACATGTACGCACAAAACTCTTAGAGTATCAGTCTTTCTTTTTTGATTACTTCTTATGAGATTATGGACAAGAAAAATGCTGCTTGGATTAGGACTGTCTCTTTCCACTTTTATGCCTAATTTCTGCTAGTGGCATCTCATGGAGAAGCTGACATAAGGATTGTTAGTATCCTAGAGCAAGTGGAAGTTGGAGCTAACACTATGCCTATTATATTTGTTGAAACTATCATTGGATTAGATAATCTCAAGATTCAAAATCAATTCTTAGGCAGTTTACTTCTCCTTCAAGTTTTTTTTTTGCCTAAGTTGCCATTTCAAGTTTTCAACTTAGCCTTTTTTGTTAGATTTGGCTATAAGAGAAATTGAGTCTACTTAATGCCCCCACCAATGCATTGATTTATCAACCTTATCATCTATAGTCTTGCCCATTGAAGATGAAGGACAAGCACAATATATATTAATGGATTGATTGGATGAAAGGCATCACTGATACTGAGATTATGTGGGTCTGTCCTTAGTAGAAATTAAAGTTTATAACCATCAACCTATATGACCACTGCATTCCTGTTCATGGGTTGTACTTTTTGACCTTCATTTCCCCTTCATACCTTTGTCGTTAATATGGTTGATCACAATTCATTGAGGCTGTTATACCTAACTTTGAAGGTTTCCCTCTGAGACTAGATTTCTTAGACAAAATGAAGAACCTATGGCCTCATAGAGCATTAGAGCGGAATATGCACTTGAATGTTGACATGACTACTAATGACAACTGTAAGGCTTGGGTTACTATGCAAGTTACATAACCACCAAGATTTGCTAAATACAAAAGGACTCAAGTATTATTGGATAAGTCACAAAAGAAGAAAAAAAACATAACTAGAATAATGATATTATAAGTTTGGTTTTTAGACTCTCATGTTTTGTTTTTCCTTTAAGTCTTTATGCTTTAAAATAAAAATAGAGTATGCAACATTTAAAAAAAATTATATTTCAATTTGATTAATGAATTAGAGCAAAATTGAGTACATTTATTACATCATATGACAATATTCTTATTATCATCTAGTCCTTTTGGATTTTCTGATTGAACACTTTTCTCTCACTTTTATTTCCCTAATTTTTTCCTAACCAGCCCTTTACGAGTTTTCTTATCAATGGGATCAACTCTTTTATTTTATCCCCAATTTTTTATCTTCCAACACTTTACGAATTTTTTGAATAGTGGGAATGTCTTAATTTTTGACTGACTAGCCTTTTCAGGTATTCTAGCTAGTTGACCCTCTTTTTTTCCTTTTTTAAAGGTAGTATTTCTTGAGGTGATCCAAGTTGATTAGCTTAGTGAACTCATTCCCTTTGAGATATGATATCTTTATAGCTCCCTTTGGTAGAATCATCTTAACTAAATACGGTCCTTCCTGATTTGGTTTGAATTTTCCTTTTAGATCAAACACCATTGCCCTTGACTGCTTTAGCACCATATCTCCAGCCTTTATCTTTCCGGGTTTGACTTTCTTGTTAAAGGCTCTCCCTATCCTTCTCTGATAAATCTGAGTGTAAAAAAAAGCATCCATCCTTTTCTCGTCTAGAGACATGAGGTGGTCATATCTCTTTTGCATCCATTCACTCTTAGGGAATTTTATTTCCACAACAACTTTTAAAGATTTGATTTCTATCTTTATAGGCAAAATTGCTTCATAACCATATACTAATGAGAACAATGTTTGTCCTATAGCAGTATGCATTATAGTTCTATATCCCCAAAATGCAAAAGGAAGATACACAGACTAATCTTTATGTGTTTTCACCATCTTAGAGAGGATTCTCTTTATATTCTTATTAGCCACTTCAATCGCTCCATTAGCCTGAGGTAAATAAGTTGAGGATTTGTGATTCTCAATCCTGTATTTATGCAACAACTCAATCATCTTTGCCTAAAATTGAACACCATTTTCTATCACAACATGATGTGGGATCCTATATTTGAAAATGAGATTCTTCTCAATGAATCTTGCCATCAATCTAGCCTTTAAGGTACCAAAGGATTTTCCTTCTATCCATCTCAAGAAATCTTCAATTGCTACCACTATATATTTATGTCCATTCAAGGTAGTTGGTCTTATCTCCCCTATTATATCTATCCCCCAAGCTGCAAAGGGCCATAGAGATGTTAAACTATTTAACACTATAGGGGGAAGATGGTTGAGGTTCCTATGTATCTAGCATTGATGACATTGTCTCACTATCTACATACAGTCTCTTTCCATGCTCATCCAATAGTACTCGTGTTGAATTATTTTCTTCACTAGAATCATCCCATTCATATGAGATCCATAAACCCCTGCATGAATCTCTCTCATCACCTGTTCTACTTCATCCTTCTTAAGACATCTTAGTTTTATTCCATTTGGCATTCTTCTATATAATACCTCGTCATGACTTGCATAATGGCATGAAAGAACATGAAGGGCATATCTTTCTTTGGAAGTCGCTTCATTTGGGTATTTCCTTTCCTCGGTAAATCTCTAGATGTCCTGAAACCATGAATTTTCTTTTGGCCCTATATGAATACTCATAACTAATTATTTACCATAACATGGAGCTTTCTTTTTCATTATCACCAGTTTATCCCATATCAAAGAAAGCATTGCCAATGCATCTTCCATTTGATTCTTGTCTCTTGGTAAATGGATGAAGAGACATTTAGTAAAATTCCTTATTAACTTCTTTAAATAGCAGATATAAGATTTCAACCTCTCTTCTTTCACTTTGCATTCCTTATTAGCCAGACTAATGACTAACAGGGAATCTCCATAAACTAGTAGGCCTTTAGTGCTAACTCCTAGTGCTGCTTCTACCCCATAGATGCATGCCTTATATTTGGCCATGTTGTTCGTAACTTTAAAGTCTAATTTCTTAGCCATTAGTATGGTTTTTCCTCCTAGTGTAACAAGAATCACTCTTAGCCCGACCCCTCTATTATTCATAGCCCTATCAAAATAAAGCTTCCATTCACATCTTTCTATTACTGCTAAGTTCTCATCTAGAAACTCTAAATTCCACTACTCATTTCCTTCAATTGCATTCTATGCCAGGAGTTTTGCCATTGCTCTTCCTTTGATGACCTTGGTAGTGATGTACTCAATATAAAACTCAGTTAAAAGTACCAACCATCGAGACATCTTTCCAATTAAAGTTGGTGCTTAGAATAGGTACTTTAAAGGATCTATCTTTTAAACAACTTGTACCTTATAAGATTGGAATGCCTTAACTTCTTTATAGCCCATATCATAATCAAACATGTCTTCTCCACAAGATCATATTTCTCTTCATATGGTAGGAACTTTTACTAAGATAGTATACTGCATGCTCCACCCCTTATGGTCCTTCTTGCGCTAGCATTGCCCCCATTGCCTTTTCCTCTAAAGCTAAATATAAGATTAAGGGTTTATCTTGTCTTAGTGGCATTAACATAGGTGGATTAGTAAGGTATTCTTTAATCTTATCAAAGGCCTTTTGGCATTTTTCATTCCATTCCATCGGCTAATTCTTCCTTAAGAGCTTAAGAATTGGATAACAAATTATAGTGAATTTTGTAATAAACCTGCTAATGTACTGTAGCTTTCCAATAAATCCTTATACTTACTTCTTTGTTCTTGGTGTTGGCATCTCATGAATGGATTTGATCTTTTCTGGATCAACTTTGATTCCCCTATTACTGACTATGTGCCCCCAATAACTTTCTAGAAGTGACCCCAAAGATACATTTCTTTAGATTAAGCCTTAGATTATATCTTCCTACTCTTGCCAAAAACTTATCTAAAACTTCAAAATGTCCTTCCCTTGTTTCTAACTTAACCATCATATCATCGACATGCAGCTCCACTTTATGCATTATATCATGGAATAGAGCAGTTACTGCTCTTTGATAGGTTGCTCCTACATTCTTCAATCCAAATAGCATCACTTTGTAGCAATATGTCCCCCATTATGTGATAAAAGTGGTCTTGATCTTGTCCATGACTGCCATCATTATTTGATTATAACTTGAGAACCCATCCATGAAAGAGTACATTGCATTAGATGTTGCACTATCAACAATCACGTCAATATGGGGTAAAGGAAAGTCATCCTTTTAGCATGCTTTATTCAGATCTTTAAAGTCTACACACATTTGAACTTTTTCATCTTTCTTAGGAATAGGTACTATGTTTTCCAACCATTGAGGATATTCTACAACTTCTAGAAAATTGGTCTGGATTTGCTTAGCAATTTCTTCCCTTATCTTTTCTTCCTACTCTGGCCTTAACCTATGAAGTTTTTACTTAATAGGTTTAGCCTCTGGATATATCAAAATCCAATGCTCTGTAATTTCTCTATTTAGACCTAGCATTTCCTCATAGGTCTAAGCAAATACTACCTTTCTTTTTATTAATATTCTCTTTAATTTTTCCCTCTCTTTAGAAGTTAAATCATGTGCTATAGATATGTGATTTGGTTGTTCATTTGTGCCCATGTTTAATGAATCTAATTGAATAGAATTAATGTCAAACATGCATGAACAATCATTAGTAAAATGCATAAGACCATTAGAATCAACATCACATAAATAAGCAAAACTGAAGTTCATATCATTGATCACAGAAAAAATAGAGCTTTCATCCTCAAGTAGACCAAATTTTATTACATCATTTTCTTCATAAAAAACATCATTAAAACTATTATTAATAATGCTAGCTAAATCCTATGGTGGTTCTTCGTTAGGTGGCAAACAGAGTAGCTCTTCAATGGTCTTAGTCCCCATCTTCTCAGCAACTTTCTTCATCACCTTGTCTTTGTTATCTTGCACTAGACTCTCAACTATCTACTTCTTGGACATCTCAAACCTGAGAATATTCACACCAACTACTTAGACAAGCTCTTTCTCACCTAGGTAGTGCCTCGCTCCCCTTTCTTTAATAAAGCTATCCCTTAGCGATCCCATATTCTTTAAGAGGTTATTCTTTTTGAAGAACCTTCTTCTAGTTCCTTTACTGCCAAGCCCAATTCTTGTATAGCCTAATCCTCTATTATCATTTTGGCCTTTAAAATCTGGGAGCTTTAGGCTTCCTTGCTCATTCTTTCCCAGTCCTTATATGGGTTGACAATTCATCTTCTTGATCATGCTCATAACCCTTGGATCCATCTCAATTCCATCAGAAATAATAGCTATTTGGAAACTAAGAGGGGTAACTACCTTCTTTTAACTATCCATAACTGTAGATACAATTTTATCCATACTAGCATTTAAGGTCATAACCTCTCCATCTAATAGGAATTTCACCTTTTGATGCACAGTTGATGGCACTCCTCATAAAGTATAATACTAAGGCCTACCCAAAAGCAAGGCATAGGTGACAAGGATATCTTGCATAGTGAATTCCACTATTACCTCTATAGGTTCAATTTTTACAAGAGCCATAAATGTTCCTTCTACATTCCTTGTGCTATCATTATAAGCTCTGATTATAAGGTCAAATTTTATTAAATCCTCCACCTTCACTCCTAGATTAGGCAGGATCTATAGTGAGCAAACATTAATTGCAAACCCATTATCCACCACTACATAGTTGGTCCTTTTCCCTCTCACTTCAGTTGGAATGAACAAGGCTTTATTATGGTTCCTCCCTTCTACAAGTAAATCCTCGTCAGAAAAGGTAATAACACCATGCTTCTTCTTAGTAACCTTGGCCACCATTGCCTTAGGGGTTATAGTAGGTTCAATGTTTATCTTTGCTAAAGCCTTAACCAGAGCCTTTTTATGGCTACTTGAGTGCATCAAGAGCTCCCCAATGATCACATTTGCTTTTGCCTTCCTAGGCTATTTAAGGATTAAGTAATTATAATGTTCATTTAAGCCTTCTCTTTCAGTAATTTCTTCCCTCTCTGTAATCTTATCCATCGATTTATAACACTTACTGCTTCTAGTGACATGGCTAACTTCTGGATTATCAACCCATATGTTGTAGCCTTCTGTACCTTCTTTATCAGAATTGTACCATATGTCAATAACCCCAACAGTCTGATCCTTCTTTCCATCTTTCCACACCTCAACCATGCATTTCTCTTTCTTATCTAGCATCTTCTCATCATCAAATTAATTACCACATCCTATAGGCATGATCGATTCAATGGATATATCAAAAGATGGTGGTTTGGAATAAAACACCTTGTAGTCAAACTTGCTCAAAGGTGGTTTACAACAAGTCTTATATTCTTTCCTCATCTTTGGGGCATTAGGAGATTTCTCATTAGTTTTAAGGTTTAGGTTCTCAAAGGAGGTTAGCACTTCTTCCTCACTAACTCCTGAGTTTATTATTATGGTGGTTGGGGTGGCATATTTTGGTAATTTAGGAAAGGGTTATTTTTAGTGTTTGGGTTTGGATTTGATTTCTTAAGGTCTGTCATTTTTGTTAAATATATGAGGTTTTGAATTTCATGTTTAAAGAGCATGCACAAGTCAGTGGAATGGCCGGCAACTTGGTGAAATTTATAGTAACTTTTTAGGTTAAAGCTAAGGAGATTTAGGTTTGGTGGTCTAAAGGAGTTAAGGTTCTAAGGAGGCCTTTTTGGATCAAATGGTCTAGGACTTTAGATAAGGGCTAGTTAAAATTAGAGAATCTCTTAGGTTGTTGAATAACATGGACTCCCACAACCTGATTAGCAATTCTTTGTTATGTGCCCCCAATTGGGTAGTTTCTTACTCTGGTGCTTTTAGCTATCTTCTTTTTCTTACTTTCGATCTCCTTAGCTTGTAACCCATCATCATAAAGGTTTATAAACATCTTGGGGTTCATCATCTACAACCTCTCAACCATATTAAATGACACATTTTGGACTATCATCCTAACCTAATCCTTTTCAGCCTATTTTTTCTTCATCAATCCTGCCCTATTCATGAATCTAGTCAGAAAATCTAAAAATGTTTCATTAGGTTTCTGCTTGGTGGATTGTAGATCCTTGATGGACACTTCAAACCTGGTATTTTAGTTATACTATTTCAAAAAAGCAGTGCACAATTCTCTCTAGTCTACTCCGATGGATTTCTTTAAACCATGATACTAATTAAGAGCCATACCCTCAAAGGATTGTAGAAATAACTTGGTAACTACAGACAAAGGAGCCTTTGTGGTGCTCATAGTAGTTCTATATTGACTAAGGTAGATCCTTGGGTCCCTAGTACCATCAAACTTCTACAACTGTGGCATTTTAAACTTGTTAGGCAGCTTATCCTCCTCAAATTGCATCACATCATCAAAGTCAAATGAGTATTCGATGTCTTTTCCTCTCATTAATTCCTCTATTTTGGACATCTTCTCAGTAAGTGCTTTCATCTGCTTGGATTCTTGCTATTGATCTGGCCCAAGTGATTCCTTTTTTTCCTTCTTAACTATGTAGCTCTTAACATCCCTAATTTCATTTCCACAGTAGGTACAAGTATTATCATTGTTACCAGGTGGTGCACCCATAATAGGTGGATTATCTATAACTGGAGGTGCAGCAGTAAGTGGTGGCATTAATCTAGCAAGATATCGTCTTAGTTCATCTTGCATCATTACTCTTATATCATCCATCAATGCTTCCTTTACATCTTTTAAAGTCTAATTTCCTCCCTCTTATTGTTCTATTTCTTCTACTTGTTTAGGCTATACAGCTTCTAGGTAAAGTGGATTGATGGGACTCTTTTCTAGTTTGCTAAGGATCTCTTTTGCAATTGATTACAAGCTTGAATCAGTTCTAACAAGTCTTTCACCTTTCTAACTCCAAACATTGGAAGGCTTGGATGAATTTATGATGGCTGAAAATAAAGTATCAGTATAATGCATGTATGCATGATGCACGTGCCATGCAACAAGTAGTAAGTCAAATAAGTCAAGTGCATATACATCCTTCCAACCTTATTCCTCCCACACACGTATTCAATGGCAAGTTTCTTTTCCTAGGATTTTTGGTCTTGGCCTTAATATCAATAGGGGATATGAAGAATCAACACACATGCCAAATCTCTCAAAGCAGTAAAGCATAGAGACAACATTTCTATGTATAAAAGATTAGCCCAATCTTTATTAACCTAAATGGGCTTCTAAAGTATGAGCTTGGGCCTTTATAAATAGAAAAACCTCAAGGAAACATTCATAACCAAGTTAGGTAATCCTAAGGGAAGTTACTAGACCACTGTATGAGCTGAGTTTGGTGAAAAAGGTCAAGATTCCCTTAGCAAGATGCCCTCCTTTAAAACTTGAGTTATAGGCTAAGGTTAGAGGGGCCCAGCATCCTTTGCAAACTCAAGAGAAGACTATTGCCTTTAGGACTTGGGTTACAGACTCTAGTCAGATAAGCCTAGTAATCTCTCTTGAATCGAGTTTAAGGCTAAGAGTGATGGTTAGCCAATTTACAATCCCATTAAGCTAGTGGAATCCTTGGACCATAAACCAACACCATCGGTTAATAGGGACATGCGGAATGAATGCAAGAATAAAATAATAATTAATAAAATAATTCTAAAGAACACAAGTAGAATCAGTATCTCTTATCCCCAGTGGAGTCGCCACTTAGATAGTGGGGTTTAGTGTGTGCCCAAGATCTTAGCAATCGCAACACTATTTGAGGTCAGGGCTCTAGAGAACACACTAACCATTGTCACAAAGACATGGCATGAAGATGAGGAGTCACCACCCAACGTAATAACTAGGACAAATAAAAAAATGGTGGTACTCGATTCTTTAAAAAGAAAGCCAACACCACAGCCAGGAGATTTTGGATACGAAATACCAACTTCTTTCAATCTTGTGTTCAGTTAGAATTACTTTATGAATTACTATCTTACCCTCTATTTACATGCAATTTCATATAAAACCTTAAACAATTAACTCCAGGCAAACTAGTAATGAAAATACAGGTAAATGATGCATTCATTTAAATTCACAATCCCTAAGTTAGTCTAATCTACATTGATTTTAATTAAATGGGCTAAATCTACATGTCTTAATTTACAAGTGAGTGTAAAGACTAATCGCCCTAATTCCTATTCAATTTTAATTAAATGAACCTAAGTATATTTATTTTAGTTCTAAAAATGAGCCTAAATCTACAAATTATGAAGTGTTTAAATTAGCGGGCCTAATTCTACATGTTTTAATTATAAAGTGATCTTAAGTCTACAAATTATAAAAAAGGCTTAAATTAAATGGGCTAAGTCTAAATTAATTAAATTAGGTGGGCCTATGTCAAAAGTAACTGATTGGGCTTAAGTTATCTTTACCCTAAATCTAATTAATTATGGGCCTAAAGATGCATTTTTATTAATTAAACCTAAAAAAAACCTAAATTTATTTAAATGGGTTAGAGCCTAACATGAGCTTAGGGCACAAAACACATAAACATGAACAAACAAGCCCAAAAACCAAAAAAAAAATATAAAAAACAATCACACTTATTCTAAAAATCCTAATTTAATTAAATTGATTTAAAAAAAATAAAATAAAATAATCAACAAGCAACCCTAATTCTATCCATTTAAATCTAATTCAATTTTAATTAAACAACCTAATGGTTTCTATAACCATTAATTTCAATTAATTACCTAATAAAACCCTAATTTTTACTAACCAATTAATTAAAATAAAACACACAATCACACACACATTATTTCATTATTCCCATTATTGGGGCTATTATAATGAGCTATTGAAAATAATAAGAAAAGAAAAATTAATACAATTCCAAAAATAAAAAGAACAAAACAAAATCAAAACAATAATAAACAACTAAATAAAATCCTAGGAACTATATTTAGTTATAAAGTCCAATCCATGGCATTTTATGGACCTTCATGGATTTTGTTCACCTAGTAAGATCATCATATAATCCCCTCCATAATCACCAACACAAAAGGGTAAATAATGATTAGTGAATAAAATAATTATCAAAATCAAAATCAAAATAATAAATATAAATAAAAGAAGGTAGGAAAGAAGATAATGATTATGGATGCAGCATGAGTTGCCCCTCAAACTAATAAAATCACCATTGTTTTTTATTAAGGTCTTCAAAAACTTGTTATTCTTCTTCTCAAAAGTCTATTGCTCCTTACTTTAAAATGAATAAATCACAGAGATTATTTTTTTCATGTATAGCCTAATGTCAAAAAGAAAAGTCTTTGAGGAGTCCTAAAAAAGGTCTAAAAAGTGAGATTCTCCAAAAAGAGCTTTAGTTGTGCTTTTATAGGAAAAAACAAATAAAAACCTTATCTAAAAATGTATCCTACTATGACTTGACTTTTTTACAGTTTTGATTTTAAAAGGACTTTAATTTCTTGAAAATTCATAAAATATTATTTAAGCAATCAAAATTCAGGGAACCAATTTTTATTTATTGTAAAAAATAAAAACGAAATTAAAAAATAGATGGAACAAATTTAATTTTGATCAAAATTGTGTAATTATGATCAGAATTATATAATTTCGATCAGAATTGTGTAATTCTAATCAGAATTATGTAATTTCGATTAGAATTACATAATTTTGATATCTTTTTTTATCTTTTTTAAAACCTTTTAATTACATAAAGGCCCTTGAAAGAATTTATATTTTTTCAATTAGGTCCTAAAACAAGCATTACAATAAAATCCTTAAAAACCAATTAAACTCTTCTTGAAAATGTATTTAGACTTTTGAGGATTCAAACTTCAAGTGTTGAAGACCTATTTATAAAACTTTTATCATTGGAGTTCTTTGTCGCATCCATACTTTACTATCCTAAAATTAGGTCCTTACACTCATCCCTATTAGGATCAAGACCGCGATAACATAGCTCAAAGTTGTGCAAATTAGTGCTTTGGACAGAACCCATCTCGAGCACGATCCCAATCGGGACATTACCTGAGATAAGGGAGTCTTGACGAGGACTAGAAAAACTTAATCGAGACTAAATTGAAAGAAAATTGAAGATGAGACATAACCCAACCCGGTCCTACATCCCGATTAGGATAGCACCCGTGATACTAGTCTTAAACCATGTCTTGACTGGGACATGAACTAGTATACACCCTCTTTTTTGTATTTTCAATGGCTTTTTGCTTTAATGGGTATTTTTTTAAAATGTCCCAACCAAGACCAAGCATATCGCGATCGAGACAAACACAATTCTTGTAAAAAGTCCAAATTCACTCAATGGTAATTAGAAGACGTTAGAGACACAATCAATGCCTCTAATAACCTTATTTTTGAAGCTTAAACTATATAAATGTTTTGGATTTTTATTTTATTATAAGTTACATAGTTTGATTATCAAAAACTCTCTTAAGGATTCATTGAGCATCAAAATTCTTTTTATTTAAATTCTTTGTATTTGTTTAACTCTTATGAGAGTTAGTTGTTTATTAGAAATAGGACTTCATCTTTATCTAATTCTTTGGATAGATTAGAAAGAAAGTGAGGTATACTTATAAGAAATTGGTTTTAAGTATTTAGAATTAAAACAATTAGGAATTGGTTTAAGAGTAAGCCTAAAAACTCTTGTTTGTTTGGTTGAAGAGTTAGCCTAAAAACACTTGTTTTTTTGGTTAAAGAGTTAGCCTTAAAACTTTTGGTTGTAAGGTTTGAGTTGAGACTAAAACTCAAGGTTGTAAAAATCAATCTAAGAGAATAGATTGTGAGTATTGAAAATCCTAACTTGGAAATAAGTTAGGTGGAGATGTAGGATTGCTGAGAATTTGAACTCCTTAAATTATTATGTTCATTCGCTTCTCTCAATCATCCATTAAATTTGTTTTAAAATTTTACATAATCTTCCATTTTCCCTATTCACCCCCCTAAGGCACATTCAACATTTAAAAAAAATGGTAAACTAGAATAAATTTTTTCAAAAAAGAATATAATTAAAAATTGGATTAAATTTTAAAATAAAATTCATTAATTTTGCTTTTAAAAAAACAACGTCAAGGAATTTTTCTTTTCATAAAAATGTAAAAGCACCTCTATTTTAAGCATATGGGTGCAGGTTATATATGGTTGTGTTTGTTTAATAGAGAGAAGCTAAAAAATAGGTCAATGTCGAAATACTATAATAGAAAATGATTGACATCACAACCAATAATATCAGTGTGTCGTTGGTTATGACACTTTACAAAAATGTTTCTAATTTATTTTTATAATTACATAAATAATAAATAAATAAATCAGTTATATGTGTTTAAATCTTAACACAATGAATTCATCCAGTTCTTTCAAGGTTTCAGATTCCATCATTTTAATTAATTGTTCAAAACATAGATTAAAAAAAAGATAAAAAAGCTTAGGGGCAAAGGAGGAATTTGAAGAATTTTTTTTATCATGTACCGAGTTCAAAATTGCAACTCATTACATGTATCTTGGTTCATAAAATTATGAATCGACAACCAATTTTTCACTATTTCAATTTTATTTTATGTGATAAATTGTCACGACCCGAACCCCAAGGGCAAGTGACCGATACTAGAGAATGGAAAAACATAAAGTTTTCGAAACCCATAGTAACCTTAAGGAAATTTTCACTTAAAAACCATTAACTTGAAATTTTAAAGAAAATCCGACGGATTTGTCCCTATACCAAAATAAAACTAAAACCTGTGAAAATGCAAATACACTCCCAAATATATATATCATTATAACCATAACCTCCAATAATCCAATCCCAACACAACACAATTAGCAACAACAACAAATATTCAAAATCCATTGTGGTGTCTAGATTATTTATGTATGTTACACTTGAATATCATTAACATTAAATTAACCTTAACAACAAAACTTGTGAAGAATGAGTCCGATGTAGAGAAGATGTACTAACTATAGACTCCCAAGTTCTTGAAAAAATAATTGCAGGTAGTCAGACCCTATTGAGTAAGCTAATATATAAAAAATATATATTAGTTTGAAAACCTTCTCTTACTTAAACATTTAGCTCCAAATATTTATTATAAAAAATGAATTTAGAAAAAATCATTAATTTACCAAATGTTATATATATATATATATATAAGTTAACTATTCATTGAATAACTTCATAAAAAAACATAATTTCCATTTCCCATAATTAAATAAATGTATAATAAAAAAGATAAAAAAATTAAAAATTAATAAATGACTTAAAAGGAAAAATACTGGTAGAATCCTAAATTACAAATCTATAAGTCATTTAGTTTACTTATTTATCTAAAGACTGCCAATTCTTGAGAGTTAAACTTCCACCGAGCTACCAGCCATAGTCAATCTCTTGTTCCAATATCTACTAACGGTTTCCGAGATCTGAGCATCTACCGAACCACTAGTCTCAGTAATAATTACCCATAATCCATACATATCGCCCAAGAGCTATACATTAACCGAGCTTCACAATTAAATATCTCAATAAAGGCCCAACTCTAAAATCATTACATGTGTGGACACGGTCCTTATGACACCCATCAGGTAGCCCATTCTACCAATCTTTTTCAAAAATTATTTTTATATATAAAGGCATAATAAATTCTTAAGAAAATCAATACGAGAAAAAAAATACTTTTATTTTTATAATCAACAATATCATTAATGGCAAGATAATCAGCATTTTTAAATATCAAACCACAATATGGATATTTCAAATATTAAGAATATAAATTCTTTCATTTTAATTAAATATACTTTTTCAATATAGTTAACTAGCCTATACTTTTATTTGCAAATCTAACACACATTTAAATACGTTAACTTACAAGTGGAGAGAGTAGGTTGACGTGTCCTCGCTCGTTATTACCTGATGTCTCCATTTTGATATACTATATAATAAACAATATTTATAATATGAATAATTTTCAAATAAATTCCTAATAACTCCCAAAAATTCTAAAAATTTATAAAAATGTTGAAATCCTAGGAATTGACTTAAGAACGCTTTAAATGACAAATATTGAGTCTTAAGGATTATCTTAGATGATTTAACTAATTTAAATGGAAATTAAATAATTTCCATTGTAACCTTTTTGAGATTTACTTTTCAAAATTTGTAAAGAATTAGACTAAATTCCATTTATGGAAATTGATCAAAACAATTTAAACTATTTATTAAAAACAGTTTCATAAATTTTTCTTAGGTCAGTACTATTTACATGTCGAAGTTCGGGTGGGATGAATCAGATTTATCGCCAAAAAGTATCACTCAAAAAAATTGATGTGTTCATAATAATCAGTAGAACACATATGAAGCCTCAAATGCACCAAAATATGCATAGAATTCATAGGTCAAAAAATCAAAGAGAAATTACCTAAAAATCGATTGAAAATTAAATTGGATTAGATATGATGCATGGTTGGTGGATATAAACTCTTGGTGATAAGTGGAACACGATGGAAGTAATCCTAGAAGTTGAAAGTCATTAAAACAATGAGAAAGGTGGAAATTAAGCAGATAATTCTTGGCCAAAACTGGGCATTTTTAGGTTGATTTTTGTAAAATAAAAGCTATTTGAAATGTAGAAGAGAGTGAGAAGAAGTTATGGTTTAAATTTGTGGTCAACTTGAGGTCATTTGGGTAGTTAGTAGAAGAGAAGAAAATTTTAGGTATCACAAAGAAATTTACCACCCAAAACTGCTTCATTCTCATTGTTTCTTCTTTTCCCCCACTACAGAGACTTCCTTCCCCTTAAATTCAGCCACACTCGGTCCCACTTAACTTGATTTTTCTTCTTTATATATATATATATACACACACACACACACACACACACACATACATACACACATACACACACACACACATATATATATATGTCCTTAGTTGGTTGCTACCTTCTTAAGAAACTAAAGGTATTATAACTTCTTGTCCATCAGGGTATGCAATCCTAACATTTTGTCTTAAGGTTACAAGTAATGTTCTTCTTGTGAAATTGTCTAAAAATCCATATTGATATATTGTTCTAGGATTTAATGTCCTTAATTGTCTATCAAAAAATATATTTGTATCATTTTCCAAGTTTATTGTCTGTTCTAATGTTTGTGTAGAATTTTATCTACGAATTAACCATGATGTCATGTTTTCAGGGTTTTGTTCCCTAATAGTCCCAGGTCTTCCTGGGAAAGGCCTTGTTTTAGTTGGAGTTTGGGTTTGGGTTTGGTTATTCATTGTGTCTTAGATTTTCCTACAAATAAAAATTTATTTGTGGGATTTTTATCTGGGACAATTTTCTTTCCTTTGTCTGATGTTTCAATCTTAAGATTACTAAGTATTGAGGAAATAATGTCTAATTCTATTTTGATGTTCAAAGGTGTGCCAGAAACTTTTGATTCTAATATACTTTGTCTTTTTTCTATTTTTTCTAGTCTTTGGTGGGTATGGGCTAACAAAGTAATTATAGTATCGTTTTGGGCTATAATAATTTTATCTGGTAAGGCTTGGACCTTAGAGTTTTAGGTATAGCCTGTGTCAAATTGTGATGAAGAGTCGTTGTATATGTAGGTATATCCTATTGCTTCTTCAAAATATATATTTTTATAAAAGTCCATTAATATCCTAATACTATCTTTTTCATGTCCTTAACCATGTCTTTTATTAATGTGATTTCTTTTTCAATTAGTGTCTGATTGTGATCAAGTTGTTAGTCTACCTTACTAATAAGCTGTCTTGTCTGATACTCAGTTTCTTTTGGTTTATTTTCCAAAATTAATTGAGATAAAGTATTAATGTCTTTCTTACTAGGTAAGTTATCTATTTTTATTATATCAAGTCTCTTATTAAAAATGTCTTGCATGTTTTTTAGATAATTGATTTGGTTTTTAAGTTCCAAAATATTATCTTTTGTCTGGTTATATATATTTGTGACTGTCTCAAGTGCCTTATTAATTCTAACTTGTTGTTGGCTTAAGGAATTACCTAGAGAAATTACTAAGTCTATAATTGTATTTAAATGTGAATTAGTAGAGTGTAAACAATGTGTAAATTCTCTACTATGTTTATAAAAACATGTATGTCTTGTTTTGTCAGTAGATGCAATTGTCTTTTATGTACTATTTATTGCTAAGTCTAAATAGTCAAAAGTATTATAGTCTAAATTGTCCAGTTTTATGTCTTGGCTCTGATATGACTAGGGGTTGGAGGATACTTTAACAAAATTTTGATTTTGGAAAGTATACTAATGCTAGATGTCCTGGTGTCTAAACATATAAGATATATCTAAAAAAGTCTAGGGGCCAGATGTCTGGTTAAAGTGAAATTATCACCCTACAATCTTTTAAGTATTTAATACGTCTTTTAGTCCTATCAATATTCCACTTGGCTATTGTAATGCTATGATTTAGTCTTGTGTCTTTAATGGTAGAGAAATATAAAGTATTACGTCTTGTAATGAGTCTTAAATATGTCTATTCAAATTCTTGCAAATTAAAATTTTCTTCTAAAATTTGCAAATTGATGTTGTCTAAAGCCTATTTGCTCATTAAAGTGTGCAAATAACTTGACAGTCTTGAAAATGTCTTATCTTGCATATTGTATTTTCAATATCTTTTTTAAGTGTATTTAAAAGTTACTGTTTTCTAAGTCTGTCTGAATAGGTGCTTCTTCTAATAAGTCTAGTATATTGTTCTTGTAAATTATGAAGTCTTATTTCTAGTTATGCAATTTGATAGTCTATTCTATAAATTGTTTGTCTAGCATTCATGAAGAGTCTGAGTCTGATTCAACAGTCTGAGAAATAGAAGGTTCTGAGCTGGATGTCTGTTCTTGTGGTTGTGTATATAGAATGTTTGGAAATTGTCTTATTAATGTATTTAATGAGTCTGCAAGAGATTGGAATAAAAAGATATGTCTGGTGACTTCGTTACAATCACAGTCTTGATCGTGGTTTTTTATATGATTGTTGTCTTCTACGTCTATATAGTGTAATGTCTCTTATCTAAATTCTTCTACACTTTGTCTATTTGTATATCTAAAAGACAAAAATATTCTAAAACTTTTTCTATGGTAGTCATAAATAAATATTGTTTAAATCGAAAGAGATATAAGAAAAATATGAGATTCATCCAATAGATACTCAGATAAACATTTAAAAGCATTCTTCATTTCCAGCCATTCTATAATAATTTGTCTATATGCATCACCCTAAATTATAGATATAATGAATGATTAAAATTTTAAATAAATAAACCAACAATTTAAAACTTAAACCTATATGTTTAAGAATAAACTAGTGAGTTTCCCAGAAACTCTACCCGTTCATAATCCTTGACCACTGGAGTACTTTCTTAAGCCTTCCTTGGCCACTCTTTTCCTCCTAAGGATAATACTAAGGAATACTACTAATTTAAATTTCTTAACATATATAGTCTGAAAGAATTAAATTGGTGATTATAACTTATTTAAAATTTTCATACAAAATCAATTATATCATAAATAAAGTCATACATATAAAAGATTAAAATAGAGTACCTAGAGTGAAGAATACTTTTGTTTGTTTATCTTTTCTCTATGGATGAACCCCAAAGAGAACTTAAAAATAGTACATAGCTAATAACTTGCGAATTTACAATATTTATGCTGTCGAACTCATAAGAAAGTGATTTTTCTCCAGATCCCAGAGTGGGCAAGAGATGTATTTTTCTTATAAGTTTGCTCTGCTCTTATAAGAAGAGGGCTATCAGAGGCTTCTATATCTAAAAAAAAGAGAGGAGTCCTCCTTATATAGTCGAAGGACTGACGGAAAATTACATACAATACCCTCTAGTGGAGGGGTAAAATAAGAAAAGTAAATGTAATGCTTATTAGGATAAGCATTAGTACAAGTTGTGTCTTCACGTGGGTTGGCCCACTTTTGTGTAGTCTTATCAAGATAGTGGATTAGTCCACTATTTGTCTTCTTGTCTAGGGGTCTTCATGGAAAGTGGAGGGGTCCACCATTTGTCTTCTGCTGTCAATTAGGGAGTGTCTGCTGTCAGCTATAGAATGAGTGTCATAATCAGTGTCTTTATTTCTCTGCTCCTTTTTAAATAGTGTTTCATACACTTTAACAATTGTATGAAATTAATTACTTCCTTTCAAACAGAAACTGATGGAGCTAGATTCTAACAGTCCTTTTGTGATATAAACTTTTTCATAATTAGTCCCATCACATAAGTCCTAAATGTTTGTCTCAGGACCATTAATATTAAAGAAAAAGTTACAAGCTACTATTCTGGCCTTCCAATGAACTAGGGCCTTGGGCCATAAGTTTTGAAGGAGTGTCTTTATATCTTGGATGTCTGAGTGTGTGGATAAATGCCATAGAATAACATGGCTCCGTTTGTCCTGTAATGTCTTCAGAAGGAACTACTGTTATTTTAACATGTATGGCATTATGACCTGCTGCTTCTAATAAAGGCAACTTAAGAATTTCTAGCAGGTCTATAATATTGGATGGATCATGGGTCCATAAGTCTGTCAAAAGCCCATGTTGATAGAATTGTAATGGACTTATTTCAATGTGTTTGAATTTCTTGCCAAAAGGAAACCTGTCTACCCAAATTCCACAGGATCTGAAGGAGTATACAAGCTGGCAATGACAAGAACTTGTCTTTCCACACAAGTGGTGTTCATTTTTGCAAGAATATCTATTATCACAATGATAAATATATCCATAGAAAATGCCATCATTAATTGCATTACTGTCAAAAAATTGATCATTATGACATAAGTCTAAAAATTCTTGTAGAATAACAAACTTTATCAAAGATGTGTCCATAATGTCTTTGATCTAGGTATTTAAAGAGTAAGGAACATTGTGTTCTATCATTACAGTTTCATTTTTTTGTATTGTCTATTATAACTGTATGTTTTGTAAGTGTCTTAGAATATGATGTTCCTGGTTTAACAAGTGATGAGCTTGAAGATGGATCTGTGAGCCTTTTATTTACTTTAGGAGAAATAAAGTATGGCGTATTGGGCTAGAGAAAGTCTTGGAGGTCTTTTAGGCCTCTTTGCAGTCATAAAAGCCTTTAAATTTATGTGTCTTTAATGTCTTGTCAAATTTAGACATTTGTTTATAGACCTCAATCCTTTCATTGATTTCAGCCCAATTGTTATAAATTCCCATATATGGGTCGTTGTATAGCACATAGCATAAGAATTTTTTACCTAAAGGTGTCTGAGATGTTTGGAAATAATTAATAAGAGCATTAATTACTCCCATCTTTATGGAGATTCCACTTTCTTCTGTAGGGAGATTCCAAATGCTATCTATTATGCAAAGCTATAGACTGCTACAGCCATTTCTACCTGCAAAATTAAAAGTGTGAGTCTTTAAAAATTGGCAACTCTTGTTGGCCAAATATCATGGTTGCAATAGTTGTACTTGTCTTAATATAAATTGTGGGTTTTTTGAAGCCCATGTCTTTTCCAAATGGAAATGTCTTAATGTCTGAGTTTTGAGCTCTTGCTTCAAAACCAAATCTTTCTTTGGTGTCTGAGGATTTTTCCTCTGAAATTTCCTACAAATAATACATCAAAAGATTAGTCTGGACAAATTGTCTACAAGAGTATTTTTCTTGTCATCTATATGTTTGAAAGAAGGCTTAATACCTTTATTTGTGATTAAATTTACAAAATTTAACCATCTATTAGCATTAGTCTTCTTCTCAGCTTGTTTATTGTAAAATTTTACAATTGCTTCACAGTCTGTCCTTATTGTAAAGGGTTTGTCACATATATATAAATAGAATTTTTCAATTCCATTTATAACTGCCAATATTTCAAAGTCTAATGATGTAATGCCTTTTTCTTTATAAATACCCGAAGAGTATCTACAAATTTGTTCTTCTGTCTTAGGTGAATATTTATGAGGTTTTGCATATAATACAACTCCCCATCCTAATTCAGAATCGTCTATTTCTACAATCATGTAGTCTGTATTGAAAGGAAGTCTAAGTAGAGGAAGATTTTGTACCTATTTTTTAATGTTTTGTACAATCATTATATCCTCATTATTAAAATGTGGCCTTTAATAGATTTCTTATTATATAATGGGCCAGTCAGTTTAGAAAAGTCTTTTATAAAAGGCCTAGTGTAATTTAAAAGTCCTAGAAAGGCCTAAAGTCTTTTAAGTTCCTCAATTTTATCAGGAAATTCTAAGATTTTCCTAGTAATATGAGGCTGAAGTTTAATTCTCCCTTGTCCTATTTCTAAGCCTAGGAATTCAATATGTCTTTTATTAAGAACCGTTTTCTTTTTGGATATTATCATTCCATGGTTTTCAAATACGTTGAATACAGAGTGTAAGTTTGCAATGTGTTCTTTTTCAGTTTTTGAAAAAACTAAAGTCATCAATATACACACAAGTAAATGTACTACATTGTCTAAATGTTTCATCCATCTTTCTTTGAAAAACTTATGGAGCATTTTTTTAATCCAAATGGCATTACTAGCCATTCAAAATGTCCTTCAGAGCAACTAAAAGCTGTCTAGGGAATACTAACTTCATGCATCTTAATTTGCCAGAAACCTTATTTTAGATCAAATTTACTGAAGATTTTAGCATTCTGTATTTTATTGATTAACACATCTTTGTCTGGAATTTTATACCCGTCTTCATGTGTATTGTCATTAAGTCTTTTATAATTGAATACCATCCTAGATTGTCCTCTTTTAATTTCTGATTCTTTCTGGACAATAAAAGCTGGTGATTTATGTCTGGATGTACTCTGTCTTATAACTTGTAAGTCTAGGAGTTGTTTAATATGCATTTTTCATTCTTCTATCTCCCAAGTATTGAATTTAATCTTTCCTGCTTTTATGGTTAAATCAAGATTGATTATGTCTAACTTACATGTTATTTTATTTTTGTTCCAGTGTCTGGTAGGATTTTCTCATATAGTCCCTATTTTTTCAAGTCTACTAATTATGTCATCAAGTTCTGTATGTTGTTCTAAAGCTTTTCTAGCATTAGATAAGTCTACTAAGTTTATTAAGTCTATATCCTTAAGTTCTTCATAATCAGGGATAGTTTCTTCGAGGTTTGTCTCTTCTCTTATTAAGAAACTATCTAAGTTGTCTTTTTTACATTGACCCTTGATTTTGAAAGTGAAATTTTCCATTTTTTCTTCTAAGTTTTTTAGAAAATTTGTCAGTGGAAGTGGTACCCTATAATTCTCACCACACTGCATGAGCACATACTATGATATTACAGGGCTAAGTATAGGTTTTCTAACAAAGAAAACATAGTCGTTAGTTGCAAAAAGTCCACCCATGTCTCCAAATAAAAATGATAATCCTATTATCATCTTAATGTATTGGTGGTTTAAGGTGTCTACACAAAAATGGCTGACTTTACAAGCTTGTCCATACTAGCTACAATTATCAGCAATTTTTGGATGTGCATTTGTAATGTATTTATGTATGCAGAAGGTTGTTCTGTCATACTGTGTGCTTTTTCTTCCTTGTGGATGATGTCTTATAGGAAATATATATATATAACAATAAAAATAATGAAAAATATAATAATAGTAATAACAAGAAGTAGAATAGTAGTAGTAATAATAATTAAAAAATAACAATAGTAATAACCATATAAATTTGGGTTATTACATTTTCCCCTTTTAAAAAATATCGTCCTCAAATTTTACATCAATATTGAAATAGGTAGGGGTATCAAATCTACATATCGGCCTCTATCTCCCAAGTGCATTCTTTGGAAGCATGGTTGCTCCACAGGACCTTCACTATAGGAATTTCTTTGATATGCAGTTAGAGAACTTGTCGATCCATGATCGCCATTGGGTACTCTTTATAAGTCAAATCTTTACTGAGCTCCACTGTCTGTGGTTAAAGAACATGTGAAGGATGTACTTTCTTAACATAGAGATAATGAATACTAGATGAATCCGCAATCACTTTGGTGGCAACACCTGTTTGTAAGCCACATCACCTACCCTTGAACAAATCTTAAAGGGCTCGATATATCTTGGAGCTAACTTACCCTTCTTACCAAATCTTATTACTCATTTCAATGGAAACACCTTAATAAACACTATGCCTCTAACAAAAAATGATACCTCCTTCTTCTTAGGATCAATGTAGCTTTTATATTGATTAAAAGCTATCTTCAACCTCTCTTGGATGAGAGAACTTTCTCTAAAGTCACTTGCACTAGGATTGGCCCCATTATTTGCCTCTCACCAATTTCCTAACATACAAGAGATCTACACTTCCATACAATACTTCTTATATAGCTATGCAAATACTTGCCTGATGAGTATTGTTATATGCAAATTCAATCAAAGGCAAGTGTAAATTCCATTGACTACGAAAGTCTATCACACACATTCTCAGCATATCTACTAATGTCTAAATGGTCTTTTCTTACTAATGTCTAAATGGTCTTTTCTAACTGACCATCTATTTAAGGATGAAAAGCTGTGTTAAATTCAAGTCTCATACTTAAAGCCTTATGTAACTCTTGCCAAGATATCAAAGCAAAATTGGCTCCTCTATTAGTCACTATACTCTCTGGTTCCCTATGAAGGCAAATAATTTTATTAATATACAACTTGGCAAACTTTTCTATATTATAATTCTTTTTAATTAAGAAGAAGTGACTTGACTTAGTTAGTCTATCAACTATTACCCATATGGCATCATAGCCACTTGAAACCAAAAATAAAGTTCATTGCTATCATGTCCCATTTTTCACTTTAGAATGGGTAACTGCTATATAATCTTAAGGCTCTGATGTTCTAATTTCACTTGCTGACAATTGAGACACTTGGATACAAACTCGATAATGTCTCTTTTCATCCTATTCCACTAATACGTATCCATAAAATCATGATACGTCTTGGAAGAACCAAGATGAACACATACACAAAAAATTATCTCTTCCATAATCTATTTTATTAAGTCATCCATATTTGATACATATAATCTAGTGCCTAGACATTGTATATCATCATTATCCAAAACAAAATCTTAGGATTAACCCTACTATACCTCTGACATTATCCTCTATAATTAAGGGTCTTTTCTTTGAGCTATCTTAACTTTATCTAAGTACACAAATCATACTCTAAATTGAGCCAATAAACATTACTTGGTTACCTTCCACTACAACTCCTAATCAATTAACTCATGTAATTCTTTAATGTTTATCCTGCTTTCCAAGCTAATATAAGTAAGGCTTCCTGCTGACTTCCTACTCAAAGCATTAGGCACTACATTGGCTTTGCTCGAATGGTATATAATAAAGCAATTATAGTCTTTTAGGAGTTCCATCCATCTCCTTTGCCTCAAGTTCAAATCCCTCTATTGGAAGATATACTTCAAACTCTTATGGTCAATGTATATTTCATAAGTTACACCGTACAAATAATGTATTTAAATCTTTAATACAAACACCATTACTGCCATTTCCAAATCATAAGTAAGGTAATTCTGCTCATACTTCTTTAACTATTGTGAAGCATAAGCATCTACTCCCCCACTCTGCATCAATACACACCCAAATCATACTCGAGAAGCATCATAATACACTATATATCCTTTATTTCTAAAGGTAGAGTCAATATTGGAGCTGAAGTTAACCTATTCTTAAGAAACTAGAAGTGCTTCTCACATTTATCCATCCACACAAACTTAGCATTTTTTTGGGTCAACCTTATTAAAGGTGTAGCAATCTTGGTGAAATCCTTCATAAATCTCCTATTATAACTAGCTAAACTCAAAAAACTCCTTACTTCCATAACTATTATGGGCCTTGGCCATTTTGTAATGGCTTCAATCTTTTTGGGATTCACTTATATACCATATTTGGATACTATATGGCCTGAGAATGCCACTTGATCTGACCAAAACTCACATTTTAAGAATTTGGCATACAATTGGTGCTCTCTCCAAGTCTAGCGAACTATTCTCTAATGCATAGCATGCTCTTCTCAAATCCTTAAATACACTAAGATATCATCAATAAAAACAATCACAAATTAGTCTAAGAATGGCCTAAACACCTAATCCATAAAATCCATAAAAGTTATTGAGGCATTAGCCAACCTAAAGGAAATTACCAAGAATTCATAATGGACATATCTTGTCTGAAATGCAATCTTGAGTGTATCTACACTTCTAATTCTCAATTGATGATACCCTAACCTTATGTCAATCTTGGAAAAACACCAAGCTCCTTATAGCTGATCAAACAAGTCATCGATTCTTGGAAGAGGATATTTGTTCTTGATGGTGACTTTTTTCAATTATCTATAGTTAATAAAAGGTTGAAGGCTATCATCTTTTCTCTTTACAAATAACATCGGTACACCCCAAGGAGATGTATTAGGTCTAATAAAACCATTATCAAGCATCTTTTGTAACTGTTCTTTAAGCTTTTTAAATTCTTGCGGTGTTATTCTATAAGATGGCATAGAGATAGTATTTGTACAAAGTGCAACATTAATACATAATTCTATCTCTCTTTTTTGTGGTAATAATAGTAGCTTGCTTTTCAGGAAAAACATCTAAAAATTAATGCACAACTGGCACACTCTTAACTACCCCCTTATCTACCTTAACACTCCCTTCTAAGCATTTTGCTAGCTATGATTGTAAAAATAAGATTCTAAGGTATTAAACTCATGTCACCTCTGAATAAGAATTCCACATCATTTGTAATTTTGAAAATCACCTTTTTATCTAAGATAATCCAATGTATCATAATGTTGAGCTAACCAATCCATTCCCAAAATCATATTAAAATCAACTACATCCAATAGAACTAAATTTGCAAACAACTATCTAAACTCCAATCCTTAACTTGGATGCTAATGTATGTTGGACTTAATCCTATAATATACAGCTCTACCACTCTCCTCTTATATTGTATCACATTTACAACATGACAAGATAGTTTGAAAAACTCACGGATGTACTCTTTAATTGACCACTCTCCTTTAACTTTATGTAATAACTATCATTTATAATTATCCCTCATTGATGGAAAAACCTTAAGAGGGACGCTGGTTGAAAAGTTAACTTTTAGTCAATAGCTTGGTCAAGGCTTGATAGCTTGGTCAATGGCTAAGCGGCTCAATCAAATAACACTAACTCGGCTAAGTTGACTCAATTTTTAGGCAAAAATTTTTAACAGTGATTGGCGGCACGTTTAACCTTCAATTGGGTTAATTATGGTGGAATTGGATTTATCTCCTTAAGATCTTCAATTTGATATGCTATAGCATGTATTTTTTTCCAAGCTCTAATACCACGTTATTGAAAAACCCAAGATAAAAAAAATTGTTTATGCAACTCTTATAACTCAAGCTTTTATTTGGAATTGTTTTTGCTTAATGATTATAATGCAAGGAATAGTAGGTATTTATACAAAGTCCAAATTAATATAAACCAATCAATATGCTCATAATTAAAATATTTAAAACCATACACATTACACTTAATACCATACTAAACTATACTCGTGGAAAGCGAAATTCACACCAACACTAATCATCATTCCTTTCTTTTAATCTTAGCCACAAGTTTTCTTCTTTTGATTAAGACCACATATATGTCACGACAAAAAAAGTTTAGTTATTCAACAAAACATTTGCAATCCAATTATCCATAAGAAATTCTTTAATTAATGACACTAGTGTTAGCATAGGTTGTATGCCCTAGAGGCCAATCACATATTTGACATTGTAATTTATCTTAAATGGCAATAAAATAATATTCTATTATTTAAAGTAGTTATTTAATTGAATATTTATCTATTAGAATAATGTTAAATAAATTTATTATCAAGAGTTGATAATATGAGCTACAAAATTATTTATTACATGTGCTATAAAATTGTTCATAGTCGATTAATTAATATTTGGGTAATATTAATTAGATTATCACCTCTATCTATTTTCCTTGATTAGTATGTGATACTAATAGTGGGAGGTAATGAGTCTCATACTACTTTAAATGAGATATCAGAATAGACATGTGGATACTCATGTAATGGATGGATCAAACATAACGTTAGATTTGTGATTGTATAGATATTCACTTACAGTCAATAATCACAATCTAGGTCATAATGGTATATATAGTCCTTTGACTTGAGGTGACACAGTCATCCACATTTAAGTGGTTAGGATTTATTACTGCTTACATATTTGTGTTAATAATACATGGGTATATGGTGTGTGGTGGCTCTAGTTGGTTAAGCGTAAGGATGAGTGTTCAAGTGATATAGGATTCATTGACTGGAGTGAACCGAGATAAGATTCTGGGCTATCTAAGTTCCTTTTTTATGAATAAGTTATTGGCCATGACAAATATGACAAGAATTGAAAGAGTTTCAGTGTTGGTTATATTTTATCAAGAGTAGAACTTAAGATGAGGTCATATGATATAACTATTAGAGATTGACTAAACCATGACTCTAGGCTATATTGAGATCTTCTAATGAAAGGATTTTAGTGCATGGTAATTATGGCCAAAGGGTTTATGTGAATTAATACATGCATTTATTTCTAATTTGGTAGTTGTGATATCGATGTTAAGGGTCACTCACAACTTATGAGAACTAAATGTGTATAATTGGCATGTTCACATTTAGACTTGAAAGGAGTTTTAAATGATGTCAAGTGTTGATATTATCCTCTTATTGTCTATTAGACATGACCCTAGTGAGTCACACTAAAAAGAGTTTCACCAAATCACCATTAATATTAATCTAATTTTTTTATTAAAGAGTTTAATCAATTAATTAAGATTATTTGAATTTGATTTATCCTTCATGCAATGATTCTAGCATATCATGAAATCTATTTTAAATAAGGGTTTAATTATTAATTTATACTTTATTAATATGAAATATTAATTAAAGTATTAAATTAATAATTTATGTAGTTTCTAATTGGACTTTGATTAATGACCTAAGTTGTTTAGGCCTATGCCTAAAAGAGTTTTGGACTAAAAATTAATCTAAGATGTTGAAAAAGCCCATGGACTTAATCCAAGCCCATTTGTTATATGGATTGGGCTTAGGCCAAGAGTTGGCACAATTACAAAGCCCAAGTCCATGTATGTGTGAATGGACAAATTTGTTATATTAGGCATGTATTATCTCTTATATGTATAATGTTGACTATGATAAATATTAAGCTTGGCTTATTAGGCACATTATCTCTTAAGTGTATAATGTTAACATTGGCTTAATTAAGACTAGGTTTCATGATTATGTGTAGAGAATGAATGTAGACAAATACATGAGATGTATTCAATTCTCTACATACCTTTTTGATATACTTATCTCTTATACAAGTTGTATATTTATCATGATGAGCTATATACATACGATATAAAAGATGATGTCATTAGGGTTTGCTTTCTCTATATATATATATATATATATATATATATATATATATATATATATATATATATATATATATATATATATATATATATATATATATCTTAAGGAAGTGTTTCTTAACAGAGGTTAGAGACTTTGTGCAGAGAAACAAAAATAAAAGAGAGAAACACATACATACTAAAACCTTAAGTGTTCTTGCAAGGAGATTAAATTAGTGCAAGTTTGTAAGGGTCACTAGAGAGGTCACTTACCACTAATCCAATTTAAGTA
The DNA here is from genome assembly GCA_947683625.1 of Mallotus nudiflorus. Lineage (NCBI taxonomy): Eukaryota > Viridiplantae > Streptophyta > Magnoliopsida > Malpighiales > Euphorbiaceae > Mallotus > Mallotus nudiflorus. Next base: position 2,330,783 of record CANTUR010000486.1, read on the forward strand.
AGAAGGTGAATTAGAGGAGCTTTGGTGTTTTAAGTTAAAGGCCTAAAATTTAAGAGGCTAAAGCATTTGATTCAAGAGGTGAATCCAAGTACATTAAAGCTTGTAGAATACTTGTGGTCTACATCAAACCTAGGAGTTTGTAAGTATTCCTAAACTTAGAATTCCTAGGTTATTATTTAGATATTGTTTTGATATTTAGTTATGTGTAAAAATGAAAAATAGATCCTTGGAAATGGGATTCTTCATGTGATGAAGGGTTATGCAATTAAAATTTTTAAAATTTCACCCTATTTAGGCTTATGCTTACCATACTTGTAATTTGCATAACTATTTCCTTTAACTACTACAATTAACCTAGTAACAGCAAATTAAGAATGAGGCTTCAACAATTTACCTCTAAACATTATTTTTCATCTACATATAATTTAATATATAACTTATTAAAATAGATCTGTTGGGAATTTTAAAGAAGCCATAGTAAAAAATTAATTATAAAATATTGTAAAAATAATTAAATAAAATGACACCAATAGTTTATGTGGTTCACCCTTGATGTTGGACTATGTCCACGAGACAAAATTCAAGATTTCTTCCACTATCAAAATAATAGGTACATAGAGAGAGTTATCTCTAGAATAGTAGAGGAATACAAGAATTGAGATCTTACCAAAATTGTGTGGCATGTCAATGCATTGACTCGGCACTATTTTGGTTGGGATTACTGAAAGAGCTCAATGGTGACATAAATGCACTTACAACCCCTTATCTAGCAAGGAAAAAAATGGAGTCACCACTCGATATCAGCCAACAAATTTTCCAATTAGGGACTAGGCAAACTCAAATCCCTTGCTTGGAACCAAATTTGCCTGCAGGATAAAGTACTAAGTTTCAATGTCAATGTCAGCAAGAGCAGATTCAATAACTTAGAGGCATCCCCATACTGTCCGAATGCTAAGCAGGGTCAGCCTTACTAGTTTTAAATAGTGGTTCTAAGAGATATGTACTATTATAAATCAACAATTACATGCAAATGTAAACATAATACACTCATACAAGCAAGCCAAAACAATAGTATTCATGATGATGCATAATCATGGCATAATGCATGGAATTAAAGCATAAAAACATAATAAAAAGAAATGAATCATGGTAATTATGATGAATGAAATATAGCATAACTACATGTATGTTACATAGCTATCATGATAATTAACATATAAAATAAACATGAAATCATGTATGTAAAAAAGAAAATATGATAAAAAGAATTGAGGAAAGAAAGACAAACTCCCAAGTATGCTCCTCCTTTTTATTGCTCCTAATTTTAAATTTTTAGGTGCCATAAAATCAATTATTTTAAAACAAATTGTAACACCCTATACTCTTACTAGTAATACACATCATAATATCTCTTATTATTATTATTAAACATCAATTGTTTACATGTAGTTACTATATATTTGTATATACATACATGCGTACAAACATATGCATTAATTAGTGAGCATATATATGTTACAATGAGAGAGTGAATGAGGATTGGCCGACAACCTATACTCCATGCTTTAATTACAATGCTTCATGCTTCAAAATGGCTAAAACTAGACTTCTCTATTTGAAAAATAATTATCATTCGATGAGTCACAACTCAAAGAATATAAACATCAATTAAATTCTAAAGGCTTCTTTAATAATAAACTTAAACATCTCACAAAAAAAATTACAAGATTCAAGTATTGCAAATGTATATACTTTGATTCCTTTTATTTGTTGTGACCTTGCAAGACAATACTACACCCGGGTTCAAGTGAAATAAGTGACAATTGATTTTGCTGCCCAACATATAGCAAGTGAATCGAGTGATATCCTTTGATCATTAACATTTTCCAAGTGATTTGCAAGTATTAGTCAAGTTAGTCATAATATCCTCTTATATCCATATGCAAATGTTAAAATGTAAATGTATAATAATTAATTACTACAATCACAAATTTATCATTTATCGTATATTTGCATAAGTATAAGCATAAACAATCTATAGTTCATTAATAATCAAGTTAGAATACATAAAGAAACTCAATTGAATTTTCAAAGAAAACATATTTCAATCAAGCTACTAGTCACAAATTTGACATTCATATTCACATAATCACACAATTGTACATTAGAATCCAATTGATGTAGATACTTACCTCCTTTTATAACAAACACTTTAAATACGGCTTGTATCACCTTCTCATACTTTAGCAATATTTTGAGAGCCTAGAATATAACATCAATTTTTAATTAAAATAAAATAATTATGCCTCATTTGAATTTTCATACTTTTTATGCAAAGGTTAACATGTTTTATACAAATAATGTTATAATGCTACTACACTTGGAAGTTAATAACTCTTTATATATAATTACAAATGATCTAATTATTTTTGCTACTAAAACTATACATTTGAGAATATAACATAATAAAAATCCATATGAAATTGGGTACTACATGAATTATGGTGAATTTTTAATTTCTACCCTATCTCCTATACGTGCATAACTTGACTAGGTCATGATTATTTTGGTATTCCAAAATGAAATACATTGCAAATTACCAAGATATTTTAGAGACACTTAGTAGACATATAAATAATCAAAACTCATGTTTATTACTTTGTCTAAATTAGTTTATAACATCCTAATAATAGCTATTCAATATCAGGTAGCTTGCTGGAACTACTAACTGAACTAGTCCCAAATAAGCTTCCATAGACTTTCACATACATGTTATTTCACAAAACCCTTTTACATGCATGAATATGAGACATAAACCCATAAGTTTCATGGTTTTCATTCCCCTAATTCTTCTTTTATGGCCATGAAAACTAGAGTGCAATATTCAACTATAAATCATAATTCTCAACTTGAAGAACTATTTTCATTATCAAAATTAATTAACTTATTTCCCTTTTAATTCTTTCTTATTACCATGATTAGCATGTAATTCCCACAATTTGATATAAAAATTTGAAAAACTATATTTTCCATTTTTTATCATATATAATTACCAAGTTTTATTTGTTTTAAGAACTTGATTTAATAAATTTATAGATCTAGAAATTCATTCAGAAAATTGAACCTTCTTAAACAGTTTCTTTTTAAGAACCAAAAAGATTTGTGCCAAAATAATTAATTCCAAGAAGAACAAAAGGCCTTGGACATGTAATGGATCTTGAAGTACTATCTTTGAATCCCCCTGACTAAATCCACCTATGTTAGGATTACTCATTAATGGTTGATCAAGTTTGATGGAACAAGTACATAAGAAAATAAGATTTAATGAAGTTTATTACAAGTTTTGGAAAAAAAAATTCTCAATTGGAAATTTTGGTTAATGATTGATAACTGATTATTGATTAATTCAGTGATTGATTGATTAATTACTTCGTTGTCCTTCTACTTCGCTTTTTTCCTTGCTCTTATACATAGTGTTGCTTATAAGCCACTTCTCCAGTTCCTTAATTCCTCAGCTTGTAATGTATACTCTAGAGACATCCACTCTCTCAATGCATTAGCTCCTCAACATATTCTAAAATATTCAAGTGTTATCACGACCCAAAACAGGGGCCATGACCGACGCTAGGGAACGGGAATTCTTTCGAATCCGGAACCTGTAGCAAGCCTAAAAATAAAATAAATCATGCAATAATAACAATAACCATATAATATGCAGCGGAAATAAAAATCATAAATATCATAATAACATTTTCATCACTGGATTTGAATCAAATCTCATCACATAGATATATAATCTCTTTAATACAAATCCAGTTTCAATATAATACATCTCTTCAAATAAAATACATGAAATCCAATACTTTAATTCACAACTATTGCAGTGTCTAGATAAAATAAATAAGACTCAAGTAGATAATTTACACAAAGAAGCCGGGGCGGAAGAAATCCGGCGTATTGACCTGCTACTGAGGTCTGAGGATGTTGACTCTCCTGAAAAATAGTCAATGGAGGGGAGTCAGACCTCACTGGGTGAATTACTATAATATATATACATACACACTAAATGATAATGCATACAGTCAACAATATATATCTAATATATATATACAGGCAATTACACACAGATGCAATAAAATCATTTTTATATATATTTTATCTGAAAATCATCTTTTATGAAGGATCACATAGAACCCTAGAATATCACAACCTCGGAAATAGTGTTAGACAACACTCTAGCCATACAGGCTCACTTATTCCAAATATATCCACTTAATCCATTTGGACAGTAGACTGGCCCCGAGACACTAAGTCAACCGAGCTCCAGTAGTCTGACTGCCAGTGTGATTGGCCCCGAGACACTTGGTCAACCGAGCTCCAGCAATCACACCCAAATCACATCACACATATCAAATAATCATAGCCAATCAATATCCACAAATAAGTTAGTAATATAGCCTAAATACTATAGGCGTACCGGTACGTACTCGGTCCTAGTGCTGCCCACTAGGTAGCACGTTCTATCGATATCCTTCATTAATAATATAAAACATTCATTCACAAAAATAAATGATGCATGAATGTAAATGAAATAACAATATGATCCATATATATACCAGAAATATACCAAAAGTAAACCAGGTATATTTCGAGTATATATACGTCAAATGAATTCAATCAAATTATAAATTAAGTTGGAAATATATTTAAAAACATTTTAAATATATTTTATTTACAAAACATGCATATAATTTAATATATACCAAAAATATACTTAATATAAACTTAAGAAATAATCAAATTATTTATGCATATTTAATCAACATAAAACATGCATCTCTAAATCATGCACCCTAAGCATATATATATATAGTATAGTAACTCACCTAGTGCGCTCCACGAGACGGGTCCGACGGGCCTGGTCCACTAGCCCTCGGTCTCGGCACAACTAAACAAGCAATAAATAATTGACATCAGAATAACCCTAACAGAAATCCTAGAATTCGATCTAGAGTATTAAACACAGAACCAGAAATTAGGGTTCGACTGGATATCACGTTTTACGAGAATTCTATCGAAAATCCGGCAGAACCTCCCCTGTAAAACGGACATCTCTCTACTCAAAAGAGTAGAGCCAACCCTGCAAAGAAATACACTTCGAAAATAAACACCACATCTCATTCACAACCCCTCGGTCGGACTCCAGACTACAACCTACCGACCGGGGTCCACAAACACAGAATAATTTCGAAAATACCAAAAATATCCTTACAGCCTAGAAATACATTTTATAGGTAGAAATTATCTAATTAGCTTTAAAACATAGTAAAAACCGATAAAAACTCATTTTATTTGAAAAACCGTATATTATATATATAATTGAAAATAATTCACGAAAAATAGTTTTAATTAGTTAAAAATACTAAATAATTTATAGAAATCATTTTTATACCTTAAATAACTATTAAAACCAATTAAATTACATTTTTAGACAATTTAGGGTAAAATTACCAAAATACCCCTATATATATATATACCTAAATTACTTCAAAAATTCACCAAAAATCATACAATTATCCAAAATTAATTTTCTCAACATATTTATCAATAATATCAATAATTAAACTCAATTAACCAATTAAATTCAAATAAAAACACATTTAACCTAATTTTTCAAATTTACATAAACTTCAATAATTCAAAATAAATACTTAGAAATTCATAAAAATTCCAAATAAATTCCTATAATTCATTTCAACACCTAATTTAACCATAAATCCCAATTTCATAATTTAAATAATTAATTTCCGAAAATTAGAAAATAATATTAAAATATTCAAAAATACCCAAAAATCCAAAAAATCTCCAAAAATTATACAAAAATTCATACATGTAGATTAAGCTACTAGGATCAACATTTGTGAAGGGATTTTTCATGAATCAATCAATTCAAAGCTCAAAAATTCAAAAACCCTAATGTGACCGAATTTGAAAATTCAAAACCTAAGCAATTCTAGACCATTTAAGCTCAAACCAAAGCTAGAATCACACTCACTGCAGCTCAAGGAGAAGAAAGAGACCGGCGGTGTCGAAAACGGTGGCCGGAGGAGGGAGAAACGGTGAAGGGACAATTTTTGGCCAAAAATGGAAAATGGAGCTGCCGGCGCCGGGGAAGGGAGCTGCTGGCGGCGGGGGACGACTGGGAACGGCAGTGGCAAGCCGGGAGGCACACCGACGGTAGGTGACCGGAGTTGCAGACGGTGAGGGGTGAGGTGGGTGATGGTCGGGCGCGAGAGAGAAGGAAAGAAGAAGAAGAAGAAAAAAAAAGAAAAAGAAAGAAAGAAAAGAAAAAAAAACAAGAAAAAAAGAGAAAAAAAAAAGAAAGAGAAAAAGAAAAATAAAATAAAATAATTAAATAATAATAAAATAATTTTAATAATTTAATAATAAATAAAATAATTAAATAACAATAAATAAATAAATAAATAATAAAATATTAGGGTAATATATATTAAACCCTAATTAAATAAATATTCACACACATAGTCTTTATTTAGTAATTTAAAAATACGTATGAGTTCATGCAAGTCCGAAAATACATTTAAAATAATTAATAATACATTGTTTACGTAAAAATTTCCCCGAAAATGCAAGTCCCGTAAAAATTTTACGTAAAACACTGAAAATAATATACAGTAATTAAAATAGATTTTAAATACATATCAACTCGTAAAAATATCATATAATATACAGAAATTATTAACATTGCATATCCCGGTACAGTGTAAAAATATTTTAAAAACACGGGATATTACAAGTGTCTTTTTCCTTCTTTTCGAAAACTTTTTATGGGTTGACTTTCTTACTTAATTATTTGCTTGTGGGCTCAATTGGACTTCAATATAATTAAATCCAAAAAATTATATTTTGGGCTTAAACAATGCCCCCCGTATATAATTAGTTATGATTTATCCACAAAACTCTTCCTTATTTCCATTTTTTCTTTTTCTTTTTCTTTTTTTTTGAATTTCAAAAAACTCATTCTTTACACTAAAAATCCATCACTTTCTCTTTCTTTCAATTTGCCAACAAATTCATCTTTGAAATTTCAATTCCTTCACAAATTCACTTTACCCATAACATAAATCCTCCAAAAATCATAAGACCTTAATCAATATTTTTCAAAATAATACATATTATTTTCTCCTTCAAATTACCCATAAAATTCATTTTAAAATTTTGATTACTCAAGAAATTCATTATATCCATAGCTTTATTTCTTCAAATATCACAATACCCAAGTTAATTTCTCTAATTTGTAAAGAAATTAATTACCCATATCACCTTTTTAAATAGCCATTCTTGACACTTTTGAAGTTCTTGTCCATAAATTCTTCTTTCAAATCCCAAAATTTTTTCATAAATTCACTGGTCCATCATTTGAATCCTTTAGATATCCCAAGACCCATATCAATTTCTCTCAATTTCTTCATTATATCATAATACCCAAACCACAAAATACTCAATTTTTTATTTTCCCCAAAACCCACAAGTTTCTTCCTCTCATTTCTCTTTTCCCCACCATCATCTTCTTGCTTCTATCGGAGCTTATCAACTTGTCCTATCTGCCATCGCCATTATGTCACTGCTAGTTATTACTAATAACCCTTATTATTGCATCGTGTGAAGCAACTTTGCATAGCACTAAGGCTATGTCCTCCTCAGTCCATTGTGCACGAGCTACTGCCCACTATAACATAATCACCACTTGTTGTTTCACCTCTAACGACAACAAGGCATCGAAAGGCATTGCTGCTCCATCTCGACCAATTGTTGAGAGCCAAGCTACTCTTCTACATACATCTAAGACTGCACAAGTCATATGCTTTAAAGTTTTTTTTGCTTCATCAATTCATTTTGGATCACCTCACTAAGATAATTACAATATTTCCAATTAAAAACCTATATCAGAAAGATATTCAAGCAAGGAGATTTGATTTTCTTGTATTTAATATATGTGTATGCTCTTGAGAATTTTGTTTAGGATATTGATTGATATTCGATGTTTAAAATTGAGACTGCATTTTTTTAATTTGGATTTGCTATGTTGTTGGCTCTTTGAAATATGTTTTCTTGTTCTTTGAAGAGATGAGAATTATATTGAGGAAAGCATAAATTTTATTTGGCAATCTGTTGATTTAGTCAAAATTTAAGCCCTTGATGAAAATTGGCCATTTTATTGTTGTTGCTTTATTATTTTGGTGAATATCTATTTGAGGAATTGTGAATTTACTCTGCAATTGCTTAGTCAGTCGAAAATTTTTAATATATAGAGGGAAGTTTAGTGATTTTTGGCTATTTCCTCAAGTGTTCCTTGTTTTTCTTGGAGCATTTTTTATTAGTGATGTTGGTGATTTTTGGACATAATTAGTTTCTATTCTTTTTGCAAAAATCTCCATCTTTATCTTTTTTATGAAAATTTTAAATCTCCACCCCTAGAATATTTATCTGTTGTGAAAATTATATTTGTTTTTCTATGATCGAACTAATTTAAACAACACATAATCGATTAACAGCTAATTAAAGCCATTGAATGAAGCATACATATAACTAAATTGCAAATTAAAAGAAAAAAGTTATATCAACACAATTGAAGAATAATGACAAGAAATTTCATATTAGTAAGATTGTATATTGATATTTCTTAATTGTAATCTTATTTGTGTCATCTTTTCTTCAAGATGTATATTCAATTATTTTTTGAATGAATGGTTCATTTTTTTCTCAAAAAACCTTATAAATCATTTGATAGAATTTATTATTTTCACTTAAATCACATTTTAAATTTAAAGTGTAGTTTATGTAATTTAATTAAATTAATTGATAATTTTTTTATCACTTTTGTTAACGTCATTATAGTATAATTACAATGATTTCTTCCTATTGTACAAAATTTTATATTTCTTCATATTATAAGGATTCTTATACTTTTTTTCATTTTATTTGTACATTATATAAATAGGCAATGATTTTATAATATTCAATAGGGTAATTGCATAGCTCTATCATGAACTTTAGTCATTTTTGCAAATTTATCCTATTTTTAAAATTATGGCAAATTGGTATATAAAAGTTTCAATTTATTGCAAATCTATCCACGGTTAAAGTAGTATATCTCCATGCTAACATGACATGTTAACATGAAATGCATGTGTAAATTTATTAGTTGATGTGGAAATTAGAAGAAAAATTAGTAATTTATCTATTATTAACTTTCATCTTTTTTTTTTTGCAATTATATCCCTAACTTTCATCTTTTTAAAAAATATATCCTTAGTTTTAGCAAACAATGTGCACATGCATGCCAAGTTTCCATGTCATTTCATTATAGGCATATGTTATTTCGACCATGGATAGATTAGCAACAAATCAAAACATTCACTTAGCAGTTCGCCACAATTTTAAAAGTAGGATAGATTTGTTAAAATGACTAAAGTTCAAAGTATAATTATGTAATAACCTTACTCAATATAGATAAGAACACATTACACACAAATGATTAATTAAATGTAATAATATGTTTTCTGTATTGAATATAGACTGTTATGTCAAACCACTTAAACTTTTTTATTTTTGTATATAAAAATACACAATTTTAAAATATAATTTCTTTTCATAATAACTTTTATAATCTTACCTGAATGGAAGTAAAATAATCTGAGAGAGCGAGAGAGAGAGAGATAGAGGATAATAGCACTGATAATCCTGTAAACTATATCAATTATTTTTTTCAATTAAGTCCTATAAGAATTATTTTTACAATCAAGCTCTGTAAGTTTTAAAAACATTTTTGGTTAGTTTTATCCGTTAGTTAAAGTAATTTTCCATTAGTCAACTCTCAAAATAATTTTTTTTTGTTTACATTTTAGACCTAAAACTAAATAAAAAAAAAGATAAGTTTTATTCTCAACCTTAGGCCAATTATTAATGAAACTCTACTTTTAAACTAATTTCAATTTGGTATTTTAACTTTATAACTTGCATCAATTTTATTCAATTTCATTTGAAGGATCTCATTGTATTTTTAAAAATTACTTTTAGATCCATATAAAATAAATTTGATAGTTATTCAATATTTTTATTTTTTAAGAAAAATAAAATTTGAAAAATATTTTCAAGTTTTAATTTTACCATTTTTGAAATTAATTTTAAAAATTTTTCTTTGCAATTTTAATTTTTCATGTATCAATTAAAATAATAAGAAAAAGTGATAAATTGTGAACCATTTTATTATATAGATTATTATTAACAAAAATAAAATAAAATAAAATAAAATAAAATAATCACTTTTAACTATAAATAATAATAAATTTTTAATTTTTCATATTTTTCAAAAAAAATATATATTTTTTATATTCATGACTAATATTTTTAGTGTCTCAAAATTCTCTCTTTTTTTTTTATCTAATAATTTTTTGTTTTAACTTCTATTAAAACAATTTCTAAATGATGTGGTTGAAAGTTGAGAAATAAATTTTAAAATAGTTAAAATTTAAGGATTTTCAATGAAAAAATAAAATTTTATTAAAATATTAAAAATTAATTTTAAAATTTCTGTCAAGAGTGACAAAATTAGAATTTATAAATATTTTCTTACATTTTTTTTTCTTATAAGAAATAGAGGATAAAAGTTTTAATAAGTGTCAACTTTATTTTATAGACATCGAAAAGTAATTTGTAACAATACAAATAGGTCCTTGAAATAAACTTGGATAAAATTGACAAAATTTATAAAGTTAAAGGAAGAAATTGAGATGACAATTCAATTGTGAATTGGTCAAAGTTAATGATAGAACTTATGGTTTTCCCAAAAAAAAAAAATTGTCAATTTTGATATTTTAAATGAATAATATTTTATTTATTTATTTGTGACTTGTTCTATTATTTAACTTTTATAACAACTATATAACTCACTAAAATAATTTCAAGAAAATATATATTTTTCTTAAATTATTATTTTATTTATGATAAATGAAATTAATTAAGTTTTTTTTAATTATTTTAAATATAAATTTTAATTTATATAAATAAATATATTTATACTTGGATAAATTTAATTAGTTTGTCAATATTATAATTTATATTATATTTTAAATAAATAAACTCAATTGTATCTTAAGTAGACAATTTTAAAGTTTTTTTAATTAGTCTATGTTACAGAAAAATTTTAAGAATAATATATTTTAATTAATAATTTTATTTTTTTTATAAAATAGACTTAATTGAAGATAAAATAAAAAAATTTTTATATTTAAATTTTAAATTAATTATACTTTATTATAACAATTAAACTTATAATAAAAATATGTTAACTTATTTTATTGTTCAAATATTTATTCTAAAATAGCTTAATTTAAAGAAATTTTTGTAAAAATTATTTATAATTTAAATATGATTGAATTTAAAAGTGTTTTGAAATCTAACACAAATTATAAAATTGATAAAAATCAATGAGTTTTTTCTTAAAAAAATATTTTTTAAAAATATATATTTAAAAATATTTAAGAACATTTAATTAGTTTAATTTATTGTTGCCAATATAACTAATAGCTTAAGAAAAATGTTATTTTTATTTTTATTTTTAAAAATTATTCTAGTAAATTATATAGTTATTATGAAAGTTAAATAATAAAAGAAGTAAATAATAAAAATTAAATTATTATTTATTTATTTAAAATATAAAAAATTATAGTTTTAGGATTAAATGTAAAAAAAATTAATTTTAAGAGTTGACTAAAAAAAATTAATTTAACTGATAGATATATAGAACGAATGGAAAATCTTTTTGAAACTTATAAAATTTGATTGGAAAAATTTTTTTTTGTAGAACTTAATTAAAAAAAAGATATAATTTAAAAAACTAACAATGTTATTATCATATATATATATATATATTCTACTTGGTTTCTGACATTTAAAATTCATATTATCTTTTCCTTCTATTTTGAAAAATTATACTATGTACCCATTTCGTTAAATTTTTTGTCACAATTATCGTACTAATATGATAATTATTAAGTAAATACTATTTGATCTCTCTACTTGAATATATTATAGTATTTATTCCCTCTATTTAAATATATTTTATTATTTGCCCATGAAATCTACAAAATATATATTTTTATTATGAAACTAATTATTTAATAAATTTTATATTAAATAAAAATATCCGTAATTGACTATAAAAATGATAGTTTTATTTAAAATATTTTAATAAAAAAATAAAAGACCAAACTTTATTTTTAATCTAATCAAAATTTTAATCAAATAACAATTAATTACTCTCAATCTTAAAATATCTTTACTTAAATATTAACTTAAAATATTTATATTGCATAAAAATTTAACAAAGTAAATTCTCTTTTTTAACTTAAAATTTTTATTTTTATTTGAATTATTAGTTTAGAATGTTGTGTAAATAAATTATACTTTTTAATAAAATTAATAATTTTAACTAATTTAATTTATATACCCAACAATTGAAACTAACATGTCAAATAAGGAATCAAAATTTAAAAAACCAATTGATTTGATTAAATTTTTTAATGCTACATAAATATTTTAAGTTATTATTTTTATAGAGATATTTTAGAACTAATACTAATTAGTTGGTACATAATTAAAATTTTAATTATATAAAATTAAAATTAAACATTTTATATTTTTATTCAAACGATATAATTATCATTTTATTGGTAAATTCTAAGAAAATTAGTTTAATAATAAAAATATATTTTGTAAATATTAGAGGCTAATAGTATAACATATTTTAATGGATGGAGCAAATAATATTTATTTGATAATTGTTATGTCAATTAACAGTAATTGTGATGAAAAATTTGACAAAAAAGATAAATAGAGTAATTTTACAAAATAAAAGAGTAATTAATATAAATTTTGAATATTAAAAACAAGGTAGTATGATTTAACAAAGGTAAAAGGTACAAAAAAACCCTTAAACTTTTATGACAAGAGCACTTAACACCGTAAATTGAGAAAAGTATAAAAAATCCATAAACTTTTTAAAATGATTCAAATAGACCCCTTTTCAAATTTAAAATATTTATTAATTAATATTTTATTTAAAAAATTTATTTTAGAGTATAAAATTATTTTTAAAAATTAATTTATTCTTAAAAAATTATTTATTTTGAAGCATATGTCACTTATTTTTTTTAAAATAAATTTACATTAAAATTGACAAAAATTATTCAAAAATGTGAGAAATTTCATTAAAAATTATTAAATTATATATGTTTCTTCTTATGAAATAATTATTATTTAAGAATATTTTTATTTTTACCAATATTTTCCAGGAAAGCTTTCCATTTTTTTTTCCAGCAATCCAAATGTACTTGTTACCTGAAAATTTTTAGCAAAACAATAAACTAAATACAAACAAAGAACAAAAAGACTAAACCTTTAAACAACTAAAACAAACCTAACTAAACTAATAAATTAATCAGACCAAAGATTGTAAACAAGCCATGCTGAACAGGCTATTTCAATATCCAACGCCAACAAACACCATCACCAATTTCTACAATAATCGTTACCACCAATTCACCATCCAACATCGCCACCATGAACTTCGTTGAGCCATCAACTCACACTATGTTATTGTCTTGGATTTTTGAGCAAATTGTGTCTTCAACTCATCTCACCCTCCTACTTCTTCTTCACCAACGGCAACATCAAAGAGAGAAATCAAGTGCAGCAAAATGTACAACGATTTGACCTGTAGAATCTATAGCAAAATCACCAACGGCAGAATCTACATGGAAGCAAATTGCATCCCTCATCACATGGTTGCACAGAGGACAAAGAAGTTATGCAGGAACATCCAACTCAAACCGCAATTTTGTGGAAGGCATAGCTCCCATAAGCTTGTCAAAATCAACCTCATTTAGCTGCAAAACAATGTTCCACCAATGGGCAAAACATAAAAGCCATCATAATTTGAAATCAACATAGACTTGGGAACTCGAATAGGATTTCTAACTCTCTTGAAATTAAAACTCAAGTCACCATTAGTCGGGCAATGCTGAATCAAATGCCCTGATATATTACACTTATCCAAACACCACTCAAAGTTAGAAATTCTCGAAGGTGATGGAGGCCGATGTGGAGAGAGCAAAGGAGGATGTCTGGTGAGAGCGAAGAAGGATGTCTGGTGAGAGTGAAGGAGGATGTCCGATGAGAGCAACAGGCGAGAGAAAGGAGATGCTTTTGCCATGGCATGATTTTTTTTTAATTGGATCAAAGGAGAAGAAGAAGATAGTGTTTAGAAGTCTAGGTTTTTGATAATTTGATTTTGGGAAAAAGATGTTCATAGAAAAACACATGGTGGTTGAAGAAAGATAAAGGTGCTATTTTAATATTTTCATAATCATTTAACACCCACTTAATGGGAATAGTACATTAGGGATTTTTTAATTAATTTCACCAAATTTTAAGGAGTAATAAATATATTTTTAAAATGTCACGAACAATGTAGTAGGGATGTGCATTTTTCAACCGAACAGAGTACATCGTCCAAGTTAAACTAAAATTGTGCCATTGGTTCGGTTTGTTAAAATTCAAAGAAGGCAGTTCAATTCAAGAGTGGCTAAATTTTGGATTTTGGAAGGTCAGATTGAGGTGGATATTGAGTTATCTGACCCATTCAAATTTTTGAAATCTTCAACACTAAACAATGTCATTTTTAATATTAGGGTTAATATATATAAAACCTTTATTAACATTAACCCTAAATCACTTCCCTTTGTCCTCTCTATCACAGCCATTGCCTCTCTAGCGACTTCTCCTCTCCCTCTCATTTTTTCTTCTATGTTATTTATAGTAAACCCTAAAACTAATTTATCTAGTTTATTTTTACTCTTTAAATAAACTTGAACCTAATTTTTCATGCTTTCTCTCCTCCCTCTTTGTTCCAAGACTTAGCCTCTCAGAGGTAAATCTTTAGTCTAATCATTTATATTTTTCAAAAATTTATTTAGATGTCCATAGTTTATTTAGATGACTGATCTATATTTACCACTTACCATAGTTTATTTAGATCTTAAGTGACAAAGATATTGTTTGATTGTTTATTTTATTTTTATTTTGTTAAAGGTAGTGTGAAAATTTTCTTTTTTTCACACTTTTATTATCAATCTATGTATGAATCTCATTTTTTATGTGAGATTTTAAGGTGGACGCCAGTAAGCCACTCCTTTGACACTTGACAATGATAAAATCAACATGCAAAGTCTCTGAACCCTTTGCTTGTGATATGGTAAGTGGTAAAAACTATCTTTTTTATAGATTGGTCATCGGTTTTCATATTGAGTTGATCAGTGTAAAAGTTTTATTTAGTTATTTAAAATGTATAACTATTTATATTTTTTTCTATTTCATATTTTTATAATAGTAAACTCTATTATTTATTTGATATTTCATTTGTATAAATAATATATGTTTTATAGACTTTTTATTTTAGTTGATTTTTCATTAGATTTGATTACTCCTTTTGTATTTTATTTTTATAGATTTTTTAGTTGTATAAATAATATATTTTTTACTATATTTTTTATATTTATCTTTGAGATTTTATATTTGTTTAATAGATATATATTTTATTTCATAGATTATAGATCTATTTAAAAAATTTTGATTTACAAAATAAAATAATTTATTTTTTGATTATTGCTCTCTGTTTGGTTTTATATGCTTATATTGTGTTGTGTTTTATTGTTCATTTGTTGATTGCATCATGCATGGAACTTTTTCAAAGTGTAGATCTCAAATTGAGATCTAAGGTGGAAGATGTTGCCTATTAATATAAACTTTAGAAGCTGGAAGCTATTGATGATCTCTAATTTTTCTATCACTCAAGTTTCGTTCAAATAACAATATCTATAAGAGTATTATTATTGATTTTGTTAGGTTGTGTATAATATTTTATTTTATTTTATTATTAATCTTTTGTATGTTGAATGGGAACTCTACTAATGCTCTATGGTATTTTTGTGTGTTGGTAGATGAACACTGCTACTAGTTCTGGCAATGGTAGTGGTAACCCTATCCCTGCTACCATTACCCAACAGTGGAAGCAAATACGTAGCCTAGAGCTCCTATGAAAAAAAGAAAGGAGACTATGCCCCATTATAAAGCATGGAAGAACTTTGAGAAAATTAAGGATGACATGAGAAAATCTGTGGAAGTTAAGTGTCTCTAAAATTTTTTTTGCTAATTCCAAAAGGCATGACACCTCTTCTATAAGAAATCACATGTTATCTTGTATTAAAAAAAAAACCCTCACCCAAAAGAAAATAGGCAACAACTTTTAACTTTTCAACCTTCTTCTAATCTGTTTGATAATGTTTATGTACTTGGTAATTTAATCATAATGATATTAGGAATGCACTCATTGAATTGATACTTACTGATGAGTTGCCATTTAAGTTTGTGGAAGGTAATGGTTTTAAAAGATTTATGGAAATTGCATGTCCTAGATTTTAAATTACATTTACATATACAATTAGTAGGGATTACTATTCTTATTTTATTGATGAGAGATATAAACTGAAACTATTTTTTAAAGAACATTATCAAAGAGTGAGCCTCACAACTGACTCTTGGACTAGCATTCAGGGAATAAACTATATGTGCATAACTGCATAATTAATTGATGATAATTGGAAGCTTCATAAGAAAATTATATCTTTTGTCCCGATCACATCACATAAAGGGGAGTACATTACTAAGGCAATTGAGTCATGTTTGTTAAAGTGGGGGCTAAAATGCTTTTTCAATTACACTTGACAATGCTTCTGCAAAGGACATTACTATGATTTTTTTTAAAAAGAAACTTTTTAGTTAGGGTCAAGTTTAGAGAGATGAAAATATATATGCATGAGATGTATTATACATATTCTAAACCTTATAGTTAGTAAGGGGCTTAAGGAGTCCAGCTGTAACAGTAATACCCCTCCCCTCCAATACCACCATATAACATCACATTATCGATGACTGTACTATCAGAGAGTAGCATTACCCAAACGGCTAACCTCACACTTCACTTAACATGATATCTCTTGGATTACATATGACATAATTATGTAACACAATAACTAACTCCCTTAAAATTTATACGATGGCAACTGACATTGGATTTTATAGCATAATACAAATATATACAAGATAAGGTGTTCTACCACATGAACATTAATATTTTTAATACAAATAAGTATGGGTTATATAAAAATATAAGCAAAAAGAATACATTAGATGTACTTCAATAACCCTCTCATGAGCACCACTCTTAGAGTATGCAAAATGTGCTTCAACCTTTAGCACATCATAGGCCATAACAGAACTCAACCTCTTTCTTACATTGAGTAAAAAGTAACCAATCACAGTCTGAGGGGAAATAGGCTAGGCCACAAGCAAAATGATAAAAAATGGATCGCAACATGCCTAATTTTATATCCAGGTCAGAGAAACCTGAACTCTAGTGCTAGTGTCATAAGTGACTCGGATAATGTTACACACAGAATCCATATGCTCTCTAATTGCTGAAATGCGCACATCCACCCCAATTGGCTCTATAAAAACTCTAAATGTGAACTCTGCATCTATGTCATGACATATGACATACTTCACCTTTGTCTCTAACTCATAAACCTCATTAGACATAGTGTTCCACTCACCACCATCTCAAGTCTCTAGCTATACAAACTAATATATATAGACTATACTGGAAAATATACAAGAAAGTGAGTGTGAGTAATTTCATAAGAAAATTACCCAGTGAGTAACTAAAGGAAAATATAACGAGAATACCGAAAATAGAATTGATCATGAATATAGAGATAATAACATTAGAAGAATTACACAAAAGTTAAATTCGCAACCCAAGGGACGAGTTTAAATATTAAACATCATTTTATTAATTAGCAAATGTTGAAATATTTATTTCTCCATTTTCCTCAAGTTTTCACATAATACAGTTCTGAGTGTATTTTCACAACATATGAATCTGATCATAATTCACAGAGTATAAAAATTTTGAGCATTAGAACACAATTACTCATGTCTAGATATATTTTACTATTGACTTGACTATCACATACTAGAAATGACATATAAATAAATTGATTGTACTTTCCAAAAATACAATTCATAGTTAACTCCTTGTCAAAGCAAAATAATTGTATAGCCCTTTATCAGAGCAAATTACATAACAGCTCTTTCTCAGAGTGAAATGAAATACAAGATCAGTATGCATACTTAGCTTCCATATAAATTTGCCCCAAAGGCTTTTGCATTTATTCGCTATCCCAAAGACAATTTCTTTTGATTTTACAGTTGGCCAACACTATAATTAGCTACTTATGATAGACATTGCATTAAAAAACAACTGTATTTACACATATATTTAAATATGCCAAATAAGACTTGTCATAACCTCATGATAAATTGGACATGATAGTCAAAAAATAAAAATATTACAATCTTATATCACATTCTAATAATAGAGTTATATTCTATTAACTCATTCAAAAGTGTTATTGACTGCTCGTTTATAAAAAAAATTTAAGTCAATATATATATGCATATATCTGCTCGGTAGTGAGCAAAGCATTCTGCTAGTAGTTTTCTATATATACTCATTTTTATATTAGAGTAGCTTTCTTAGCATATCCGAAAAAATACATCAAGTTCACTAACATTCTAGAAATATTTATCAAAATTTAATTCTTAAACATGAGATTTAAGAAAATTAAGGAAACACTGAAAATATTATGGTATTAATTATTTTTTTTATTTTTCACAATTTAACGTCTCAACTTAAGCTTAATTTAGATATATGTATTAAAAATATTTTTCTCAAAAAGTTCCCTTCACTTGTATTTAAATAAAATGAACATGTATGTGCAATTTAGCTGTAAGGCCTATTCCTTATTCAAAATTAAATAAAAAGTGGCTTAATTGAGCAAAGCATATTTTAAATAAATCTTTAGTATTAATCAATGTTTAGATGAATAATAATAAATATATGTTAAGTTCCCAAATTTAAAATCAAGTTCAAGTGCTTATTTCGCAAGTTTTCAAAGTAATGGTCAATACCTTACAAGTTCATAGGGTTCCAAAGTACTGGCTTAATATTCTTAACCATTGTAGCTTCAACTTATTTACATTATTTAGCATAATAAACTGCATTTGCTAACTCATATGATTATAAACCAAAACTGAATGAAACTAAATCCCAAAACTTTAAAATTCTCGGCTGCACTAAGTGAAATTTAAGAAAATGTTTCAAAAGATTTTATAAAGAAAGAGGAAATCGGTCCATGGTTCAAGTCAACTGTAGCTTAATAAGTTCACCATCGAAATTTGTTAAGCACACAGGACACTAAAGCTAACTAGGCATACAAATTATTAAGAGCTCAACTTAAGGACCAAGAGTTAGTTATTTTCACAGAATTTTCTGCATACAAATAAGTTTACATGATTTCTCTTACACATATATTGTCGTCAATAGATTACATCCTTAGTTTAGTAAGAACAAGTTGAATAAACTTTCAAGTTACAAAAGCACATTCACTTGTCTTCTTTTTGTTCTATTTTAAAACACCATTTTCTCATTTCTTTTACATGAAATTCTGCTGCAAAAATTCACTTGAAACAATAGCAAAAATACATGTAAATAACAGCAACAAATCACCCATTTCCTGCTGTAAAATTTCCAGTTTAATAGCATTAATTCACCCACGTTCTTTTCACTTTATATTGATATATTTTTTAGGAAGTCAATTAAGCTCTTTTTCTTTGTTTTCTTTACATGATAATCAACAACAACATTTAACAGGCTGCATGATTAATGGCAATACAAGAGATTTACTCAACATGCTTTAAAGAAACTGTACCAACAAATTCCCAAGAATTTAACACAGAATCAAGTGTCAATCGGGTTGCTTAGGAATTGAATTTTAATAGTAAATCTGACATAGCACAACAACATTTTCATTGACAATAAAATTGATGATTTAAGACAGAAAACAACCATGTTTCAAAGCGAGTTATGCAGCTAGAACACGAAAGAATTTACATGAGTAAGCAATGTGACTCAAGCCATTTGACGTTTAAGTTCAACAAAAAAAATGAGGCAGATATCAACATTGAATCAAAACAACTAAGCAAAAATGAGCATTCAGACATCACAAGGATGAACAACACTGAAACTCAAGAATACAACAAAGTCAAGAATAAAAAATGTATCAAAGGTTCGATGAAAACCACTCACATTCAAAACTAGCCTTCTCTTTATCCTCGTGCTGCTTTAACAGACTATAGTATGGGGCCACAAGTAGCTTCTAAACATCATTTGTAAAGAACTTCTTAGTTCTAGTACAAACTTAATACATACAGCATATAAACTTAAAGAATTATGTATTAATTCTCTATCTAAATCACTTTACATGTAACTTTAATCTAATCTCATTTACATTCTACATTAATCCTTTTAATCATTCATTGTTTCTTACCTTAATGATTTCATAATCTACCCAAAACTCAACCAACTCAAAGCTATTATTCTATTTTTTTCAACCTCTCTATTGATCTAGCTCACTGGATCTTCAACTTCCAAAGTGATTTGACTTTTTATTCTTACTTCTAAAGGAGAAACAAAGAATTGAGACTCCTTTCCATCGACATGTTAGGAAACGGTTATGCATTAACCAAGTGTAGTGAGCACATGCCTTAGATAGTTTAAAATTTCAAAATTTTAACTTGCATAACCCTTCATCACATGAAGATTTCCACTCCCATAGATCCAATTTACATTTTACAATTATCTAAATAACAATCAACACATACAAACATGAACCTAAGAATTCTAAGTATAGAAAAACTTACAAACTCCTAAGTTTGATGTAGACCACAAGTATTCTACAAGCTTTGGATTCTTTGGTTCAATTCTTGAATCAAATGCTTAGTCACCCAAGTGTTAGGCCTCTAGTTTGAAACACCAAAGATTCATCGATCACCTTCTTACTTTGATTGAGCTTAGTAGCAAGTTCCCTCCCTACTGACCGTTAGAAACTTGCACTAACTTAATCTTTTAGCATGAATACTTAAGGTTTATTTTGGGTATATGTTGTTTCTCTCTTTTGTGTGTCTTTACACAAAATTCTCTAACCATCTAACCTTAGAAACATATCTTAGGTTATGTATTTATATGTAGAGAAAGCAAACCCTAATGACATTATTGCTTACATCACATGTATACAACTCATCAGGATAAGTATACAACTTGTATAAGAGATAAGTATGTAGAGAATTGATTACATCTCATATATATGTCAACATACATTCTCTACACAAATCAATGAACCCTAATTGTTAAGTTAGGCAAGGTCAACATTATACACTCAAGAGATAATATGCCAAATATGCAATGGTCAACAATTTGTACTTAAAAGATAACTTATGCCTAATAAGCCAAATTTGACCATATCCTTTTATATGGAATTAGGCTTCGTAATTGGGCCAACACTTAGCCTAAGCCCAATCCATAAAACCAAATAAGCCTAGATAAGGTTCATGGGTTTTCTCTACATCTTAGACTAATCTTTGGTCCAAAACTCTTTTTTAGGTCTAAGCCCATACAACTTAGGCTATTAATCCAAGTTCAATTAGAAATAAAATTTATTATTAATTTAATACTTCAATTAATATCACATATTAATTTAAGTATTAATTAATAATTAAACCCAATTGAATTATATTTCATGAAATGCTAGAATCATTGCTTAAAGCATAAATCCAATTCTATTAATCTTAATTAATAGATTAAACTCTTTAATCAATAATTAGATTAATGTTAATTGTGATTTGGCAACTCTTTAGGTGTCACTTACTAGGTTCATGTCTAATTGGCAATGGGAAGAAAATATCAACACTTGATATTATTTGAAACTCTTTTAAGTATAAATATGAAAATCCCAATTATACACATTTAGTTCTCATAAGTTGTGAGTGACCCCTAGCATTGATATCACAACTACCCAATTAGAAATGAATGCATGTATTGATTCACACAAACCCTTTGGTCATACTTACCGTGCACTAAAATCCCTTCATTAGAAGATCCTGATATATCCTAGAGTCATGGTTCAATCAAACTCTAATAGCTTTATCATATAACATTATCTCAAGTTCCATTCTTGACAAAACATAATAAATACTAGAAATACCATTCTAGTACTGAAACTCTTTCAAATTGTTATGTTTGTCCTCGTCAGGAACCTATTCATCAAGAATAAACTTAGATAGTACAGGATCTTATCCTGGTTCACTTCAAGCAATGAGTCCCATCTTGGTCAAACACTCATCCCTATATTTAACCAACTAGAGCCACCACATGCCATATACCCATGTGTGATTAATATAAGTATGTAAGCGGTAACAAACCCTAACCACTTAAATGTGGATGACCATATTGCCTCAGGTGAAAGGACTATATACACCAGTATGACCTAGATTGTGATTGTTGACTATAAGTGAATATCCACGCAATCATAAATCTAACGTCATATTCAATCCACCCATCACATGAGTATCCACATGTCTATTCTGATATCTCATATCAAGTAGCATGAAACTCACTACCTCCTACTATTAATATCACATAGTAATCAAGGAAAATAGACAGTGGTGATAGTCAAATTAATATTACCCAACTATTAATTTATCGACTATGAACATTTTTATAGCATAGGTACTAAATAAATTTGTCACTTATATTATCAACTCTTGAAAATACATTTATTTAAACATTATGCTGATGAATAAATACTCCAATAAACAAACATTTTATTTAAATATTTTATTGCCATTTGGGATAATTTACAATATCAAAATATGTGATTCGCCTCTAGGTCATGCCCTATATGCTAACACTACATGAAAGATGATTTACCTCCCATTCTCATTCTCTTTCTCTTGCTTCTTCCCAATAGTTTGGGGTCTTATACTTTCTTCTATACAGAGCCTTAAATATTTCCATATCCAAACTACTATGATAACTATTATTATAAGCAAATTCCATTAATGGTACTTGCTTATCCCAGTTTCCACCAAAGTCTAAAGCATTGGCTCTTAACATGTTTACAAATACTTGTATAGTTCTTTCTGATTGTCCATCTTAGGGATGGAAAGGAGTACTAAATTTTAATTTAGTACCTAAAGCTTCTTGTAAGCTTGGCCAAAATTTTGAAGTGAATCTCGGGTCTCAATCTAACAAAATTAATACTGGCATCCCATGCAATCTTATCAATTCTTTAATACATAATTCTATCAATTTTTTTAGACTATAACTTATCCTAATTGGAAAGAAATGCATTGAATTGGTCAGTCAATTCACACTTACCCATGCAACATCATTTCCTTGCTGAGTTCTCGGTAATCCAACTACAAAATCCATTGTGATATATTCCCATTTCCATTCTAGTATAGGTAGAGATTGCAACAAACCAACTGGATGCTTGTGTTCCGCTTTTACTTTTTAACAAGTCAAGCACTTAGAAATATAATCTACTATGTCTTTCTTCATCCCTTACCACCAATAATGTTCCTTTAGAGTTCTATACTTTTTTTGTACTACCTGGATGCATTGTATAGCAAAGCAATGACCTTTTTCTAAAATTTCTACTATTAAGTTATCCACATTCGAAATAAATATTCTCCTTCCTATTATCAATATTCTATTATTGTCAGAAGTTACTTCCTTCTTCTTCCTATCTTTAATATCTTTTCGTAACTTTTCTACTTCATTATCAATCATTTGTGCTTGCACAATTCTTTCCATAAGTAGTGGCCTTACTTTTAAAATAGCCAAAATGCCTCCTAAAGCATCTAAAGTCAAATTTGCATCTAGACTTCCTAGTTCCATCAACAATGATACTCTTATTGTACATATATAGTATATATTTCTTGTTGACTTATGACTAAGTGCATCTGCCACTACATTGGCTTTAACAAGATGGTATTCAATAGTGCAATCATAATCCTTCAACAATTTTACCCACGTCCTTTGCCTTAAGTTTAGTTCCTTTTAACTTATGTTATACTTTGGACTTTTGTAATCGATGAAAATCTGGCATGTTTCAAATAGTGTCTCCATACAAATAGTGTCTCCACATTTTTAGTGCAAAAATTACTATAGGTAATTCTAAATCCTATATGAGATAGTTGTGCTCGTGGGGCCTTAGTGTTAGTGATATGCACTAGGTCAATCATGTATCCATGTTTTGACTTTATCATTTTATTAATAAAAAGGCTTTTTCATTATTACTTTATGTTATGATAATTACTTGAATAGTCAATTCTTCCTAAGGTCATCCAGTATATGACTTGATCGTAAAACCCTTAGATTAAATATGTGTTCTATTCAAATTATCCTTAGTCATAATAATGTATTAAGACTAGTATGGTTTTGATTGATAATTCTGTTTTACTAATCATGAATGTGAGATATTAAATCAACTCATAGGTACTTATTTGAGCAATGATGTACTAGGTTGACCCATCATTAGAATACTACATAGATAATTAACATAAGTAATTCTCAATATGGTAATATGGATTTAGTCCTTTGACCTTAAAATCACCATGTATTTCTATATAACTATTTTGTATTTTGACATAATCTAACATTGTCTTTAACAGGATGATAAAATATATTATTATTGGATATGAAATGAGTTATGTGAGGAATGTGAGTGGTTAAGAAGGAATTTATCCCTCATTTAATTTGAGTAAGGTATCTATGTGCCCCTTGATAAAATAGACTAAGGAAAATGCATGGTCATGCTAAAGTGAATTAATAAAGAGTTATCATTTGTAGTCTACTTTGAGTCAAGAAATAATATGATTGAATTATATAAGGATGGCAGAAACTATGTCTTATATTCAATTAAGATATTATGTGATAAAGGGATTACAATATTTACTACAAATTAGGTTATGTCGGATTATCCACCTTCACATGACTTGGGTAGTCATAATTTCTTGCTAGAGGCCACTTATAATTTGTAGGCCTAAATAGAGATTTCAGGCCAACTGCCAACGTCATATGAACCTATAAGGTCACACACTTAGAATAGGCTCAAAATGAATATAGGTTTACTAAGCCTAATAAAACTCTGTGGAGATAAATAAATAATTTGTATAAAAAATTTCGGTAATTTCCTCATTAAATATAACATATTTAATGAGAGGTCTATAAATATAGCATCTTATATATATATATATATATATATATATAGGTTCAAAACGAATATAGGTTTACTAAGCCTAATAAAACTCTGTAGAGATAAATAAATAATTTGTATAACAAATTTTAGTAATTTCCTCAATTAATATAACATATTTAATGAGAGGTCTATAAATATAGCATCTTATATATATATATATATATATATATATATATATATATATATATATATATATATATATATATATATATATATATATATATATATATATATATATATATAAGATGCTATATTTAAGAAAAAGTAAAAATAGAGTTTTTACTTCTTGAGTTGTGAGACAATCAAAAGGTGCTAGCACACATTGCACATTTATTTTTTAAAGGGTTGTTTGTGTGGATACTTATGGAGGGCATATTCTTTTGAAGACATCTTTATCTGATAAAAGAGAATGAAAAGCTCGAGGCAGGGTGTCACCAGTGTGTAGCTCCTCTCAACCTTCCATCATTATTGCCTAATTTTCATTCATGGTAAGGTTTTAGAAACCTTAATCAAATCAATTGATTAAATTGCATGGATCCTGGTTCGAGTTTGTGATTAAAGTTTTTAATTTTTCACTGCATGTTGAAATCACATAACCTAACAATGATATAAAAGCCGCTTGTAATTTGATTAATTTGATTTTTTTATATATGTGATATATGTGTGTTTTGAGTGATTCATTTTTGAAAAAGGAGTTTTCAAAAACTTTATCAAAATAGTTTTTAATTATTCGACGATCTTTTTAATTTGTATGAAACAACATTAAACATTAATTTGTTTAATGTTTATAATTGTTTTATATGATTAAACTGTTAACATAATTATCATTATATGTGTTATGTATACTGTTTTAAGAAATCAAAATAAGTATTCTATTTTAAATAGCAAATTCGTTTTCTATTATATATTGAAAAATGAATATTTTGATTATACAGGTTTTTGTCTAGGGTAGTATGTTTAAGTATTGAACAAATTATACAGAATAAAAATGTTTTGAACATTTAAGTATTCTATAATATGATTTATGAAAAAAATAAGGTTTATAGTGGTGGTTGTTTAAATGTTAAATATAAAAATGATATGTTTTAAACATATCAATCAGATTATGATTTAATTACAAAAATTATTAGAGTTTTAGGGTTTTGGCAAGAACTCATTCAAAGAGTTTAGGTAAATCATTTACCTTTAGGGGCGCTGCCCCCAAACCCTTGCAAAGGGGCTCCTTGACCCCCACCCACTAACCTGTCTCACCCTCTTGGACAGTTAAAGACTTAAGGCTCTATACCACACAGTTGTATTAGGCTCGGCTAGTGAAAACCTTCAATAAGAAAGTGAAACAAAAGAGTGTGAAATTAGGGGACTGGGTGTTAAAGCAAACAAGGTAGAACATTCCAAACCTGAGAGGGAAATTTAGACCGAACTGGGAAAGCCCATACTTGGTCAAACATGTCTTATCAAAAGGGGCATTCAAGCTAATGGATTATAAAAGCAACAAATTCTTTGAACCTATCAGTACAGACTGCTTGAAAAAGAGCTACATCTAAGGCACAATGTGATTGGATTTTATTATTTTATTAGGTTATAATTTTTAAATACGACCTGCAAGTTATTTTTTATTTGTTGTAATTATTTTATTTTATTAGATAGTAATAGAATAGTCTTAATTACAACAAGCTATATAAATCAAGACCCAAGGTGAAAATTTAAGCTTGAGGCTCAAAATGGAGATCCAAGTTGGGAGCCAAATAAGAAGGTCCATAGGAAGATGGAGATCCAAATTCAAGGCATAATTTTGTATTTGTAATATCACCTAGTTTGACCTTTAATCTTCATATTGGCTTATGAAGATCAACTTAGATATGGGCCATGTTATGTCACATTTATCTTATTGTGTTAGTATGTTATGCATATGATGCCATAAGATGCCATGTAAGAGATGCCTAGTATGTGATGCAATATAACAATAACTAAATAAGATACAAATTAATTAAACCCTCATTTAATATTAAGTCATTAAAATGCTTCCCATTGATTAACACTTATCAAGATTTGGATTGCTATATATAGGTTATGCCAAAGCATTGTGTATAATGCCATCTACATAAGATAAGATGGATAATTATGATATCCATATGTTTGAGTTGGTTAGACTTAACTAGGTTATCAAAATGGTTTTGGACCTAGTGCATTTGATAAGATATGCTAGTACATGTGATGCCAATATCCTATACTTATCCAAGAATTACATTAGATGTAATTGGTAATGTGTTACCTACCTAAATAGCCACACTTTAAGTGATAAGCCAAAGCTTACTTGAAGTAGGGTAAAATATGGATCTTGTCCCACTAAGAAATTTCAATTGTTGAAATCATTTTAAGGGTTTTATAATTTATGAAAATTTAGTGGGAGTTTTCTTATGCCTCATTCATAATAAAACGAAATGTACTCTATATATATTTATTATAGATAATGACATCAAACACTGCACCTACCATATCACTAAGATTGATACTTGAGAAGGATAAGCTAAATGGGACTAACTTTCTTCAATGGTACAGAAATCTAAGAATTATTTTTAGGCAAGAAAGAAATGAATATATCCTTGATCAACCCATCCCAAAGGAACCAGCTACTAATGCTCCTAGAGCACAAAAGGATGCTTATTGTAAGCATCTCAATGATTTAGTTGATGTCACTTGTCTCATACTTGGATGCATGGAGTCTGAGTTTCAAAAGCAACTAATGGAAATGGAGGCTTATACTATGATACGCCATCTTAAGGAATTTTTCTAAGAGAAAGCTAGAATCAAAAAATTCAATACCATTAGGGCATTGCTCTCCTGCAAGTTAATTGCTAGCGGCTCTATCAGTCATCATGTTCTTAAGATGAAGGGTCACCTTGAACACTTGGAGAAGCTTAGTCTCAAGATTGAATAAGAATTGGCTGTTGATATCATTTTCCAATCTTTGCCTAAAGTTTATGATGATTTCATCATGAATTTCAATATGCATAGTATGGACAAAACTATTTTAAAGTTGCATAGGATGCTTAAAACTACTGAAAAGAACATCAAGAATTCCACTAAGGGTGTTTTAATGGTCAATAAGGGAAAGGGTATGAAAAAGGTTAGAATGGGCAAGGGCAAGGCTCCTAAAGGGTTTCGAAAGCCAAAGCCCAAGTCCAAAGTTGAACCCTAAGCAAAACCACCAAAGGAGGGAATATGCTTTTTCTATAATGAGCCAGGCCATTGGAAAAGAAATTGTAAGCTATATATGAATGATATGAACAAGAATAAGGGTAGTGCGACTATCTCTTCAGGTATTCATGTTATAGAAATTAATTTATCTACTTCTGATTCTTAGGTATTAGATACTAGATTAGGATGTCACATTTGTACTAATGTCCAGGGTCTAAAAAAGAGTACATTATTGATTAGAGGCAAAGTGGACCTACAAGTTGGCAAAGGAGCAAGAGTTATTGCTTTAGCCGTAGGGACTTCTGAGTTAACTTTGCCTAATGGACTTGTTTTAAATTTGGAAAATTGTTATCATGTGCCTACTATGTATAGGAATATTATTTCTGTTTCTTGTTTGGATAAGAAAGGTTTTAAATTTATTAGTAGGAATAATAAATGCAATATTTATCATGATAACATTTGCTATGGATTTCCTCCATGCATTAGTGTTCTTTATGTTCTAAATGTTAAAGACACTAAGGAAAAGTCAATCTATAACATTGATATAAAGAAGTTTAAATCTAATGATTTAAACACTACTATCTCTGGCATTGTTGTTTAGGCTACATAAATGAGAAACACATTTCAAAGCTTCACAAAAATGGGCTTTTAAATTCATTTAATTATGAACCATTCGAAACATATGAATATTGTTTACTATGAAAAATGACTAAATCGCTTTTATTGGAAAAGGTGAGAGGGCTAATGATTTATTCGGCCTTATACATTCAAATGTATGTGGACCATTAAGCTCAACTGCTAGAGGAGGTTTATAGTACTTCATCACTTTCACAAATGATTTTAGTACATATGGCTATGTCTAACTAATGAAACATAAACTTAAATCTTTTAAAAAGTTCAAAGTTTTCAAGAATAAAGTATAAAACCAACTTGGTAAAAATATTAAAGCACTAAGATATGATAGAGGTGGTGAATATTTAAGCCAAGAATTTATATATCATTTTAGAGATTGTGGGATCATTTCATAATTGACTCCTCTAGGTACACTATAATGGAATGGTGTGTCTAAACAGAGAAATTAAACTTTATTGGATATGGTTCTATCAATGATGAGTAAGTCTAATCTTCCAATCTCTTTTTAGGGATATGCTTTAGAAGTTGTTGTGTTCATTTTGAATAAAGTTCCATTAAAGGCAGTTGAAAAGACACCATATGAGATGTGGATTGGAAAAACTCTTAGTTTGTCTTTTCTTAAGATTTAGGGATGTGAAGCTTATGTGAAACATCAATTCTCAAATAAACTAGCACCTAAATGTGACAAATGCCTTTCTGTGGGATATGCTAAAGAAACTAAAGGATATTACTTCTACAATGCTTTTGAGAATAAAGTGTATATTGCTTGAAATGCTAGATTTTTTAAAAGAGAATTTATTTCCAAAGGAACTAGTAGGAGCATAGTTCAACTTGAAGAAATTCAAGACCCATAAAATAGCATTGTACTAAGTATAGAACTGCAGCTGGATCAACAAGTAGCTGTTAAACCTACACAAGTACTGAAGGCCTAAGGAAGTCTAGTAGGACACATCAAATCCCTATGAGATATGGATTTTTGGTAACTAATGATAATGATGTGCTAATTATGGATCAAAGTGAGGCCACATCCTATTAAGAGGCCATAAATAGTCCTGACTCTGAGAAATGGCTAAAAGCCATGAAATCATAAATGCAATCCATATATGAGAATCAAGTATGGACCTTGATTGACCCAACTGATGGCTTAAAAACTATTAGATGCAAATAGGTTTTTAAAAAGAAAATAGACATAGATGGCAATGTGCATACCTTTAAGGCAAGACTGGTTACAAACATATGGTATAAACTATGATGAAACCTTTTCACCAGTTGCTATGCTGAAATCTATTCAAATTATCCTTGATATAGCTGCATACTATGATTATGAGATATGGCAGATGGATGTCAAAATAACATTTCTTAATGGAAACTTACTTGAGGATGTGCACATGAAATAGCTAGAGGGTTTTGTCAATCTTGCAAATTCTGGAAAGGTATGCATGCTTCAAAGGT
The DNA here is from genome assembly GCA_947683625.1 of Mallotus nudiflorus. Lineage (NCBI taxonomy): Eukaryota > Viridiplantae > Streptophyta > Magnoliopsida > Malpighiales > Euphorbiaceae > Mallotus > Mallotus nudiflorus. Next base: position 2,361,430 of record CANTUR010000486.1, read on the forward strand.
CCATTTATGGACTGAAGCAAGCAACTCAAAGTTGGAATCTTTTTTTGATGAAGCGGTCAAAGAGTTTGGCTTCATTAAGAATGAAGATGAACCTTGTGTCTATAAGAAGGTTAGTAGGAGCACAATTGTGTTTTTAGTATTGTATATTGATGACATACTCATTGGAAATGATATCCCTATCTTAAAACATGTTAAATCATGGCTAGGGAATTATTTCTCAATGAAAGACTTGGGTGAAGCCACTTATATATTAGGCATTAAGATCTATATATATAGATCTACAAGGCTTATAGTCCTAAGTTAGAGCACTGACATTGATAAGGTATTAAACAGGTTTAGCATGCAAGACTATAAAAGAGGATTCTTACCAATGTCACATGGCATTAATCTCAACAAGACTCAGTGTCCTATGACACAAAATAAGAGAGACCACATGAGTAAAATTCCATATACTTCTACTATTAGATCTATCATGTATTCAATTTTGTGTACTCAACCTGACATTTCATATGCCTTAAGCATAATGAGTAGATACAAGTCAAACCTAGGTAAAAGTCACTAGACAATAATTAAAAATATCCTTAAGTACTTAAGAAGAACTAAGGATGCATTTTTACTATATAGTGGTAAGGAAGATGAGCTAGTTGTAAATGGCTACACAGATGCCAGCTTCCAAACTGATAAAGATAATTTTCAATCATAGTCAGGTTATGTGTTTTATTTGAATGGAGGTGCAGTGAGCTGGAGGAGTTCTAAGCAAGACACCATTGTTGATTCTATAATAGAAGCTGACTATATAGCTACCTCAGAAGCAGCTAAGGAGGCTATTTGAATCAAGAAGTTCATAATTAGACTAGGTGTTATTCCTAGTAAATCTGATCTAGTGAACTTGTATTGTGACAATAATGGAACTCGAGCTCAAGCTAAGGAGCCTAGATCACATCAAAGATCCAAACACATACCCAGGCATTATCATCTCATTCAAGAAACCATTAAGAGGGGAGATGTGAAGATCTGCAGAGTACTTACAAATGATAATATTGATGATCCACTAACTAAGCCTCTTATACAACCTAAGCATAAGAGTCATACTAGGTCCATCAGTATTAGTTTTAATATAGATTAGGCCTAGTGCAAGTGGGAGATTGTTAGTGATATGCACCAGGTCAATCATGTATCCATGTTTTGACTTTATCATTTTATTAATAAAGAGTCATTTTCATTATCGTTTTATGTTATGACAATTACTTGAATAGTCAATTCTTCCTAAGGTCATTAAGTATGTGACTTAATAGTAAAACCCTTATATTAAATATGAGTTCTATTCAAATTATCCTTAGTCATAATAATGTATTAACACTAGTATGGTGTTGACTGATGATTATGTTTTACTAATCATGAATATGAGATATTAAGTCAACTCATAGGTACTTATTTAAGAAATAATGTACTAGATTGACCCATCATGAGAATACTACATAGATAAATGTCATAAGTAATTCTCATCATAGTAATATTGATTTAGTCCTTTGACTTTGAAATCACCATGGATTTCTACATAACTATTTTGTATTTTAACACAATCTAACATTGTCTTTAACAGGATGATAAAATAGATTATTATTGGATATGAAATGAGTTATGTGAGGAATATGAGTGATTGAGAAGGAATTTGTCCCTCATTTAATATGAGTAAGATATCTATGGCCCATTTTATAAGATAGCATGAGGAAAATGCATGGCCATGCTAAAGTGAATTGATAAAGAGTTATCATTCTTAGTTTACTTAGAGTCAAGAAATAATATGATTGAATTATATAAGGATGAAAGAAACTATGTCTTATACTCATTTAAGATATTATGTGACAAAGTGATTACAATATTCACTACAAATTAGGTTATATCGGATGATCTACCTTCACATGACTTGGGTAGTCATAATGCCTTGCTAAAGGCCACTTATGATTTGTAGGCCTCAATAGGTATTTTAGGCCCACTGCCAATGTCATATGAACCTATAGGGTCACACACTTAGAATAGGCCCAAAACGAATATAGGTTTACCAAGCGTAATAAAACTCTATTGAAATAAATAAATTATTTATTTATTTAAGGTAATGGTTATCTTAAATAAATAGAAAATTATTTTCTGATTTGGTGTTTGAATAAAATCAAAATTAGAATAAGTGGAATATACAAAAAATGCTTTAGTTAATGAGGAAATTACCAAAATTCATTTTGGTAAATGAAACCCTAATTGAGAGGTCTATAAATATAATATATTCTTTAGGGTTTCACATACCTTATTATTCTACCACCTTAATTCGTTTTTCTCTCCCTTATAAGAAAAATGAAAAATAGAGTTTTTACTTTTTAAGTTGTCAGACAATCAAAAGGTGCTAGCACACATTGCACATTCATTTTTCAAAGGGCTATTCATATGGATACTTATGGAGGGGATATTCTTTTACAGTTGAAATCATGTAACCTAACACTTGGTTGCCCTGATGTATAAGCAATCACCTTCCCATCTAAAATCAGTACATAACCAAGTTCTTGTCATGAAGCATCACTATATACCACATATTTGTCTCCTACAATTAACAATAATAACATTGGTGTAGTAATTAATTTTTTTTTCAAAATTTCAAAGCTTTGTTGACATTCATGAGTCCAATAGAATTTCACATTCTTTCTCAACAATTTTGTCAAAGGAGACATAATTATTGAGAAGTCCTAAACAAACCTTTAATAATATCCTGCCAAACCTAAGAAACTTCATACTTTTGTCACATTCTTAGGTGGTTCCCAGTTCACAATTATAGAAACTTTATTCAGATCAATGTATACCCCTTTCGCAGATATCATGTATCCTAAAAACATAACCTTATCCAACCAAAATTGATATTTACTGAATTTTGTAGACAATTGTTTTCTTCTTTAAATCTCTAACATTGTTCTCAAATGCTTTTTATGTTCCCCTTTTGACTTTGAATACACCAAAATATCATCAATGAATATGATTACAAACTTATCCAAATATTGCTTGAACACTCGATTCATCAAGTCCATAAATGCAACTAGTGCATTTATCAATCAAAATGACATTGCCAAAAACTTGTAATATTTGTATCTTATTCTAAAAGTGGTCTTAGGAATGTCTGAATCCTTAATCCTCAATTGGTGATACTTGGACCTCAAATCTATCTTTGAAAATATCATTACTCCTTGTAATTGATCAAATAGATATTTAATTCTCAGTAAATGATACTTATTTTGAATAGTAACCTTATTTAGTTTTCTATAATTGATGCACAATCGTAATGATCCATCCTTCTTCTTTATAAACTGAACAGGTGCACCCTAAGGAGAGAAATTAGGTCGGATAAATCCTTTGTTTAATAATTCTTGTAATTACACTCTCAACTTCGTTAGTTTAGCAAGAACTATTTGATATGGTGGTTAAGAAATAGGCAATGTGCTTGGTAATAGTTCAATTTCCCTTTCAAGTGGTAGACTTGGTAATTCTTTTCGAAATACATCCTGAAAACCATTCATAATAGGTAACTCTTTTTATCAGTACCTCTACCTTACTTTTATTTATCACATAAGCTAGGAAAGCTTCACAACCTTTTCTTAAATACTTCTCACTATCATAGTTGATATAATCTTAGTAGTTGCTTTCTTACTTTCACCCATAAAACTTATTTTCCTTCTACCTTCCATTTCAAAATCTACTTTCATTCATAGCAGTTCACATTTGCCTAATATTGACTTAGACCATCTGTGCCAAGTATAATATCAAACTCATTAATTGGCAATGGTACAAAATTCCACTTTATTTCAGCTTCTTCTAATCTCACAAAGACATCTTTAATAACCGACTCATAAATTACACTCGTTCCTATTGGCATACTCATAATTACGGGATCTATTCCATCACAGGACTTAAGATTATTATGCATGGCAAATGCAGATGAAATGAATGAGAAAGTAGCACCAAGATCAACTAAAATACGTGTTAACTTATTTGATATCTAAGTTGTACCCATTCCCACATCCGATGCATTCTCGGCATCACGCTCTATCACTACATATACTCTTTCTTATTACACATTCCTGGGTGCATTTTCTTTTCTAATAGCTCTATTTTGAGATAATAGAGCCATTTGACTTGCTTTATTTTAAACAACTACAAGTCTAGCTGGATTTGGTGGCCTTCCAGCTCCACCATTCCTTGGATTATTTGAGCCTTAAAATGATTGCTCCCTTGATAGTTTCTTTGGTCATTCACTAGCATAGTGTCCTATTTCATTACAATTGTAACATCGTACTCCCTTATTCCCATAATTACCAAAGTGATTCTTATTGCACACATTACATAAAGGGGCAGTGTTTCTCCTAAACTGAGCATTAACTAGCCTGGGTGGTGTCATTAGTTGTCTTACAAAAACACCACTTCCCTAAGGCCTGTTATTGCTTTCTATCCCCATATTATTCTTTGAATATGGAAAGAATCTTGACTTCTTATTTTCACTTATTTTCTAAGGCTATTTAGAACTTCCTTCATAATGTTGAGACTTTGCATGACTTGTAATCTCCAACTCCTTATCCAATCTCTCTTGCTTTATGGCGTTCTCAACCTAACCTTTAAAAATGTGCCAGTATAAAGGTTTAGCTTTCCACGAAAGGAGATATGAAATCCATCTCAAAATTTCTCATTTTTCATTTCCTTAGTGGGATAGACATCCTTAGACTACTTGTACAAGTCTTCAAACTTTTTAGTATATTCCTTAATAGTCATAGTACCTTGCACTAAATTCATAAAAGATGCCTTCTTATGCTTTTAGTATACTTTAGTCAAGCATTCCTTATTAAACTCTTCTTTGAATACTTTATAAGTAAAAGTTTCTCCATACATATTCTTAATTCAAGTTAACCACTCATTAGCATTATCAAACATTACGCCATACACATTCTTAGTTTTTTCTTCATCTATTAATTGTAATGTGGCAAAGGCTTTATCTACTGTATTGACCCACTTGTTAGCTTGACCAAGGTCTAGAGTACCATGAAAATCGTATGCCCCACATTTCAGGGCATGTTCAATAAGATCTCCTGGCTTTTTGTACTTTTCTTTTTCAGCCATCACAATTGCCATAGTACATGCCAAGTTAGTAGCATCTATATGCACTACTGACTATACTTGTAGATTTGGCACATTCACCTACTCTACAGGTGGCTATGGTTAATAGTTATTACGTGCTCTCCTAGGCACATTCTTAAAGATTAATGCAAACATTGTCGGTACCAAACTATCCTACTGGCTACTCACTCAAGCATTTAATGCTTCATCATCATTGCCTGCAAACACTGATGATAAAGATAACTCTTGTTGTGATGCTCGATTCCTAGTTAAACGATTATCCCATTCTATAAGATTTTCTCTATTAGGTTCGATTCCTCAACTAGGCCTCTACCTCTACCATGACCTCAGCCTCCTATACGAACACCTCTAATCCTTACCATCTATTAATATCCTGAAATTCAAAATCAAATACTTTAATATCGCTTGCCATCAACCTCAAATTCATAAGTAATATCCTCATTGTATTTCTCATTGTATATAGAATCTAGCAACCAAATGCTCTAATACCAATTATAACAATAACACCCATCCCGTCTAGGACCATTATATAACATCACATTATTGATGATGGTACTATTAAAGAGTAGTATTACCTAAACGACTAATTTCACACTTCGTTTAACATGATATCTCTTAGATTGCATATGACATAATTATGTAACACAATACAAATATATATAAGATAAGGTATTATGTCACCTGAACATTAACATCCTTAATACAAATACTTGAGTATAAGTTATATAAAATATAAGTAAAAGGAATACACAAGATGCACTTCGATAACCCTCTCACAAGTACCTCTCTCAAAGTGTGCATAATGTGCTTCAACCTCTAGCATATCATAGGCCATAGTAAAACTCAACCCTTTCTTACATTAAGCAAAAAAGTAACCAATCACAGTCCAAGGGGGAAATAGGCTAGGCGATAAGCAAAATGACAAAAAGTGGATTACAACATGTTTAATCTCATATCTTGGTCAAAGAAACCTAAACTCTAGTGCTAGTGCCATAAATGACTCTGATAATGATACACATAGAATCCATATACTCCTCTATAACTGTTGAAATGTGCACATCCACCCCAATTGACTCTATAGAAACTTTGAATGCAAACTCTACATCTGTGTCATGACATATAACATACTTCACCTTTGTCTCCAACCCAAAACCTCATAAGACATGGTGGTCCACTGTACTACCATCTCAAGTCTCTAGCTATACAAACTAATATATATAGTCTATACTGAAAAATATATAAGAAAGCGAGTGTGAGTAATTTTGTAAGAAAATTACCCAGCGAGTATCTAAAGGAAAATATAATGAGAATAACGAAAATAGAATTGACCATAAGCACAAAGATAATAATAGTAGAAGAATTACACAAAAGTTAAATTTGAAACTCAAGGGATGGGTTGAAATATCAAACATCATTTTATTAATTAGCAAATGTTGAAATATTTATTTCTCTATTTTCCTCATGTTTTCACATAATACAATTCTAAGTGTATTTTCACAACATATGAATTTGAGCATAATTCATAGAGTATAAAAATTTTAAGAATTAGAACACAATTACTCATGCCTAGGTATATTTTACTGTTGACTTAACTATCACATACTAAACATGGCATATAAATAAATTTATTGTACTTTCCAAAAATATAATTTATAATTAACTCTGTATCAGAGTAAAATAATTGCATAGCTCCTTCTCAAAGCAAATTGCATAATAGTTCTTTCTTATAGTGAAATGAAATATATGATCAGTATGCATACTTAGTTTCCATATAAATTTACCCTAAAGGTTTTTGAATTTACGCGTTGTCCCAAAGATAGTTTCTTTTTATTTTACAATTGACCAACACTAAAATTAGCTACTGATGAAAAACATCGCATAGAAAAACAACTATATTTACACATATATTTAAATATGCCAAAGAAGACTTGTCGCAACCTCATGACAAACTGGACATGACAATCATAAAATAAAAATATTATAATCTTATATCAGATTCCAATAATAGAGTTATACTATGTTAACTCATTCAAAAGTGCTATTGACTACTCATTTATAAATTTTTTTAAGTCAATATATATATATATATCTGCTTGGTAGTGAGCAGAGCATTCTGCTAGTAGTTTTCATGATATACTCATTTTCATATTAGAGTAGCTTTCTCAGCATACCCAGAATAATACATCAAGTTCACTAGCATTCTAGAAATATTTATCAAAATTTTAATTCTTAAGCATGAGATTTAAGAAAATTAAGGAAAGAATGAAAATATTATGCTATTAATTATTTATTTTATTATCACAATTTCACATCTTAACTTAACCATAAATATTTTTCTCAAAAAGTTCCCTTCACTAGTATTTAAATACAATAAACATGTATGTGCAATTTAGTTGTTAGGCTTATTCCTTATTTAAAATAAAATAAAAAGTAGCTTAATTGAGCAAAGCATATTTTAAATAGTTCTTTATTATTAATCATTGTTTAGATGAATAATAATAAATATATATTAAGTTCCCAAATTTAAAATCAAGTTCAAGTGTTTATTTTGCAAGTTTGCAACTTAATGGTGAATACCTTACAAGTTCATAGGGTTCCAAAGTACTAGCTTAATATTCTTAACCATTGTAACTTAAACTTATTTACATTATTCAGCATAATAAACTACATTTGCTAACTCATGTGATTATAAACCAAAACTGAACTAAATTCCAAAACTTTAAAATTCTCGATTGCATTAAGTGAAATTTAAGAAAATGTTTCAAAAGATTTTATTAAGAAAGAGGAAATTAGTCCAATGTTCAGGTCAATTGTATCTTAATAAGTTCACCACCAAAACTTGCTAGGCACATAGGACACCGAAGCTAAGTAGGCATACAAATTATTACGACCTCAACATAAGGACAAAGAGTTAGTTTTTTTCACTGAATTTTCTACATACAAATAAGTTTACATGATTTCTCTTACACATATATTGTCTTTAACGGATTACATCCTTAGTTTAGTAAGAACAAGTTGAATAAACTTTCAAGTTACAAAAGCACATTCACTTCTCTTCTTTTCATTTTGTTTTAAAACACCATTTTCTCATTTCTTTTACACGAAATTCTACTACAAAAATTCACTTGAAATAGCAGTAAAAATACATGTAAATAATAGTAGCAAATCACCCATTTCCTAATGTAAATTTTTGATTTTAATGGCTTCAATACACCTACTTTCTTTTCACTTTATATTGATATGTTTTTAAGTCTCATTAGCAAGTCATTTAATCTCTTTTTCTACATTTTCTTTGCATGACAATCAGTAACAATAATTTAACAGGTTGCATGATTAATGACAATACAAGAGATTTACTCAACATGCTTCAAAGAGATTATACCAACAAATTCCCAAGAATTTAACACAAAATCAAGTGTCAATCAGGCTGCTCAGGAACTGAATTTTAGTAGCAAATTTTAAATAGGAGAATGAAATTTTCATTGATAATAAAGTTGATGATTTGATATAGATAACAATCATGTTTCAAAGCAAGTTGTGCAGCTAAAACTCGAAAGAATTTACATGAGTAAGCAACAAGACTCAAGCCATTTAACAATTAAATTGAACGAAACAAAATGAGGCAGATATCAACATTAAATCAAAACAACTGAGCATAAATGAGCATGTGAATAAAAAATGTATCAAAGGTTCAGTGAAAACCACTCACATTCAAAGCTAGCCTCCTCTTTATCCTCTCACTACATTAATAAACTCTATTCTGGGGCTATAAGTAGCTTCTAATCATCATTTACCAAGAACTTCTTAGTTCTAGCTCAAACTCAACATATACAACATATAAACCTCAAGAATTATGTATTAATTCTCTATCTAAATCTCTTTGCATGTAACTTTAATCTAATCTCATTTACATTCTACATTAATCCTTCTAATCTTTCAATGTTTCTTACCTTAATGATTTCTTGATTTACCTAAAACTCAACCAACTCAAAGCTCTGGTTCAATTTTTTTTCAAACTCTTTGTTGATCTAGCTCACTTGATCTTTAACTTTCAAAGAAATTTGATTTCTGATCATTGCTTTTAGAGGAGAAATAAAGACTTGAGACTACTTTCCATCTACATGCAAGAAGATTTGCCTCCCATTCTCATTCTGTTTTCACTTCTTCTCTTCTTAACACAAAGAAGAGTTTCTTCCTTTTTTTTAACAAATGGCTAAATGTAAGAAGAGACTTACATGCATCTTGATACCTCATTAATTATACACCTAAATATCCTTTATTTAATCCTTATTATTATTATTATTATTTATAAAGAGACATGTGTCCATTTTCATGCAATTTTCTTAACACCTCATGTACTCTTAGTAATTACACCTTTATTGCTTTCTTCCTTCTTCAATTATACCCTTCATAATCTAAATTTTCTTTTCAATTGGACCCTCATCTCTTTCATTCCTTATAATTAAGCCCTTCCATTATCAATTCCATCAATTTGGGACTTAATTAATTTCTTAATAAATCTTCAATTTAGCATATCTGAGGATACGAATGTGACACTAACATTTTAGTTAAGAGGGTAAGGGAGGCAGTTAGATGGATTAGAAATTTACTATCTAGGTTGAATAAATTGAAAGAATTTGCAAATTTAATTGGCATTGAAAATAAGATTAGTTTGTGTGTATATGTGCCAATGAGATGGAAGTCTACTTATTTAATATTGCACGCTACTTGTTTATATGAAAAAGTCTTCAAAAAATTTAATAAATGTGAAGCAGCTTTCAGAGCTAATCTTAGTGATGAAGTTCATAATTGTTTTAATTGGATTGTAATTTAACAACTTATTGCATTTTTAAGAGTTTTTATGAAATGACCCTCTAGATTTCTAGTTCCTTATATGCCACTTCCAATCTTCTCTAAAATATATGATATGTTATGTGTTTTGAATGAATAGATGAACTCTTGTTAATCCTTATAAAAGGTCAATGGGTTTGTCAATGAAAAGTAAATTTGATAAGTATTGGGGTGATCTGGAAAAAATGAATATGTTGATCTTGATTACTAATATGTTGGACCCTAGAGACAAGTTAGAATTTATGAAGTTTTCATTAGTAAAAGTATCTGGTCAATCAATTGGTGGAAGCTTGTTTTCTATTATGAAATTTTTTATGTACGAATTGTTTAAAAACCATGTTGCACTCTATGCATCTACTACTCCTACTGATTATGCTACTAAAACTTGCACATTATCTGCTTCTAGTGAGACTATAATTGCTACTTCTTCTACATTAAAGGTGTCTTTGTTAAAAGCTCAATTTAAGAAGCAAAAATTGGAGTTTGGAATAGGTGGAAGCAAATGATTTGAATTGGATATTTATTTGAGTCAATTAACTTTAGAGGAAGAGATGCTTTACTAATGGAAGCTTAATGCAGATAGGTTCTCAATTCTTTCCAAATTGGCTCATGATATTTTAGCTATAACTATCTCCAGAGGTGTATTAGAATCTACATTTAGTACTAGTTGTAGGGTCCTTATTGTGTTTAGGAGTTCTTTGACTCCTAAAATTGTAGAATGTTTGATTTGCACACAAGATTGGTTGAGGAAGCCTAATCAACCAATCAACATTGAGGAAAAAATAAAAGATTATAGAATTTAGAAAAGGGTACTAATAGTCAATTACTACATTTGCTATCTTTATTCATTTTCTTTTTCACTGTTAGCTGCTTAGTGCTTACTAATAACTTAACTTCTTCTAATTTATGCATAGATTTACCCTAAGTAAGCGTTAGACCTACTGTCGAATCATCAAGTTCTAAATAATTCTAAATATAATTGGTAGTGGCAATTGTTGCATACTTGCTTTACAAAAGTGAATTCAATATTGCAGTTGTTAATGTCCTTGCATTTTGTTGAAATATTGAACATTTCATTTTAGTTTTGCATATGACCCTCTCAGAACCTGTTACATATTGACTGCTGAATTCTTTTATGACCATTACTTGGTGTGCCTAAGTTTAGATGTGTTGCAAGTTGGTTTGCAATAACTCATAATGATGCTGACATATACTTTTTTCTTGTATGTTTGTTGGCCATTGTTGAGTTGTTGTGCCTATCTATGATACACAACTTTTGGTATGCTTGTGGTGATGTTGCATTCTTGATGCATATGGCTATAATGATGCTTCCACCATTCTTTCTTATTATGTCAGAATGCTTGCCTCTATTTCTTTGGTGACTATCTTTTTATTATTGCCAAAAATAAGGCCGCATTCTTTTCTTTAAATACAAAACTTAGCATCTAAGATCTTTTACATTTGAATGTGCATATGGCTATGCATTTTTTGATTGAACTAGTTTGTCATTATTGTTGTTCTTTAAGGTTGTCATTATGCTTCCAACGATGTTACTAAGTTCTTAAGAATGTTTTAGCCTGTATTTCTTTGGTGACAAATTATTTGCTGCTGGAAATATTCATTGGCTTTCATTTTTATATGACTTGAAAACATTATTACCTGAGCCTCTCTTAATATGTTCTTATTTTAATTTTCTTATTTTTTTCTTAGGATTTTTGTTATATTAGTAGTACTAATTATATTTACTAATTGTTTAAATTCATGTGCAAGCTAGAATTTATGGAGCTTTCATTGGTAAAAATATATGGTCAATCAATTGGTGGAAGTTTCTTTTCTACTGTCAAATTTTCTATGTATGAATTGTTTGATGACTATGTTGCACTCTATGCATCTGCTGCTCCTACTAATTATGCTACTCAAATTTCCATATTTTCTATTTCTAGTGAGACTATAATTGCTACTTCTTCTACATTAAAGGTGTCTTTATTAAAAGCTCAATTTTAGAAGAAAAAATTGGAGTTTAAAATAGGTGGAAGCAAATGATCTGAATTGGATATTTATTTGAGTGAGTCAACTTTGGAGGAAGAGGTGGTTGAAGCTTAATGCAGATAGGTTCCTGATTCTTTCCAGATAGGTTCCCGATTCTTTCCAGATTGGCTTATGATGTTTTAGTTATACCTATCTCCAGTGGTAGGGTCCTTTATGTGTTTAGGAGCTCTTTGACTCCTAAAATTGTAGAATGTTTGATTTGCACACAAGATTGGCTGAGGAAGCCTAATAAGCTAATCAACATTGAGGAAAAAATAAAAGATTTAGAGAATTTGGAAAAGGGTACTAATAGTCAATTACTGCATTTGTTGTCTTTGTTCATTTGCTTTTCATTTCTAGTTGCTTAGTGTTACTAATAACTCAACGTCTTTTAATTTATGCATAGATTTATTCCAAGTAGGCATTGGACCTACTATTGCATCATCAAGTTCCAAATAATTCTAACTATACTTGGCAGTGGAAGTTGTTGCATACTTGCTTTTTAAAAGTGAATTCAAAATTGCAGTAGTTGCTGTCCTTGCATTTGGTTGACCTGTCTTTCGTAATTATATTGAACATTTCATTTTAATTTTGCATATGACCCTCTTAGAACCTGTTATATATTGATTGTTGGATTCTTCTGTGACCACTACTTGGTGTGCCTAAGTTTGTATGTGTTGCAAATTGGTTTGCAACAACTCACAATGATGCTGACATATACTTTTTTTTGTGTTTATTGGCCATTGTTGAGTTGTTATGCTTTTCTGTGATACACAACTTTTAGTGTGCCTATGGCGATGTTGCATACTTAATGCATATGGCTATGATGATGCTTCCACCAATCTTTCTGATTATGTTAGAATGTTTACCTCTATTTCTTTGGTGACTATCTTTTTATTATTGCCAGAAATAAGGTTGCATTCTTTTCTTTGAATACAAAACTTAGCATATGAGCCCCTTTACATTTGAATGTGTTTATGGCTGTGTATTTTATAATTGAACCAATTTGTCATTATTGTTATTCTTTGAGGTTATGATGATGCTTCCACTAATGTTGTTGAGTTCGTAAGAATGTTTTAGCATGTATTTCTTTAGTGACAAATTATTTATTATTGGAAATATTCATTGGCTTTCATTTTTATGTGACTTTAAAAAATCATTATTTGAGCCTCTGTTAATATGTTCTTATTTGAATTTTCTTATTTTTTCTTAGGATTTTTGTTATATTAGTTATACTGATTATATTTACTAATTTTTTAAATTCATGTGCAAGCTAGAATTTATAGAGTTTTCATTGGTAAAAATATATGGTCAATTAGTTGGTGGAAGCTTATTTTCTACTGTGAAATTTATTATGTATGAACTGTTTGATGACTATGTAATACTTTATGCATCTAATGCTCCTACTGATTCTACTACTCAAACTTTCACATTATCTACTTTTAGTGAGACTGTAATTTTTGCTTCTTCTACTTTAAAGGTGTCTTTGTTAAAAGCTTAATTTAAGAAGCAAAAATTGGAGTTTAGAATAGGTGGAAGTAAATTATCTAAGTTGGATATTTATTTTAGTGAGTCAACTTTGGAGGAAGAGAGGCCTTTTGATTTGCTTCAATGGTGGAAGCTTAATGCCTTTCCAAATTGGATCATGATGTTTTAGCTATACTTATCTCCATAATTACATCATAATCTGCATTTAGTACTAGTAGTAGGGTCTTTGATATGTTTAGGAGTTCTTTGACTCCTAAAACTATAGAATGTTTGATTTTCTCACAAAATTAACTAAGGAAACCTAATCAGCCAATCAACATTAAGGAAAAAATAAAAGATTTAGAGAATTTGGAAAAGGGTACTAATAGTCAATTACTACATTTATTGTTTTCGTTCATTTGCTTTTCACTTCTAATTGCTTAGTGCTAACTAATAACTCAACGTCTTCTAATATATGCATAGATTTACCTCAAGTAGGCATCGGACGTATTATCACATCATCAAGTTCTAAATAGTTCTAACTATACTTGGCAGTAGCAGTTGTTGCATACTTGCTTTTCAAAAGTGAATTCAAAATTGCAACAACTGTTGTCCTTACATTTCGCTGACCTATTTTTTGTAATTATGCTAAACATTTCATTTTATTTTTGCATATGACACTCTCAGAACCTATTACATATTGACTGCTGGATTCTTCTGTGACCTTTACTTAGAGTGCCTAAGTTTGGATGTGTTGCAAATTGGTTTGCAATAACTCACAATGATGCTGACATATACTTTTCTTTATGTTTATTGGCCATTATTGAGTTGCTGTGCTTGTCTGTGATACACAACTTTTAGTTTGTCTATGGAGATGTTGCATACTTGATGCATATGGCTGTGATAATGATTCCACCAATCTTTTTTATTATGTTAGAATGCTTGCCTCTATTTCTCTGGTGACTATCTTTTTATTGTTACCAGAAATAAGGCCGCATTCTTTTCTTTGAATACAAAACTTAGCATCTGAGCCCCTTTACATTTGAATGTGTATATAGTTGTGCATTTTCTAATTGAACCAGTTTGTCATTATTATTGTTCTTTGAGGCTGTGATGATGCTTCCATAAATGTTGATGAGTTATTAAGAATGTTTTAGCTTGTATTTCTTTGGTGACAAATTATTTGTTGCTGGAAATATTCATTGGCTTTCATTTTTATGTGACTTGAAAACAATATTATCTAAGCCTCTCTTAATATGTTTTTATTTTAATTTTCTTATTTTTTTTCTTAGGATTTCTATTATATTGGTTATACTGATTATATTTACTAATTGTTCATATTTTTTACAGATCTAAACTGGTTCTATTATTTTTTGTTGAACCAGTCAAACATTAAAGCCTCAACACAACTCAATTTGGAGTTTTTTTGTACATAAATTTAGTTATTTTGTAAATTTAGATAGAAAAATCATTAATATGTAATTAGTTAATTTTTTTAACTAACATTGAGGCATTATTTTTGTATTTAAATGCATATATATACATGTGAAAATAATAGGTAGCTGCACATTGACATAGAATAATGTAAACGAATGAATGTGAAATGCTTATAATTTTAATTTAATTACTAATAATTTTATTTTTATTTAAATAATTTAGCACAACCCAATTGGGCCCAATCTAGCCCAGTCCGTCTTTCCGACCCTGTTATAACACAAATTTTATAAATTATTAAATTAATTTATGGGATTTGTAGTAGTAATAATTAATTATTTAAATGAATTTGTGATCTTATAGTTATTTTGTGAATTTAAATTAAATTATAGTGTTATTATTTATTTTATTAAATTATGACATTATTATTAATTTGAAATTAAAAATCTTAATTTTATTGTTGTATATTAATTAATATTATTTGGGATTAACTAGTGTTAATTAATATTTGATTATTTAATTGATTATTATTTGTGTAATTAGTATTAAATTTATATATTGTGTGGATAAAATTTGTGAGAGAGGATATTTTAAATAAAATATTATTGTTATGTTTTTGTTTTGGTTTTTATGCTTTTTTTGAAAAAAAAAAAAAGAAAAAGGGCAAAAACCAAAATCTCCAATAGTCATTCCCCCTCCTTCTTCTTCTTCATTTTTTTCTTTCTTTCCTTGTCTTGCCATGAACAGACTAAACCAGCACCACCATAAGAAGTCACTAATGCCACCTGAATTACCAGTAGCTCCTTTCCCTCCCCTATGCACCACCATTTCTTCTTCCTATCACTTTTTTCTCTCGATGACCAATTTTTCCTTGGGCTTGCTGGAGACATTTCTGGTGACGACGGAAGTTGACATTGGTATCTATTAAAAGCTCATCCTCCGAGCTTATCAAAATTTCTAACCATTTTAAGTTTAAACTCCGATAACTATCCCGTTTTTGTAGAATTCGATTTTTGGTATTTTGGTTAAATGGTTGGATTATGCCTTAATTTTATTTTATTAGCTATAGTTTCTTTGAGATTAATTGTTGTAGAAGTTGTCAGGAAGCTAAACGTGATTTTTATTTATTTTTAAAAAATTTTGAATTTTCGGGCTCGGGTTACTATTCATGTACTGTTCCGATCTCGGAAAAATTATATTTTTAATAAATTCTAATAATTATTTTAAATATTCTTCATGAAGAAAGCTTAATGAAATTATGTTTTGAATTTTTATTATGAATTTTTGAATGTTTATGTAAAAATTGGATTTTTTGGAAAAATTAGTATAAATTAGTAAATTTCATATTTTAATTGAAATTATTATTAATTATTATGTTTTGGATAATTTTTTAATAATAAATAGTATTAAAATAATTTTTATGAATTATTTACTATTTATTGCTAATTAATAATAATTTTCGGAAATATATTCAAATAATAGTTTAATCTATTATTTTTACGATTAAATGAATTTTTAGCTATTTTTATTATATATTTGGGAAATTTAAATAATTATTGATAATTTATGCTATTTAATTTTTAATATTTTAAAAAATGGATTTTTATTAATATTATTTAATTATATTTTGGATTTTATTATTTATTTTAAAAATAAATATATTTTAAGCTTTTATTATTTAAATAAATTGAATGGAAGTGTTTTATAATTTTTATGACTTTGGGTGAAGTATTGGTATTTATTTATTATATTATTGATTTTGAGTATATTGGTTCTCGGTTAGACGATGAATATAGTCTGGGGGTCCAACCCGAGAAGTTAAGCATTTTAAGTATTTAAAGTGTGTTTGCTTGTCGAATTTTTTGTAAAATTTTCATAAAACGTGACATCGAATCAGTTCTATGTTTTGAAATTTTGTCAAGTCGTGTTCTAGATTTAGTCATTCTCTAGAAATTCTAGAAATATAAAATTAGAATTTTGATTTTAATATATTATTTATATTATTATTATTCTTAGTTGCTCCATGTGCTAGACCTATCGAACCAGGCCAGCCAAGCCACTGTTAAGGAGCACACTTAAACTATGAGTTATTATTATATGTATTCATTGCATGTAGATAAAATATTGTGAGCATCCATATATTTTTAATAAATATGAATTTAGTTATGCTTTATTTCATTAAATGATATTTGTTATTGTTAACATTTATATATATATGCTTTCATATATATAATTTAGAACATTTATTTTGAAAATGTCATCATTTTAAATTATGAGACAACGTTTTAGAGAATAGTTGTAGAATGTGCCACCTAGCAGGTCATGCTAGGGCTGTTGTGTAATAGTTCACTGGAATTAGGTTTTGAATCCGGATATGGAAATTATGATCATTGTAAATTGTGGATAAGGGGTGTGACTGCAGATCTTCAGTTGACCTATAGGTTACTCAGGCCCAGTTCACACTGGTAATGGAACTGCAGATTCTCGGTTGACCCTTTGTGTACTCAGGGCCAGCTCACTGCTAAAAGCTAGATAAAGAATGTTTTGGAGTTATGGAAAGCCTGTTGGCTAAGGATATACTGTGATAGAGGTTGTGGAAATTTAAGGATTATGCTCTGATCCTCTATCTAAAATTCTTCTACATTTATTATTACAATAAAAGTGGACTTTTAGCATCTGTATAAAATGCACGTATATATATATATATATATATATATATATATATATATATATATATATATATAATATATTATACAGATGCTTGAGTGTCTACATCTTTAGGTTGTGTGTCTCAGTGAGATCTGACCACCTTCAAATATTCTTTTCTTGACTCTCTAGTTCAGACCTCCATATTAGTTCTAATCGTTGGACCCTTTCTTTATTGGCCGATCTATATAAACTTTGAAACTTTGACTTTTCTTGTATTTTATTAGACACTACAATAGTAGTGTATCTTGTTGTAGTAACTAATATTATATTTGTTGACCTTAGTAATTATAAATCTTAATTTTTATCTTATCAAACTTAATTTTGTGCATTTAATTTATTTGTTTAAGTGTGTATAAGTTAGGATTCTATTTGGGTTGATTCAACCTCTAAGATTCAAGGAAACTTTTGAAATCCTTAGAGCTTTATAATGAGAAAGTTATCTTCTTCACATTTGAAGTAGAGATCTTGAGCTTTCTGAATTAGGCTTACTTGTCAAAATCCAAGTTCATTTGGGTATGCAAATATTGAGTCAAAATCAACGTATGCAGCTGCCATTTTAGATTGCACAACTCTTAGTATTTTGGACATATCTTGAGCTACAGAAGTCCAATTAAGGTGATGGAAAGCTAAGTCAAATATCTAAAACTTTGATGAAGAAAGTGTTGGCAAATTCAAATGTCTCCAATAGAAAATCACAGTTTTAACTTGTGCACATCTGTCTGACGGTAGTTTGCATTTTAGATTGCACAACTCTTAGTAATTTAAACATATCTCGAGATATAGAAGTCCAATTGAGGTGATTAAAAATGATATGGAAATCTAAGTCAAATATTTATAACTTGTATGAAGAAAGTGTGGGCAAATTCAAATGTCTCTAATAAAAAATCACCGTTTCATCTTTTGCACAACTGTTTGACAGTAGTCTACATTTTAGATTGCATAAATCTTAGTTTTTTGGACATATATTGAGGTAAAGAAGTAAAATTATGGTAATTCAAAATGATATGGAAAGCTATGTCAAATAGCTACAACTTTTATGAAGAAAGTATGGGCAAATTCAAATGTCTCCAATATAAAATTACAGTTTTAACTTGTGTACAGTTGTCTAACAATAGTCTGCATTTTAGATTTTAAATCTTTTAGCATTTTGAACATATCTTGAGCTAAATAAATAAAATTAAGGTGATTCTAAATTATGTGGAAAGCTAAGTCAAATATATACAACTTTTATAAAGAAAGTGTGGGCAAATACAAATGTCTCCAATAGCTAATAACGGTTTCAATCCATGCACAGTAGTTTAACAACATTACTTTCAATAATTCAAAATTATAAATGTTGGATTCAAAATATAGACATTAGATACATTATTTGCTCCTACAATAGCTATATTTTTTAGTATTTATCTATATAAACACCTCTAGAGCTTAATGGAAATTAAGACATTTTTGCTTATTATCATTTTCTATCTTAACATTCATTAAAGCTCTTAAATTCTCAAATATTCACTCTTTGTTTATAACTCTTGCGAGAGTTGGTTGTGTGTTAGAAATAGAAATTCTCTTCATCTTAAATCTTGGGATAGAATAGTAGGGAAGTGAGATTTATTTCTAAAGGAATTCATTTAAGTGTTGGCCATTGAAACACTTGGGAGAGCCTTAAAAACTTATATTGTAAGGTTGTAAGAGTGAGCCATAAAACTCTTGTGTAATCTCAATCTTATGATTATGATTATGGGTGATTGAAAATCCTAACTTGGGGTTAAGTTAAGTGGAGACATAGGATTGTTATTGAATCTGAACTCCTTAAATCATTATGTTCTTCATTCTTCCTTCTCAACATTCTTTCAATTCTTGCAAAGAATTATTTTTAATTTTAATTTTTATTTAATAGCCCTATTCACCCCCCCCCCCCTCTAGGCCTTTTTCAATTGGTATCAGAGCTTGAATTCAAGGAGCTTTATTGCTAGAATACAAGATCATGGGGAGTGAATCACAAAATATTTCTTCACTTAGACCATTATTTAATGGTAATGACTATCCTCATTGGAAGTTTAAAATGGAGCTATACCTTAATTATGATTCCATTAAACTTTGGGATATTATCCTAATAGGTTGGGAACCACCTCCAACTACCATTAGTGGTGTGGTAACTACTCTAACAAGGAGTCAGTGGAACAACGAGCAAAAGGAAGAAAATCATAAAAATAAAAAGGCAATGATCACTCTAGTCTCTTCTATGACAAGGGAAGGAGGCAAGCTTCAACATTGCATGTTAGCCAAAGAAATGTAGGAGACCTTGGAAAATGATTATGAAGGCAATGTACAAGTTATAAGTAAGAAGGTTCAACTTCACATGTATGAATACAAACTTTTCAATATGAAGCCTCATGAGTTAATCATAGAGATGACAAATTGACTCAACGCTTTTATCATAACCCTCAAGAAACTTGGAAAGCATTTCTCCAAGGAAGAAGTAAAAAATAAGATTCTAAGAATCCTACTTAAAAAGGATTGGGAATCTCAAGTTACTTCAATTGAGAAAGCTCAAGACCTCTCAAATCTCTCTATATACATGCTTATCGGAAAGCTCTTAACACATGAGCTAATAATTAAGCAAAGAGGTGAAGAGTAAGAAGAAAAGGAAGAGAGGAAGAAGAGCATTGCCTTGAAAGCTTCACAAAATGATAGTGAAGAAGAAAATGTTGAAGGTTTTAGTGATGAACATTATGAAATTTCCATGCTCACTAGAAACTTCAAGAAGTTCTTAAAAAAGAAACATTCATCAAGAACAAGAGACTTCAATAAGAAGTATGAAGGAGAAGGTAAAAAGAAAACCAAAGACGTTACTTGCTATAAATGTAAGAAACCAAGTCACATCCGAAGTGAGTGTCCCAAACTCAAAAATAAGAGCAAAGGAACAAAAGAGAAAAGGAGGGCTTATAAGGAAACTTTGGATGACTCCTCCAAATTAGAAATGGAAGAGGAATAACAAGAAGTAGCCAACCTTTGTTTCATGGCCCTTGAAAGCGAAAAAGAGGTACCATCTATATCTAATTCTTCAGGTGATGATGATTATTGTGATGATGATGATAAATATGATGATGATGATGAATATGATATTGAAAGATCTATGGTAAGGAAACTCCAACTTAAATGCAAAAACTTATTATCCAAGAAGAAGCATTATAAGTATGAGTTATCTAGCCTAACCACAGAATTTGAAAATTTGAAAAATGAATTTTCTAATCTTGTTAAATCAAATGATAAATTATCTAATGATTTGAAAACTTTAAATTCCTTGGAAGTTCAACTTAAGAAAGCAAATGATGAAAATCAAAAACTTTATAAAGAAGTCTTACATTCAAAAAATTCCATTAAGAAACTCATTAAGGGAAAAGAATCTTTGAATAATAGTCTTGACTCTCAAAAATTCCTCGAAGATATACATGGAATTGGATATACCAATGGATAGCTTCCTCATCATCATCATATATTAATTTTGTTAAAGCCTTAAATAATTCTGCTCCTTCTATCTTAAAACAAAATGAGACTCAATCTTTCAAAACTAAAAGATCTCGTGTGTCAAACACTCAAGGAAAGTCTTATAAGACTTAACCTTATATGACATAAAAAGGTAAGCATCATGCTAGGAACATACAACCTAAACATATTTACTTATACATTAGACATAATACTTATAAGCATGTTACACAACATAATGCACAAACCTATCAAAATACACATCGTCATTACTAATGCATGTCTCACACTATAACTTAAAACAACTTTAGGAGACACACACCACAACATTAATAAAGGCATGCTTCACACATTAGGAATGCATATCCACCTAAGATAAATAAGTTTGCAAATGTTGAATGCTCATATTGCATGATCAATGACATACCAATAATGTGTGCTTCTATAAAAGACTGCACATGAACTTTCTTTCTATGGACTATCTTAAAACCAACCAACCTAGACCAAAAAAGGTTTGGGTTAAAAAGAATTCTTAAATTTTATTGTGTAGGTGTGCTTGAAGTCCATAAGATCAAAAAGCAAATGGTATCTTGATAGTGGATGCTCAAGGCACATGACGGATGACAAGGAGCAATTCAACAGGCTTGATGCTAAGGATGGAGGACACGTTACTTTCAGGGACAATGCAAAAGGAAAGATTATTGGCATTGAAGAAATTAGTAATCCTCAATCCTTATCTACACACTATGTGTTGCTTATTGATAGTCCTAAACATAACTTGCTTAGTACAAGTCAATTATATGATATGGGAAATAAGGTCACTTTCTATCCTAAGAATTGCTTTTTAGTAATCTTAATGAAGACAAAGTAATTCTTAGTGGTGAAAGAGTTGACAATGTTTATGTTATTGATTTAAATAATATTGATAACAAAGATATTAAATGTTAGATGTCAATTTCCCATGACCTATGGACATGGCATAGAAGGCTAGGAAATGTAAATTTTGAGCTATTGAATGATCCTTGTAAACATGAACTTGTGATTAGTTTACCTAAGCTTGAATTCACTAATAATAAACCTTGTGATGCTTGCCAAAAGGGAAAACAATCCAAGTCCTCCTTTAAGCTAAAAAAATGTAGTATCCACTTCTAGGCCACTTGAAGGATTTTTTTGGACCAACTAGAGTTGCTAGTCTTAATGGTATGCACTATGCATATGTATTGGTTTATTATTACTCTAGATTTACTTATTTATGTTTCTATGCTCATAATAATGATGCATTTAAAGCTTTTGAAAATTTTGCAAAAAGATTTCAAAAAGAAAAAGGTTTTTGTATTTCTTCTATTAGAAGTGATAATGGAACTGAGTTTGAAAATGAATTTTTCAAAACCTTTTATAATGAAAATGGTATTTTACATACATTCTCTTCTCTTATAACTCCTCAAAAAAATGGGGTAGTTGAAAAGGAAAAATAGAACTCTTATGCAAATGGCTAGAACAATGCTTCATGAGTATAATTTGCCTCTATACTTTTGGGTGGAATTTTGAATAATAGAACAATAGAAAATAATACTTTTAAGTGATCATGGAACATATCTTGCTACATTTTAAATAGATTTTTCAGAAGACCAATTTTGAATAAAACTTCTTATAAGCTATAAAACAATAGAAAACCCAAAATCTCATATCTAAGAGTATTTGGATGTAAGTGCTTTATATTAAACACCAAGGATAATCTTGGAAAATTTGATTCTAAAGCCAATGAAGGAATTTTCCTAGGCTATTCTATTTCTAATAAAGCATATAGAGTTTTTAATAAGAGAACTATAATAGTTAAAGAGTTAATGCATGTTGTATTTGATGAATCAAACTCACTTGATCCTAGAAAGGATATTTGTAGTATTGATGATCTTGTAAGTAATGATGAGATTATGGAAACTCAAAAAGTAAATGCTAATAAGCCTTTGGAACTCGAAGGTCAAAATAAAGAGGACAATGAGGAAATGTCTCATCCTACCTTAAAGGATGAACTTCCAAAGGATTGGAAATTCAAGAAAGCTCATCCTCAAGACCTCATTATAGGTGATACTATAAAAGGGGTAACTACTATATCTTAATTAAAGTATATTGTTAATTTAGCTTTCATGTATCAAATTGGACCCAAAAATAGTGATGATGCTTTATATGATGAATTTTGGGTCCTTGCTATGCAAGAAGAGTTAAATTAATTTGAGAGAAATAAGGTTTGAACCTTGGTTCTTGGACTGAAACATCATCCTATTATAGGTGCCAAATGGGTGTTTAGAAATAAGATGAATGACCAAGGTGTCATAACTAGGAATAAACCTAAATTAGTAGCAAAAAGTTATAATCAAGAGGAAGGCATTAATTATGATGAAACCTATGCCCCCGTTGTAAGGTTAGAAGCTATTAGAATGCTACTTATATTTACGTCATTCATGGATTTCAAACTTTATCAAATGGATGTTAAAAGTACATTTTTAAATGGTTTTATTGAAGAATAGGTGTATATTCAACAACCTCTAGGTTATGGAAGCTTTGATTTTCCAAATAATGTATTCAAATTTTCCAATGCATTATATGGATTGAAATAAGCTCCTAGAGTTGGGTATGAAAGATTCAGCAATTTCTTATTAGACAAATGTTTCTTTAAAGGAAAAGTTTATACAACTCTTATCATAAAGAAATCCAAGCATGATCTATTAATTATTTAAATATATGTTAATGACATTATATTCAATTCTACTAGCCATTACTTATGTGAGGGATTCTCTAATTTAATGCAAGGAGAATTTGAGATAAATATGATGGGTGAACTCAAATTCTTTCTTGGACTACAAATCAAGCAATGAAAAAATAGGATTTTCATCAATCAAACTAAGTATGCAAGAGACATTCTTAAGAAGTTTGGCATGGATGGAGCTAAGATAAGTAAAACTCCAATCAGCTCCATAACCAAACTTAACAAAGATGAGAATGGCAAACCGGTTAATAAAAAGCGATTTAGAGGTATGATCGGATCCCTTCTTTATTTAACTATTAGTATACCAGATGTTATGTTTGCTACTTTCTTATGTGCTAGATTTCAATCTAGTCCTAAAGAGTCTCATTTGAATGCTATCAAAAGAATTTTCAAATATCTTTATGGTACAATGAATTTAGGACTTTAATATCCTAGGAGTTCATCCTTTGACTTGATTAGTTATTCTAATGTGGACTTTGTCAATTGTTTACTAGATAGAAAAAGTACTTCTAAAACTTTTCAATTTTTAGGACAATGTTTAGTTTCTTGGTTTAGCAAGAAACAAGTTTCAGTTGCCTCGTCCATCGTTGAAGTTGAATATATTGTAGCAAGTCTTTATTGTTCACAAGTTTTATGGCAAAAACAATAGTTGTTAGACTATGGTGTAAAACTTGATCATATTTCAATTAAATGTGACAATACAAGTGCTATCAACCTTAGCAAAAATCCCATTCAACATTCTAGAACTAAGCATATAGACATTAGACATCATTTCTTGTGTAATCATGTTCAAATTGGTGATATCTCACTTGAATTTGTTGATACAAATAATCAACTTGCAGATATGTTCACCAAACCTCTCAATGAAGAGAGATTAAATTTCATTAAGCATGATCTTGGCATGATTTATGGTTCTAATTTATCCTGATTTTATATTTAATTGATGGTTGAACTGTTTTCATGTGAAATCATGTTATGCTTATTTATTACTTTGATTGATACATATTTTGATTTTGATCTTAAAAAAAAAATTTATAGTCATTAGTTTATATTTTGTTTATCTTTTTAAATTTCCTTTTGCATTTTGTCAAAGGAGGAGAAATAATTTGAGTTTACATATGTACCTAGTTAATTTTTTTTTTAACATGTGTTCTCTTTTTTTAATTTTAAAACTTCCTTGAAAATGTGTTTATGTTAGTTGCATATTATATTTTTGCTTGATGTAGGAGGAGAAATTTTGTTTAAATTTTTGCATGCATATTAACATTATAAGTATGGCTAATTTTTTTGTACATCATATGTGACAAAAGGCCTTGTGTTGCTTACTTTGTTTATGTATGACAAAGATTTTATAAAGATTTTGTGTATCTTTGTTTTCATTTTCCCTTTATATCTCTCTCTTTCTTTTTGCTTTGATAAAGGAGGAGAAATATATTTGAGTTTGTTATTTGTTACTATACATGTGTATAATATTTTATTATTGTGTTTATATATGCATAATTCATTTATAATTTCTTCTTAGGAATTATTTTGATCTTTGATAAGGCATGAATATTTTTACAAAGATTTGATATATCTTTGTTTTGTTCCTATAGGAATTTTGGTCCCTTTAGGTTTATTTCCCCTTATATCTCTCTTTTCCTTTTGCCTTTATACAAAGAGAGAAAAATATGTTATGGATAATTTATGTTTATTTTTTTATATGCTAAGTGTTACATGATTGATTAGCTAGCTAAGCTCTATATGATCGTATGATAGTTAAGCTCGTATAGTATCAACATTATTGTTATAAGTTCTATTTTTGTGATGCATTTTAGTGGCACTATATGTATATATGTTTGAAATTATTTCCTCACATTGCCTAACATTTATTTAAATGATCATGTTATCATATTTTATGTTTTAATACATTTGTCATAAAAATGCCATGTTTTTATCCCTATTGCTATATTTTATATTATTTTTATTTTTCTATCAAGGGGTATAATCTATAAATTTATATTTCTTATCATGTCTATATTCATAGAGGGAGAAATAAATAAATATATTTTATTTCAATCGGTATCATTATTATCATAAATATTATCACACACTTTACTTTGTATTATTTTTTATCAAACTCAAACTAAATTTATCAAAATAAAAAAGGGGGAGATTGTTGACCTTAACAATAATCAATCTTAATTTTGATCTTAAAAAAGTTAATTTTGAGCATTTAATTTGTTTGTTTAAGTGTGTATAAGTTAGGACTCTATTGGAAGTTAAAATGAAGTATGAATATCTTGCGCTGATTCAACCTCTGAGATTCAATAAGGCTTTTAACATCCTTAGAGCTTTATAATGAGAAAGTTATAATCTTCACATTTGAAGTAGACATCTTGAAATTTCTGAATTAGACTTACTTGTCAAAATCAAAGTTCATTTGGTTATGCAAATATGGAGTTGAAATCAATGTATGCAGCTACCATTTTAGATTGCACAGCTCTTAGTATTTTGGACATATCTTGATTTCAACTTGTGCACCACTGTCTGATAGTAGTCTACATTTTAGATTGCATAGCTTTTAGTATTTTGAACATATCTTGAGATACATAAGTCCAATTGAGGTGATTCAAAATGAGATGGAAATTTAAGTAAAATATCTATAAATTTTATAAAGAAAGTGTGGGAAAATTCAAATGTCTCGATTAGAAAACCATGGTTTTAACTTGTGCACAACTGTCTAATAGTAGTCAACATTTTAGATTGCACATTTGTTAGTATTTTGGACATATCTTGAGCTGCAGAAGTCCAATTGAGGTGATTAAAAATGATATGAAAATATAAGTCAAATATATACAACTTTTATGAAGAAATTATAGGAAAATTCAAAATTATAAAATATAAAATCACTGTTTTAACTTGTGTAGTAGTCTGCATTTTAGATTGCATAACTCTTAGTATTTTGGACATATCTTGTGCTAAAGAAATGAAATTGAGGTGATTCAAAATGATATAGAAAGATAAGTCAAATATCTATAACTTTTATAAATAAATTTTAGAAAAATACAAGCATCTTCAATAGCCAATCGTGGTTTCAATCAGTGCACAGCAATTTGACAGCATTACTTTCAATAATTCAAAATTATAAAAATTGGATTCAAAATATAGATGTTAGACTCATTATTTGCACCTATAAAAGCTATATTTTTTTAGTGTTTATCTATATAAACACCTCTAGAGCTAAATGGAAGTTAAGACATTTGTTGCTTATTATCATTCTTTATCTTAACATTCATTAAAGCTCTCAAATTCTCAAATATTCACTCTTTGTTTGTAACTCTTATGACAGTTGGTTGTATGTTAGAAATAGAATTTATCTTCATCTTAAATCTTAGGATAAATTAGTAGGGAAGTGAGATTTATTTCTAAAGGAATTCATTTAAGTGTTGTCCA
Organism: Mallotus nudiflorus; assembly: GCA_947683625.1. Taxonomy (NCBI): domain Eukaryota; kingdom Viridiplantae; phylum Streptophyta; class Magnoliopsida; order Malpighiales; family Euphorbiaceae; genus Mallotus; species Mallotus nudiflorus. Next base: position 2,388,764 of record CANTUR010000486.1, read on the forward strand.
TTGAAACACTTGGGATTTGATTTTTTGAGTGAGCCTTGAAAACTTATGTTGTAAGGCTGTAAGAGTGAGCCATAAAACTCTTGTGTAATATCAATCTTATGAATAAGATTATGGGTGATTGAAAATCCTAACTTGGGGATAAGTTAGGTGGAGACATAGGATTATTGTTGAATCTAAACTCCTTAAATCATTGTATTCTTCATTCTTCATTCTCAACATTCTTTCAATTCTTGCAAAGAATTATTTTTAATTCTGATTTTTATTTAATAGCCCTATTCACCTCCCCTCTAGGGCTTTTTCAATATTAGACAATGATTCTATATTTGAGGAGTTGTATGAATATATTTTATTATGTTATAATATATGGATATTCCTTTTATTAATTAAAGTTTTAATTGTGATGCATTTTTATGATATGTTTGCATGTGTTTTTATTTTAAGGCTCACTATGGGTTTTGAATTTATATGAATTATCATTCCCTAGCATCAGTCATGATATGGTTTAGGTCATGACATACCCGCCTTAACCAATAAAATTCGATCTTCTAAACTATTGATTTTTATCCCTTTCAGTTCAATTCAGTTGCCATTTTCACCTTCCCAAATTTGATTAGATTTTGGTCATACCTATCCAACCCAATCTAATCCACTTGATGCATAGCCCTACGAAGTAGTGTAATAGGTACAAATACAGTAGGACATCATAATATTCCTTTTTTTTAACTAATAACTTTACCCTTTTTTTTAAAGTTGTTTCAAGATTTTCCATTAATTAAATGCTTGATGGATGTGATTGGTATAAGGGTACATATATGTCATAAGTTCTGACAATAAAAGGAGTAAGCTTATGTACAGAAAGTAAATCTCACTATAGGTCATTAAATAGTGTCATCATGACATGGTGTCATGCAAAGGATAACCGTTGGATTTAATGTTTTAAATCTCAACCATTCAATGTTTTAACCTATTAACTAGTAGAAAGGTTTAAATAATATTTTAGGAAAATAGTTAGATATCCATGTATGTCACACCTTAAATTTGGTTGTCCCCAAAAAGGTCCAATGATGAAATGAATCCCCAACATGACTAGAGTCTGTTCATTCATAACACCTTTAAAGTGTGCAACCTTGAAAACCTAACCCACCCCACCAGTGTGCAAAATTGATCACTGAGCAATTAAGTTGTGCTCCGACCTTGCAAAATATGAATCATCAAAATAATGAGAGGTTTATTTCAAGAAAACTCCTCTCAAAATACTCAGCTCGTTGGGCCGATGCACATTTTGCTAGACTGGGACCTAGCTTTGTGAAAAAATGAAAATTGATTTTGACAAAATAAACTTCAGAAACATGTCTATAAGGTTTTAAAACCTCTAAAAGTGGTCTCGAAATGGTCCAACATGACCCAAGGATCAACGCATATCGCTTAGAAGTGCATGTAAATGCCCCTAGGTGTCATATACTAAAATTAAGGCCGAATTTGGCAAAATGGACTTTCAAAATGTATTCAAAAGCCCAAAAACCTTAAGATCTAACCTCGGAACAACGTGCATAAAACCTAGGAAATGTGCATTAAGCATCAAAGTGCGCGTGGAAATGCATGCTAATAATTCTCGATATTCGCACACAACCACACACCCACCACCCCATTCTACCCAATTTTCCCTATAAATAGACCCCTTTACACCCCATTTTGGAGGGGGGAGCCAATGAAAACACACACTCAAAAATTGGTCCAATTGAAGGCGCTGGAAACCCCTTTCCAAATAGTTTTTATTCTCCCACAGCTTTTCTCTTAGGTTGTTAGATTCCTTTTCCACCAAACCAAGCCTCATCTTTGTTAAAGCACACTTCAAAGGTATACAATCTAGCATTATTCTGCTATCATTTTGAACTCATCTAACCAGAGTCTATAACCCAAGTCCTTAAGGGGGGCAACCGAGTTATCAAAAGAATGTTAGACTCACTGGTCAGAGTTCGTAACCCTAGTCATATGGGGGCATTCTCACTAAAGGAACCCTTAGCCTTTCACCCTAGCTCAGCTCATGTAGATAAACCAATAGTAACATCCACTGAGATTCCACCAAGCTATGCATGCTATCCTTGTCCTAATACTGTTTGTTTGACTTGATACTCATAAATTACATGACCCTCCTAGTGTCTATCATTGAATGATGTCGTAATGTCAGTTTTCATAGAAAATTTATGCTCAGGATCACATGATTCCCATCTACTTCATGCAAGCCCGAAGCAAGAGGAATGATAAGTTTCATGCTCCTTAGTTTTAATAGTCTATGCAAATTAACAAATAATGACATCCCTCGATGATGGAACCTACAAGATGTCATCCATTTATCCTTATAAGATCAAATGAATGGGTTAGGAACCCAACTAGACTGTGGACCTTTATGTCAGAAAAATCAAACTGTAAACTATCAAACAATACTTTCATGACTCCTGGTAAACATATCAAATATTGATATAGGGGCAAGAACTCAAACTCCCTTTGATTAACCTTGTTTCTATGCATATGGGTGCACACTAGCTTTGGACATCATTTGAAGCCTAACAATTAACCCTTATATTGACATCATGTGATTACCTCAAGCATATTTAAGTATCGTTCCATAATTTACCCTTTGGTTCTGAACAACATAAAATGAAACAATCTAGTTTTGAGAGCAGAACCATAGTCCCCTGATGACTACAAGTTCAAAACCTACCTAGGAAAGAGACTAAATGACCTCGTGGAGAAATAAGGTTAGAAGCGAGAGCTTGCTTGTGATTGGTTTGTTCACTATACAGGAAAAACTAACCAGCTTTAATCATTTATACACAACATACATAGAGATAACATATACTAACCATTGTTCTTGCAAGAATAATCATCTTTCATCATAGGATTTTACATCCACTCCATTCATATATGTTCACTATAAACACCCAATTTCGGGATGATGAAGTGTGGATGCAATAGAGAACTCTGATGATGAAAATGTTATAAATAGGTCTTCAATTTAAGGACCTAATTATAATGTTTTTAGGACTAATTTGAAAAGCCTAAATTATTTTAGGGGTCTTTTTATTATTAAAATTAAAAAATAGAGAGATAAAAAATCTGCAATTCTGATCGGAATTACATAATTCCGATCAACATTCTGTAATTCCAATTGGAATTACATAATTTTAATCTGAATTATGTAACTCTAATCATAATTACACAATTTCAATTGGAATTATGAATGTTCAATATGTTTTTTTTTTTTTAGTGAAAAATTTAGTTTCCTGAATTTTGATAGGTCAAATAGTATTTATCTGAATTTTCAAGAAACTAAAGTCATTTTAAAATCAAAACTTTATGAAAAACAAGTCATAGTAGGATACATTTTTTTAGCTAGGTTTTTCCTATAAAAGACCAACTTAGGCTCTTATAAAAGGGGGAATACATAGAAAAAACACACACATAGACGAGAGGGAGAGAGAGCAACATGGGGACTTTCTTTGGAGGACCTTTCTTTTTTTTGCACTTTTTGGCTTTTAGCAGTACATAAAAAAATATATATATTGTGATTTATTTGTTTTCTTTTGAAGCAATGAGCAATAGACTTTTAAGAAGAATAACAAGTTTTTGTAGACCTACTTAACAAACAACAGTGATTTATCCTAGTCTGAGGGGCAACTTATACTGCATCCATAATCATTATATTCTTTCCTCCCTTCTTTTATTTTTATTTTATTTTATTATTTTGATTTTATTAAATTTTTATTATTATTTTATTCATTAATCATTATTTATTCTTTTGTTGGTGTTTATGAAGGAGATTACATGATGCTCTTACTTGGAAAACAAAATCCATTAAAGTCCATAGAATGCCATGGATTGAACTTTATAGCTATATATAGTTTTTAGATTTTTTATTTAGTTGTTTATTTTTGTTTTGATTTTGTTTTGTTTTATTATTTTTTGGATTGTGTTAATTTTTATTTTCTTATTATTTTCAATAGCTCATTGTAATAGCCCCAATAGTGGGAATAATGAAATCATGTGTGTATGATTGTGTGTTTTATTAATTGGTTAGTAAAATTAGGGTTTCAATTAGGTAAGTAATTGAAACTAATGGCTATAGAAATCATTAGGTTATTTAATTAAAATTGAATTAGATTTAAGTAGATAGAATTATGTTGCTTGATTGATTATTTTATTTTATTCATTTGTTTATAGTCAATTTAATGAAATTAGGGTTTCTAGAATAAGTTTGATTGATTGTTTGATCTTTTATTTGATTGTTTTTGTTATTTTCTTATTTTTTGGGCTTGTTTATTTTTATGTTTATATGTTTTAGACCCTAAGCTCACATTAACCTTTAGCCCATTTAAATAAATTTAGGTTTTTTTTTAGGTTTAATTAATAAAAATGCCTCTTTAGGCCCATAATTAATTCGCTTTAGGGTAGAGATAACTTAGGCTCATTTAGTTAATTTAGACATAGGCCCACCTAATTTAATTAATAAAGACTTAGCCCATTTAATTTAAGCCTTTTCCATAATTTATAGATTTAATATCACTTTAGAAATAAAAAAAATGTAGAACTAGACTCACTAGTTTAAATACTTCATAATTTGTAGATTTAGGCTCATTTTAGAATTAAAATACATAGACTTAGGTTCACTTAATTAAAATTGCATAGCAATTAGGCCCATTAGTCTTTAGGCTCACTTATAAATTAAAACATGTAGATGTAGCTCATTTAACTAAAATTAATGTAAATTAGACTAACTTAGGGATTGTTGATTTAAGTGAGTGCATTACTTACATGTATTTTTCATCACTAGTTTGCTTGGAGTTGATTGCTTTAAATAAAGGGTTTATATGAAGTTGCATGTAAATAGAGGATAAGATATTAATTCATAAAGTAATTCTAAATGAACACAAGATTGAAAGAAGTTGGTATTCCATATCCAGAATCTCCTAGTTGTGGTGTTAGCTTTCTTTTAGAGAATTGAGTACCACCATTTTTCTATTTGTCTTAGTTATTACCCTGGGTGGCAACTCCTCATCTCCACACCATGTCTTTGTGACATTGGTTAGTATGTTCTCTAAAGCCTTAAGCTTAAATAGTGTCACGGTTGCTAAGATCTTAGGGGTGCACTAAACCTTGCCGTCTATAGTTACAACTCCACTGGGGATAAAAGATACTGATTCTACTTGTGTTCTTTAGAATTATTTTATTAATTATTATTTTATTCTTGCATTCATTCTATATGATCCTATTAACCGATGGCATTGGTTTATGGTCCTATGATTCCACTAGCTTTATGGGATTATAAATTGGCTAACCATCACTCTTAGCCTTAACTCGGTTCAAGAAAGATTATCGGGCTCATCTGACTAGAGTCTATAAACCAAGTCCTAAAGGGAATTAGCCTTCTTTTGAGTTTGCAAAGGATGTCAGGTCCCTCTAACCTTGGCCTGTAACTCAAGTCTTAAAAAAGGGCATCTTACTAAGGGAATCTTGACTTTTTTCACTAGACTCAACTCATGTGGTGGCCTAGTAACTTCCCTTAAGATTACCCAAATTGCTTCTGAATGTTGTTATGAGGTATTTCTATCTATAAAAGCCTAAACCCATACTTTAGAAGCCCATTTAGGCTAATAAAGATTGGGCTCATCTTTTATACATAGAAATGTTATTTTTATGCTTTTACTACTTTAAGAGATTTGGCATGCTTGTTAGTTCTTGATATCCCCTATTGATATTAAGGCCAAGACCAAAAATCTTAGGAAAAGAGACTCGTCATTAAATACATGTGTGGGAGGAATAAGGTTGGAAGAATGTATATACACTTGACTTGTTTGACTTACTGCTTGTTCCATGGCACATGCATCATGCTAACACTTTGTTTTTTAGCCATCATAGATTCATCCAGGTCTTTCTATATTTGGAGTCGGAAAAGTGGCAGACTAGTGAGAACCAATTCAAGCCTGCAATTAATTGCAAAAGAGATCCTTAGCAAATTGGAAAGAATTCTCATCAATCCACTCTACCTAAAAGTTGTACAACCTAAACAAACTGAAGAAATGGAACAACAAGAGGGAGGAAACTAGACTTTATAGGACATTAAAGGAGCATTAATAAATGACATGAGAGCAATGATGCAAGATGAACTAAAACAAGCTTTGGCTAGATTAATGCCACCACCTGCTGCTGCTATAACTCCCATGACTGCCAATCCACTTGTGATAGGTGCACCACCCGCTAACAATGATAGTGCTGCTAGGAATATACTTGCTGTGGAAATGAAGTTAGAGGATGTTGAGAGTTACATGGTTGAAAAGGCAAAAAAGGAATCACTTGAGCAAGTTCAAGAGCTAAAATCTAAGCAGATGAAGGCATTGACTCAAAAGATGTCTAAAATGGAGGAATTAATGAGAGGACAAGGCATCAGATACTCATTTGACTTTGATGATGTGATGCAATTTGAGGAGGATAAGCTACCTAATAAGTTTAAAATGCCACAACTATAGAAGTTTGATTGTATTGGAGACCCAAGGATCCACCTTAGTTAATACACAACTACTATAAGCACCACTAAGTCTCCTTTGTTTGTAGTTACCAAGTTATTTGTACTATCCTTAAAGGATATAAGTGTAAATTAGTATCATAGGTTGGAGATGTCTATTCAAGCATACTGGAGGGAACTATGTACTGCTTCTCTAAAGTAATATGACTACAATACCAGGCTTAAAGTGTCCATTAGGGATTTAGAATTTACCAAGTAGAAGCCTAATGAGTCATTTTCTAACTAGATTCATGAACAAAGCAGGTTTGATGAAGAACAAGATGGCTGAAAAGGATTAGGTTTGGATGATAGTGTGAAATGTGTCACCCAATCTTGTTGAGAGGTTGCAGATGATTAACCCTAAGACGTTTGTGGACCTTTATAATGATGGTTTGCAAGCTAAGGAGATCGTAAGCGAGAAAAAGAAGATAGATAGAAGCATTGGAGCAAGAAACTACCCAACTAGGGGCATATAATAAGGAAATGCTAATTGGGTTGTGGGAGTCCATGCTATTCAACAACCTAGGAGATTCTCGAATTTTAACAAGCCCTTATCTAAAGTCCTAGACCATTTGATTCAAAAAGGCCTCCTTAGACCCTTAACCCCCTCTAAACCACTAAACCCAAATCTCCCTAGCTTTGACCCAAACAATTACTCTAAATTTCATCAAGTTGTTGGCCACTCCATTGACTCTTGCATGCACCTTAAACATGAAATTCAAAACCTCATAGACTCAAGAAAAATCACAGACCCTAACAAATCAAATCCAAACCCAAAAATAACCCTTTCCCAAACTACCAAAACATGCCACCCCTAACCACCATGATGATCAACTCAAAAGTAAGTAAAGAGGAAGTGCTAAGCTCCTTTGAGGACCTAGACCTTAAAACTAATGAGAAATCTCCTAATGCCCTCAAAGATGAGGAAAGAGTAAAAGATTTATTAGGACAACCTTCAGGCAAGTTCAACTATAATGTATTTTATTTCAAACCACCTTTTTTTGATATATCCATTTAGTCAATCATGCCTACAGAATGCGGTGATGAATTTGATAATAAGAAGATGCCAAATAAGAAAGAAAAATGCATTGTTAAGGTGTGGAAAAAAGGAAATAAGGATTGGACCATTGGGGTTCTTGATATCTGATATAATTCTGACGAAGAAGGTATAGAAGGTTACAATGTGTGGGTTGATAATCTAGAAGTCAGTCATGTCACTAGAAGCGGTAAGGGTTATAAACTAATGGAGAAGACTACAAAGAGATAAGAAATTATTGAAAGAGAAGACTCAAAGGAACATAATGATGACTTGATCCTTGAATAGCTTAGGAAGGTAAAAGCAAATGTGAGCATTGAAGAGCTCTTGATACACTCAAGTAGCCACATAAAGGCTCTGGTCAAGGCTTTAGCAAAGATGAACATTGAGACTACTACGACCCTTGAGGCTATGGTGGCCAAGGTTATTGAGAAAAATCATAGTGTTGTTACCTTTTTTTATAAGGATTTACTGGTGGAAGGGAGGAACCATAATAAAGCCTTATTCATTCTAGTTGAAGTAAGAGGGAAAAGGACCAACTATGAAATGGTGGATAATGGGTCTGCAATTAATGTTTGCCCACTATAGATCCTACCTAATCTATGAGTGAAGGTGGAGGATTTAACAAAATCTGACCTTATAATTAGAACTTATGATGACAGCATAAGGAATGTAGAGGGAACATTTATGGCTCTTGTAAAAATCGGATATAGAGGCAATAGTGGAATTCACTGTGCTAGATATTCTTGTCACTTATGCCTTGCTTTTGGGTAGATCTTGGTATCACATTTTGGGTGGAGTGCCTTCAACAGTGCATCAAAAGGTGAAATTCCTACTGGATGGAGAGGTTGTGACCTTAAAAACTAGTATGGACAAAACTATATCTGCAGTTATGGATAGTCAGAAGTAAGTGGTTACCCCTCCTAATTTCCAAATAGCCATGATTTCTTATGGAATTGAGATGGATCCAAGGGTTATGAGCATGATCAAGAAGATGAATTATCAACCCAAATAAGGACTAAGAAAGAATGACCAAGGAAGCCTAGAGCTCCCAAATTTCAAAGGCCAAAATGATACCACAGGATTGGGCTATACAGGAGTTTGGCTTAGTAGTAAAGGAATTAGAAGAAGGTTTTTCAACCAAAATAACTTCTAAAAGAATATGGGATGGTTAAAGGATAGCTTTGTAAAAGAAAAGAAAGAAAAGCATTACCTGAGTGAGAAAGAGCATGTCCAAGTAACTGGTGTGAATATTCCTTGGTTTAAGATTTTTAAGAAGTAGATAGTTGAGAGTCTGGTGCAAGATAACAAAGACAAGGTAATGAAGAAAGTTGATGAGAAAATGGGGACTGAGGCCATTGAAGAGCTTCTTTGTCTGCCACTTAATGAAGAACTACCACAAGATTTTGCTAGCATTATTAATAATAGTTTTAATGATGTTTTTTATGAAGAAACTAATGTAATAATGTTTGGTCTGTTTGAGGATGAAAACTCTTTTTTTCTGTGATCAATGATATGAACTCTGGTTTTACTTACTTGTATGATGTTGATTCTGATGGTCTTGCGCATTTTAATAATGATCGTTCATGCATGTTTAACATTAATTCTATTAAATTAGATTCATTATACATGAGCATAAATGAATAACCAAAACACATTTCTATATCACATGATTTAACTCCTGAAGAGAGGGAAAAATTAAAGAGAATTCTAATAAAAAGAAAGGTAGTATTTGCTTTGTCTTATAAGGACATGCCAAAACTAAATAGAGAAATTGCATAGCATCACATTATGATATATCCAAAAGCTAATCCTATTAAACAAAAATTTTATAGGTTATGGCCAGAGTGGACAAAAAAGATAAGGGAAGAAATTATTAAGAAATTTTCTAGAAGTGGTAGAATATCCTTTATGGTTCCTAAGAAAGATAGAAATGTTTGAATCTATGTAGACTTCAGAGATCTGAATAAAGCATGCCCAAAGGATGACTTTCCTTTACCCCATATTAATGTCATCATTGTTAGCACAACATCTAATGAAATGTATTCTTTTATGAATGGGTTCTCAAGTTATAACATGATAATGATGGTAGTCATTGACAAGATCAAGACCACATTTATCAAAGAATGGGGGACATATTACTACAAAGTGATGCCATTCAAATTGAAGAATGTAGGAACAACCTATCAAAATCAGCAACCACTCTATTCCATGATATGATGCACAAAGAAGTGGAGGTGTACATTGATGATATGATGTTTAAGTCAGAAACGAGGGAAGGAAATTTTGAAGCTTTAGATAAATTTCTAGAAAGAATAGAAAGATACAATATAAGGCTTAATTTGAAGAAATGTATCTTTGGGGTCACTTCTGGAAAGTTATTAGGGCACATAGTCAACAATAGGGGAATCGAAGTCGATCCAAACAAGATCAAAGACATTTAGGAGATGCCATCCCCAAGAACAAAGAAGGAGGTATGAGGATTCATTGGAAAGTTATAGTACATTAGTAGGTTTATTGCGAAACTCACTATGGTTTGTGATCCAATTCTCAAGCTCTTAAGGAAGAATCAGTCGGTGGAATGGAACAAAGAATGTCAGAAAGCTTTCAATAAGATTAAAGAATACCTTACTAATCCACCTATGTTAAGATCACCAACACAAGGTAAACCTTTAATCTTATATTTGGATTTAGAGGAAAAGGCAATGTAGGCAATGCTAGTGCAAGGACCAAAAGGGGTAGAGTATGCAGTATACTATCTTAGTAAAAAGTTCCTACCATATGAAAAGAAATATGATCTTGTGGAGAAGACATGTTTGATTATGATATGGGCTACAAAGAAGTTAAGGCATTATTTTTAATCTTACAAGGTATAAGTTTTTTCAAAGATAGATCCTTTAAAGTACCTGTTTCAAGCACCAACTATAATTGGAAAGATGTCTTGATGGTTAATACTTTTAACTGAGTTTGTTATTGAGTACATCACTACCAAGGTCATCAAAGGAAGAGCAGTAGCAGAATTCCTAGCACATAATATAGTAGAAGGAAATGAGTAGTGGAATTTAGAGTTTCCATATGAGAACTTAGCAATAATAGAAAGACGCAATCTAATATCCTGAGTTTTTAAAATATTTTTATACTGCATCAAAATATGCAGTGTTAATAATTTTGTATATAATTATGATATTTTTTATGAGTTTGATATTTATTTAAAGCTTATTTTAATTATTTTATGTTATTTTAAGTACCTTGCATAAAATTTTTCCGAGAATTTTATTTTCGGGGAAATTAACACGTAAATAATTTAATATTAATTATTTTAAACAAATTCACGCATTTGCATGAACACATATATATTTTTAAAGTGCTAAAATAAAGTGTATATATGTGTATTTATTTAAATTAAACTAGGGTTTAATTAATTACCCTAATTTTTTATTATTTATTATTTAGTTTTAATATTATTTAATTATTTTTAGTGTATAAATTATTAAAAATATTAAATTTATATGTGTGTGGTGTATATTTAATGTGTGTGAGTTTATATTATTTTAATATATAGTGTAAAGTATATATATATACATATACATTTAATATTAAATAAAAAATAAAGTTTGATTTAATTACGAAATTACCATCCATCCTCCTCCCTCACTCCCGATCGCTTCCATCACCGTTCCGCCGCCTGCCATCCCGTTTTCTCACCGTCGGTGTGCCTTCTGGCATGCCACCTCCTTCCTTCAGCCGTTCCGCCGCCTGCAGAGCTCATTTCCGACGTTGGAGAAGCTTAATATCACTAGAGAAGCCAAATTCATTCTCACCGTCATTCATGGCGTTTCTAGACACCATTTTCGACACCGCTGGTCTCTTTCTTATCCTTGAGCTCTGGTGAGTGTGATTTTAAGCTTTGTTTCACTTAAAATGGTCTTGATTTGCTTAGGTTTCGATTTTGGTAATTCGGCCATTTTAGGGTTCTTGATTTTTTTGAACTTTGAATTGATTGATTCATGAAAAATTCCTTCACAAATGTTGTTCCCCTTAGCTTAATCTACATGTGTGAATTTTTGTGGAATTTTTGGGAATTATTTTGATTTTTGGGTATTTTTGAATATTTTATTGTTATTTTCTAATTTTCTAAAATTAATTAATTAAATTGTGAAATTGTGTTTTATGATAAATATAGGTGTTTAAATGAATTATAGAAATTTATTTGTAATTTTTGTGAATTTTTGTGTATTTATTTTGAATTTATTTAATTTATGTAATTTTGAAAAAAAATAGGGTTAATTATGTGTTTAATTGAAATTAATTGGTTAATTGAGCATATTTATTGATATTATTGAAATATATGTTCACAAAATTAATTTTTGTTCAATTATATTATTTTTGGTGAATTTTTGGATTTATTTTAGTATATTTATATATATATGGGTATTTTGGTAATTTTACCCTAAATTGGCAAAAAATGTAATTAAATTGGTTTTAATAGTTATTTAGGGTATAAAAATGATTTCTATAAATTATTTAATATTTTTAACTAATTAAAACTATTTTTCGTAAATTATTTTCAATTATATATATAATATACGATTTTTCTAATAAAATGAGTTTTTATCGGTTTTTACTATGTTTTAGGGTTAATTACGTAATTTCTACTGATAAAATGTATTTTTAGTATATAAGGGTATTTTTGGCATTTTATAAATATTCTGTGAATTGTGGACCTCGGTCCGTGAATTGTAGTTTGGAGTCTGACCGAGGGATTATAGTTGTGTTCTGTGTTTATTTTCGAAGTGTGTTTCTTTGCAGGGCCGGCTCTACTCTTTGAGTAGAGAGATGTCCATTTTATCGGGAGGTTCTGCCGGATTTTTGATAGAATTCTCGTAAAACGTGATGTCCGGTCGAGCTCTAATCCTAATTATGTCTCTAGTATTCTAGATCGAGTCTTTAGAACTTCTGTTAGATTTGTTCTGATTCCTGTCATTTTTGTTTGTTTAGTTGTGCCGAGACCGAGGCCTAGTGGACCAGGCCCATCGGACCCATCTCGAGGAGCGCAATAATTGTGAGTTGCTATTATATATATATATATGTTCTAGGGGTGCATGATTTTAGAAATATATGTTTTATTTTGATTAAATATGCATAATGGTTTAGTTAGTACTTAAGTTTATTTTAGTTTACTTTTGGTTTATTTTTTGTTTATTTTCGGTATATTTTAAACTATATGCATGTTTTATTAATGAATTATGTTTAAAATGTTTTTGAATATATTTTTAGTTTATTTTGTAATTTAATTGGATTTATTTAACGTATATATACTCGAAATATACCTGGTTTACTTTTGGTATATTTCTAGTATATATATGGTTTATGTTGTTGTTCATTTCAATTACATGCATCATTTATTTATGAATGTATGTTTTATATTTAATAATGAAGGATATCAATAGAATGTGCTACCTAGTGGGCGACACTAGGACCGAGTACATACCGGTACGCTTATAGCATTTAGGCTATATTACTAACCATTTATGGATATTGATTGGATATGATTATTTGATGTGTGAGATATGATTTGGGAGTGTGATTGTTGGAGCTCGGTTGACCAAGTGTCTCGGGGCCAATCACACTGACAATCAGACTGCTGGAGCTCGGTTGACTTAGTGTCTCGGGGCCAGTCTACTGTCCAAATGGAATAAGTGAATATATTGGAATAAGTGAGCCTGTATGGCTAGAGTGTTTTCTGACACTATTTTGAGGTTGCAATTTTCTAAGGTTCTATTTGATCCTTCATAAACTGTGATTTTCAATAAAAATATATAAAATGATTTTATTGCATCTGTGTGTATTTGCTTGTATACATATGTAATATATATACTATTGACTGTGTGCATTGTCATTTAGTATGCATGTATATATATTATAGTAATTCACTCAGTTAGGTCTGACTCCCCTCCGTTGACTATTTTTCAGGAGAGTCATCTTCATCAGACCTCAGTAGCAGGCCTGTACGCCGGATTTCTTCCGCCCCGGCTTCTTTATGTAAACTGCTAACTTGAGTTTTATTTTTATAATCTAGACACTGCAGTAGTTGTAAATAAATTATGGGTTTTATGTATTATATTTGTGTGAGTTATGTATTTTAAGAATTTGAACTGAAACTTGTATTAAAGGATTTATTTATATATATGAGATGAGGATTTGATTTAAATCTCGTGGTGGATTATTATTTTTATATTTATGATTTTATTCCGCTGCATAATATTTTATTTAATTGTGTTATTATTATTACTATTGCATATTTTATTTTATTTTAGGCTTGCTACGGGTTCCGGATTCGAAAGAATTCCCATTCCCTAACGCCGGTCATGGCCCCTATTTTGGGTCATGACACGCAAATAGAAACTTTATTTTGATGGGGCTATGAATAATAGACGAGTAGGGCTAGGAGTGATTCTTGTCACACCAGGAGGAGAAACAATCCCAATGGTTAAGAAATTGGACTTCAAAGTTAGGAATAACATGGCCGAGTACGAGGCATGCATCTATGGGATAGAAGCAGCACTAGCAATTAGTGCCAAAGACTTGCTGGTTTATGGAGATTCCCTATTAGTTATTATTCAGGCTAATGAGGAGTGCAAATTGCAACAAGAGAGGTTAAAACCTTACATATGCTATTTAAAGAAGTTAATGAGGAATTTTACTAAAAGTCTCTTCATGGTATTACTAAGAGATGAGAATCAAATGGCAGATGCCTTGGCAACGCTTTCTTCAATATGGGATAAATCAATGGGGTCAATGATGAAGCCTTTAGTAATAATGAAAATGAAAGCTCTATGTTATGGTAAAGAACTAGTTATGAGCATTCGGATAGGGCCAGAAGAAAAGCGATGGTTTTGTAACATCTAGAGATTCATCAAGGAAAGGAAGTACCCAAATGAAATGACTTCTAAAGAAATATATGCCCTTTGTGTTCTTGCACGCTATTATGCAAGTCATGATAGGGTATTATATAGAAAACGTCGAATGGAATACAACTGAGATGTCTCAAGAAGGATGAAGCATAATAGGTGATGAGAGAGATTAATGCAAGGGTTTATGGATCTCATATGAATGGGATGGTTCTAGTGAAGAAAATAATTCAACAAAGGAACTATTATATGAGCATAGAAGAGACTGTATCCAGATAGTGAGACAATGTCATTAATGCCAGATACATGGGAACCTCAACCATCTTCCCCCTACAGTGCTAAATAGTTTAACATCTCCATGGCCCTTCGCAGCATAAGGGATAGATATAATAGGGGAGATAAGACCAAATACCTCAATCAGGCATAAATATATAGTGGTGGCGATCGACTATTTCTGCAGATGGATAGAAGCAGAATCCTATGGTACCTTAAAGTCTAGACAGATGGCAAGACTCATCGAGAAGAATCTCATTTGCAAATATAGGATCCCACATCATGTTGTGATAGATAATGGTGTTCAATTTCAGGTAGAGATAGTTAAGTTGTTGTAGAGATATAAGATTGAGCATCATAAATCCTCACCTTATCGACCTCAAGCTAATGGTGCAATTGAAGTGGCCAATAAGAATATAAAGAGAATCCTCTCTAAAATGGTGAAAATGCAAAAAGATTGGTCTGAGTATCTTCCTTTTGCCTTGTGGGGATATAGAACTATAACGCACACTGCTACATGACAAACATCGTTCTCATTAAAGTATAATTGTGAAGCGGTTTTGCCTATAGAGATAGAAATCAAATCTTTGAGGGTTGCTGTGGAAGTAAAAATCCCTGAGAGTGAATGGATGCAAAAGAGACACGACCACCTCGTGTCTCTATATGAGAAAAGGATGGATGTTTTATTTCACACTTAGATTTATTAGAGAAGGATAGCGAGAGCATTTAATAAGAAAGTAAAACCTAAAAAGATAAAGGCTGGGGATATGGTGCCAAAGCAGTCAAGGGCAATGGTGTTTGATCCAAGAGGAAAATTCATACCAAATTAGGAAGGACTATTTTTAGTCAAGATGATTCTACCCAAGGGAGCTGCAAAGATATTAGATCACAAAGGGAACGAGTGTTAGTGATATGCACTAGGTCAATCATATATGACCATGTTTTAACTTTATCATTTTATTTAATAAAGAGGCATTTTTCATATCATTTTATGTTATTATAATTACTTGAATAGTCAATTCTTACTAAGGTCATCAAGCATGTGACTTGATAGTAAAAACCTTAGATTAAATATGAGATCTATTCAAATTATCCCTAGACATAACAATATGTTATGGCTAGTATGATGTTGATTGTTGATTATGTTTTATCGATCATGAATATGAGATATTAAGTCAACTCATAGGTACTTATTTGGGAAATAATGTACTGGATTGACCCATCATGAGAATACTACATAGATAATTGTTATAAGTAATTCTCATCATAATAATATTGATTTAGTCCTTTGACCTTGAAATCATCATAGATTTCTATAAAACTATTATATATTTCGACACAATCTAACATTAGCTTTAACAGGATGATTAAATAGATTGTTGTTTGAGATAAAATGAGTTATGTGAGGAATGTGAGTGATTGAGAAGGAATTTTTCCCCCATTTAATCTGAGTAAGATATCTATGGGCCCCTTAATAAGATAGACTGAGTAAAATGCATGGCCATGCTAAAGTGAATTGATAAAGAGTTATCATTCTCAATCTACTTAGAATCAAGAAATAACATGATTGAATTATATAAGGATGACAGAAACTATGCTTTATATTCAATCAAGCTATCATGTGACAAAGGGATTACAATATTTATTACAAATTAGGTTATGTCAGATTATTGACTTCACATGACTTGTGTAGTCATAATGCTTGCTAGAGGAACTTATGACTTATAGGCCTAAATAGATATTTAAGGCCCACTGCCAACGTCATGTGAACCTACAGGGTCACACACTTAGAATAGGCCAAAAAACGGATAATGGTTTGAGAAGCCCAAATATGCTCTGTGAAAACAAATAAATACTTTATTTATTTATTTATTTAAGGCAAAGGTTATCTTAAATAAATAGAATATTATTTCTGCTTTAATTTTAAATAAAATCATAACAATAATAATTGAGAAATTACCAAAAAGTTATTTTGGTAAGTGAAACCCTAATTAGAGGTTTATAAATATGTTATATTCTCTAGGGTTTCACTAACTCAATTATTAGCCACCAAAAATTCATTTTTCTCCTCTTAGAAAAACTAAAAAACATAGTGTTTTTGTTCTTGATTTGTGAGAAATCAAGAAAAGTGCTAGCACACAAAGTTTTCATTTTAATCAAGGGTTGTTCGTATGGACGCTTGTGGAGGACGGATTCTTTTAGAGATGTCTTTATCCGAACTACCAAAATCAAAAGCTCAAGATAAGGTGTCACCAAAGTGAACCTCCTCTCTGCCTTCTAGAAATCTTGCCTCTTCTGCGTTTATGGTAATATTTGAAAACCCTAGTTTTAAATCAATTAATCGAATTACTTAGATCCGGGTTAGGGTTTGTTATTAAAAGTTTTTATTTCTGCTGCGTTTTTTACTCATGAAATCCAATAGTGGTATCAGAGCCACTTGTAATTTAGTTAATTTGATTCTATATATATGTAAAATATATGTTTTTGAGTGATTCATTTTTTAAAAGGAGTTTTCAAAAATTTTATCCAAACAGTTTTGCTTTTGTGACGTCCTCTTAAATTTGTATGAAAACAACAGTAAATATTAATTTGATTAATGTTTATAATTGTTTAATATGATTAAATAGTAATCAAAATTTTGATTTTCTGGTTTAAGTATTCTGTTTTTATGAAAAAATGAATATGTATACAAATTTTTGTCAAAGGGCGATCTGTTTTAGAGTTAAACAAGTCATGTAGAATAAACTGTTTAAGTGTTAAACAGAATAAATTTGTTTGGAACAAATTAATTATTCTACAATATGATTTATAAATATATTAGGGTTTATGGTGGTGGCTGTTTAAATGTTAAACATAAAGAAAAATGATCTGTTTTGAACAAATCAATTAGATAATAATTTGATTATAAATATATTAGGGTTTTTGCAACAACTCATTCAAAGAGCTAAGGTAAATCATTTATTTTTAGTCAAAGGTAAGGGTTTTTGTAAAGGGGCATTACCCCCTTGACCCCCACCTGCTAACAGGCTAGCGGGACCACCGAACCCCTGCAAAGGGGCATTGCCCCTTGGACCCCGCTAAAGGCGCTGCCCCTTGACTCCGATTGGATTTGTCACATAATTTATTTTTCATCATGATAATTAAATTAATGTGTAATTTTATTTATTATACTATATATGTTTATTATTAAATGCATGGTGCATAGCATGGCCCTTAAACCAACGTGATTGGATTTTGTTATTTTATTTTATTGGATTGTAATTTTTAAATACGGCCTGCAAGTCATTTTATTTGTTGTAATTATTTTATTTTACTAGATAGTAATATAATAGTTTTAATTACAACATGTAATGTAAATTAAGGCCCAAGTTGCAAATTCAAGTTAGAGGCCCGTGATGGGGATCACAAGTGGGAGCCCAAGGACGAGGTCCATGGTAGAAAATGGAGATCCAAAACTAAAGGCTTAATTTGTATTTGTAATATCACCTAGGTTTGACCTTTGATCTTCATATTGGCTTATGAAGATCAATTTAGTTATGGGCCATGCTATGTCACGTTTATCTTATTATGTTAGTATATTATGCATGTGATGCCACGAGATGCCATGTATGAGATGCAATATAACAATAACTAAATAAGATAAAAACTATCTAAATCCTCATCTAATATTAAGTCATTAAAATGCCTCCCATTAATCAACACTTATCAAGATTTGGATTGCTATATATAGCTTATGCCAAAGCATTATATATAAAGCCATCTAAATAAGATAAGATGGATAATGGTGATATCCATATGTTTGAATTGGTTAGACTTAACTAGGTTATCAAAATGGTTTTGGACCTAAGACATTTGATAGGATATGCCGATATATGTGATATCCTATAATTATCCAAGAATTACATGAGAAGTGATTAGTAAAGTGTTACCTACCTAAATAGCCACACTTTAAGTGAAAAGCCAAAGCTTACTTGAAATAGGGTGAAATATGGATCTTAGCCCATTAAGAAATTATTGAAATTATTTTGAGGGTTTTATTATTTATGAAAATTTAGTGGGAGTTTTCTTATGCTTCTTTCATAATAAAACTAAATGTACTATATATATATATTTATTGTAGATGATGACATCAAACACTGCACCTACCATGTCATTGTGATCAATCCTTGAGAAGGATAAGCTAAATGGGACTAACTTTCTTGACTGGTATAAAAACCTAAGAATTGTTCTTAGGCAAAAAAGAAAGGAATATATCCTTGATCAACCCATCCCAGAGGAACCAGCTGCTAATGCTCCTATAGCACAAAAGGATGCTTATAGTAAGCATCTTAATGATTCAGTTGATGTCACTTGTCTTATGCTTGGATGCATGGAGTCTGAGCTTCAAAAGCAACTGATGGAAATTGAGGCTTATACTATGATAGGCCATCTCAAGGAAATGTTCCAAGAGAAAGCTAGACTTGAAAGGTTTAGTACCATCAAGGCATTGCTCTCCTGCAAGTTGACTGCTAATGACTCTATCAATCCTCATGTTCTTAAGATGAAAGGTCATCTTGAACACTTGGACAAGCTTAGTCTCAAGATTAAACAAGAATTGGTTGTTGATATCATTCTACAATCTTTCCCTGAAGCTTATGATGGTTTCATCATGAATTTTAATATGCATAGTATGGACAAAACTATTTTAAAGTTGCATGGGATGCTTAAAACTACTGAAAAGAACATCAGGAATTCCACCAAGGATGTTCTAATGGTCAATAAATGAAAGGGTATGAAAAAATTTGGAATTGGAAAGGGCAAGGGCAAGGCTCCTAAGGGCTTTTAGAAGTCAAAACCAAAGCCCAAGCCCAAGCCCAAGTTCAAAGCTGAACCCCAAGCAAAGCCACCAAAGGAGGGAATATGCTTTTTCTACAATGAACCAAGTCATTGGAAAAGAAATTGCAAGCTATATATGAATGATCTGAACAAGAATAATGGTAGTACGACTACCTCTTCGGGTATTCATATTATAGAAATTAATTTATCTACTTATGATTCTTCGGTATTAGATACTGGATCAGGATCTCACATTTGTACTAATGTGTAAGGTCTAAAAAGGAGTAGATCATTGGCTAGATGCGAAGTGGACCTACGAGTTGGCAATGGAGCAAGAGTTGCTGCTTTAGTTATAGGGACTTATAAGTTAACTTTGCCTAGGGGACTTGTTTTAAATTTAGAAAATTTTTATTATGTGCCTACTATGTGTAGGAATATTATTTTTGTTTCTTGTTTGGACAAGAAATGACTTGAATTTATTATTAGGAACAATAAATGCAATATTTATCATGATAATGTTTTCTATGGATTTGCTCCACGAACTAGTGGTCTTTATGTTCTAAATGTTAAAGACACTAATGAAAAGCCAATCTATAACATTGATACAAAGAAGTTTAAATCTAATGATTTAAACACCACCTATCTTTGGCATTGTCGTTTAGGCCACATAAATGAGAAATGCATTTCAAAGCTTTACCAAATGGGCTTTTGAATTCATTTGATTATGAATCATTTGAAACATGTGAATCTTGTTTACTAGGAAAAATGACTAAAACACCTTTTATTAGAAAAGGTGAGAGAGCTAATGATTTATTGGGCCTTATACATTCATATGTATGTGGGCCATTAAACTTAACTGCTAGAGGAGGTTTCCAATACTTCATCTCTTCCATAGATGATTTCAATAGATATGGCTATGTCTATCTAATGAAACATAAATCTGAATCTTTTGAAAAGTTCAAAATTTTCAAAAATGAAGTATAAAACCAACTTGGTAAAAATATTAAAACACTAAGATTTTATCAAGGTGATGAATATTTAAGCCAAGAATTTATAGATCATCTGAGAGATTATGGGATTATTTCACAATTGACTCCTCCAGGTACACCATAAGTAAATGGTATGTCCAAATAGAGAAATTGGACTTTATTGGATATGGTTCGATCAGTGATGAGTCAATATAATCTTCCAATCTCTTTTTGGGGATATGCTTTAGAAACTGCTGCATTCATTTTGAATAGAGTTCTAATGAAGGTAGTTAAAAAGACCCCATATGAGATGTGGACTGGAAAACCTCCTAGTTTGTCTTTTCTCAAGATTTGGGGATGTGATGCTTATGTGAAGCATCAAATCTCAGATAAACTAGCACCCAAATCTGATAAATGCCTTTTTGTGGGATATCCTAAAGAAATTAAAGGATATTATTTTTACAATGCTTCTAAAAACAAAGTGCTTGTTACTCAAAATGGTGTATTTTTTGGAAAGAGAATTTATTTCCAAAGGATCTAGTGGGAGCATAGTCCAACTTGAAGAAATTCAAGACCCATAAAATAGCATTGTACCAAGTATAGAATCACAGTTGGATCTACAAGTAACTATTGGACCTGTATAAGTACCAGAAGGCCCAAGGAGGTCTAGTAGGACACATTAAATCCCAATGAGATATGGATTTCTCATAACTAATGATAATGATGTGTTGATTGTGGATCAAAGTGAGCCCACATCCTATCAAGAGGCCATAAATAGTCTTGACTCTGAGAAATGGCTAGAAGCCATGAAATCATAAATGTAATCCATGTATGATAATCAAGTTTGGACCTTGATTGACCCAATTGATGGCTTAAAAATATTGGATGCAAATGGGTTTTTAAAAAGAAAATAGACATGGATGGCAATGTGCATAACTTTAAGGCAAGATTGGTTGTAAAGGGTTTCAAACAAACACATGGTATAGACTATGATGAAACCTTTTCACCAGTTGTTATGCTAAAATCTATTCAAATTCTCCTTACTATAGCTACATACTATGATTATGAGATATGGCAAATGGATGTCAAAATAGTGTTTCTTAATGGAAACCTACTTGAGGATGTGCACAGGACACAGCCAGAGGGTTTTATCAATCCTGAGAATTTTGGAAAAGTATGCAAGCTTTAAAAGTCCATTTATGGACTGAAGTAAACATCTCGGAGTTGGAATCTTCATTTTGATGAAGTAGTCAAAGAGTTTGGCTTCATTAAGAATGAAGATGAACCTTGTGTTTACAAGAAGGTTAGTAGGAGCGCAATTGTGTTTTAGTGTTGTATGTTGATGACATACTACTCATTGGAAATGATATCCCTATTTTACAAGATGTTAAATCATGGCTAGGGAATTGTTTTTCAATGAAAGACTTGGGTGAAGCCGCTTATACATTAAGCATCAAGATCTATAAAGATAGACCTAAAAGGCTTATTGGCCTAAGTCAAAGCACTTACATTGATAAGGTTTAGCATGCAAGACTCTAAGAGAGGATTCTTGCCAATGTCACATGGCATTAGTCTTAACAAGACTCAGTGTCCTATGACACAAGATGAGCGAGACTGCATGAGTAAGATTCCATATGCTTTTGCCATTAAATCTATCATGTATGCAATGTTATGTACTCGACTTAATGGTTCATATGCCTTAAGCATAATGAGTAGATACTAGTCAAACCCAGGTGAAAGTCACTGGACTGTAGTTAAAAATATCCTTAAGTACTTGAGAAGAACTAAGGGTGCATTTTTACTGTATGGTGGTAAGGAAGATGAGCTAGTTGTAAATGGTTACACAAATGCCAACTTCCAAACTAACAAGGATGATTTTCTATCATAATCAGGTTATGTGTTTTGTTTGAATGGAGGTGCAGTGAGCTGGAGGAGTTCCAAGCAAGACACCGTTGTTGATTCTACAACAGAAGCTGAGTATATAGCTGCCTCAAAAGCAGTTAAGGAGACTATTTGGATCAAGAAGTTCATAACTGGACTAGGTGTTATTCCTAGTATATCAGATCTAGTGAACTTATATTATGATAATGATGGAGCTATAGCTCAAGCTAAGGAGGCCAAATCACATCAGAGATCCAAACACATACTCAAGCGTTATCATCTCATTCAAGAAATCAATGAGAGAGGAGACGTGAAGATTTATAGAGTACCCACAAATGATAATGTTGTTGATCCACTCCCTAAGCATCTTCCAAAGCCTAAGCATGAGAGTCATACTAGGTCCATGGGTATTAGTTTTAATATAGATTGGGCCTAGTGCAAGTGGGAGATTGTTAGTGATATGCACTAGGTCAATCATGTATGACCATGTTTTGACTTTATCATTTTATTTAATAAAGAGGCATTTTTCATTATCATTTTATGTTATGATAATTACTTAAATAGTCAATTCTTACTAAGGTCATTAAGTATGTGACTTGATAGTAAAACCCTTAGATTAAATATGAGTTCTATTCAAATTATCCCTAGTCATAATATGTTATGGCTAGTATGATGTTGATTGATGATTATATTTTACTGATCATGAATATGAGATATTAAGTCAACTCATAGGTACTTATTTGGGAAATAATGTACTAGATTGACCCATCATGAGAATACTACATAGATAATTGTCATAAGTAATTCTCACCATAATAATATTGATTTAGTCCTTTGACCTTGAAATCATCATGGATTTGTATAAAACTATTACATATTTTGACACAGTCTAACATTGTCTTTAATAGGAAGATTAAATAGATTGTTGTTGCATATGAAATGAGTTATGTGAGGAATGTGATTGAGAATGAATGTGAGTGATTGAGAAGGAATTTTTCCCTAATTTAATCTGAGTAAGATATCTATGGGTCCTTTGATAAGATAAACTGAGGAAAATGCATGGCCATGCTAAAGTGAATTGATAAAGAGTTATCATTCTCAGTCTACTTAGAGTGAAGAAATAATATGATTGAATTATATAAGGATGACAGAAACTATGCCTTATATTCAATCAAGATATCATATGACAAAGGGATTATAATATTTATTATAAATTAAGTTATGTCGGATTATTAACTTCACATGACTTGTGTAGTCATAATGTCTTGCTACAAGCCACTTATGACTTATAGGCCTAAATAGATATTTAAGGCTCACTGCCAACGTCATGTGAACCTATAGGGTCACACATTTAGAATAGGCCCAAAAATGGATATAGGTTTAAGAAGCCCAAATATGGTCTATGGAAATAAATAAATACTTTATTTATTTATTTAAGGTAAAGGTTATCTTAAATAAATAGAATATTATTTCTGATTTAATTTTAAATAAAATCAGAATAATAATAATTGAGAAATTACCAAAAAGTTATTTTGGTAAGTGAAACCCTAATTAGAGGTCTATAAATATGTTATATTCTTTAGTGTTTCACTAACTCAATCATTAGCCACCAAAAATTCATTTTTCTCCTCTTAGAAAAACTAAAACACATAGTGTTTTTGTTCTTAATTTGTGAGAAATCAAGAGAAGTGCTAGCACCAAAAGTTTTCGTTTTAATCAAGGGTTGTTCGTGTGGACACTTGTGGAGGACGGATTCTTTTGGAGATGTCTTGATCCAAACTACCAAAATTAAAAGCTCGAGGTAAGGTGTCACCGGAGTGAACCTCCTCTCTACCTTCTAGAATCTTGCCTCTTCTATGTTTGTGGTAAGATTTGAAAACCCTAGTTTTAAATCAATTAATCGAATTACTTAGATCCGAGTTAGGGTTTGTGATTAAAAGTTTTAATTTTCATTGCTTTTTTGAATCATAAAATCCAATAATTACTTTACTGAGCTAATCAACTTAGATCACCTCAAGAAATACTACCTTTAAAAAAAAGGGGTCTGCTGGCTAAAAAACTTGAAAAGGCTAGTCAGGCAAAAATTAAGACGTCCTGCTATTCAGAAAACTCGCAAAGGGCTGGCAAGCAAAAATTAGAGGATAAAATAAAAGAGGTGATCCTGCTGATTAGAAAACTCACAAAGGGCTGATCAGGCAAAAGATAGGGAAATAAAAGTGAGAGTAAAATATTCAATTAGAAAATCCAAAAGGACTAGCTGATAACAGGAGTTATGTCATGTGATGTAATAAATGTACTCATTTTGGCCCTAAGTAATGACTCAAATTGAAATGGGATTTTGTTAGATATTGCATATTCTATCTTTATTATAAAGCATAAAGACTTAAAGAAAAAAAAAACATAAGAAGTCTAAAAACCAAACTTATGAGATCATTATTTTTCTCTTTGTTTCTTCTTTTGTGACTCATCTAATAATACTAGAGTCCTTTTATACTTAGCAAATCTTGGTGATTATGTAGCTTGCATGGGAACCTAAGCCATATAGTTATCATCAGTAGTCATATTAGCATCCAAGTGCATGTTTTGCTCTAGTGCTCTACAAGGCCATAGGTTCTTCGCTTTGTCCAATAAATATTGTCTTAGAGAGAAGCCCTCAAAGTTGGGTATGATAGCCATAATGAATTGTGATCAACCATATTGACGACAAAGGCGTTAAGTGGAAATGAAGGTCGAAAGGTACAACCCAAGAATAAGAACGCAGTGGTCATATAGGTTAATGGTTACAAACTTCAATTTCCACTAAGGACAGACCCATATAATCTCAGTATCAGTAATGCCTTTCATCCAATCAATCCGTTGATCTATAGTGCGCTTGTCCTTCATCTTCAATGGGCGAGACTGTAGATGATAAGGTTGATAAATCAAGGCATTGGTAAGGGCATTAAGTAGACTTAATTTCTCTTATAGCCAAAAAAAAAGCTACATACCTGAAGGAGAAGTAAACTGCCTCAGAATCAATTTTAAATCTTGAAATTATCTAATCCAATGATAGATTCAGCAATTATGATAGGCACAGGGTTAGCTCTAACTTCCACTTATTCTAGGATACTGAAAATCCTTGTGTCAGTATCTCCATGAGATGCCACTAACAGGAATTAGGTATACAAGCAGAATGAGACAGTCCCAATCCAGGTGGCATTATTCTTGTCCATAATCCCACAAGAAGTAATCAAAGAAGAAAGACTTATAGTCTGAGTGTTATGTGCATACATGTAAATGTCACTTGGGAGCATATCAAAGAATGTCATTAGTTTATCGAGGAACTACATTTCAAGATCACGAAGAGCAATCATAGTTGTTGAGTCCAAAGAATAGCCAAGAATAACAGTGAACTCTTCGATTAATGGACACAGTTCTTATCCATTAAATCTAAACATATGGTCCTTGACATCCCAAAAGGTGACGACAGCATTAAGAAAATTTGGGTCTAGTTTTAAATATTGAAGGGACTTTAAGGATTTGACATGAAAGCATAGCAGTCTATCCAATCATTTCCACCAAGGCCTTTAAGGACTTTCTTCATCAAATTAAGGGTAGCATGTGTCATGATGAAAGCCAATAAAAGAGGGATAGGAGACAATCCTCTTGGCAAGCTCCTTATATAGACATAAAGGCTAATATGGATGGGATTAGGATTTTATGTTTTCAAGATCAAAGTTAGGTCAGGAATTAAGATGGAAAAGAGCAAAAGAATGGGAGCTGAATTTTTTATCAAAAATTCAAAATTTTGATCAGAATTCTCAAAATTCGATCAGAAATCCGAAATTATGATCGGAATTCTAGAAATCTGATCAGAAATCTATAATTTTGATCAGATTTCTTAGATTTCCAACCAAAAAAAAATACTTTAAAGTTTAATCCAAGACAAAAAGCCCATAATCCATTCATAAAAGATGAAACAGTTCTGAAACATTTAAAGTACAATCATGCAAGCACAAGATATAAAGATTAGTCATCTTGAGCTTCAGTGTTTGGCCAAGGACTCCACCCACTAGCTGGATCGTTGCTCTAATCTAGGGGCATAAAAATCCCAGCATCATGATCATCGAAGCTAAGACTAGCAAGCTATCTATAAAGCCTGTCATTCTCATACTAGAGATCCCCAACATAACTCTATTGCATCAAGAATAGTTAAAATCATGCATATCATACACAACATGCACATATTTACATACTTGTTGTAAATACTAACCCTCCAACTATTTGTGATCTACATAGTAAATAATCTCTGGGTAGAGACTAGTCCATATAGATACTCTGCCTATGTCTGAGGGATCTGTAAAATAACATGTACTAATTCAACAATGAGTGTCAGTTTGTATAAGATTAGAAAGGCAAGATGCACTTACATGTGAAGCATCAGGAGGAGAAAAACTAGGAATCTGAGCAATATCAAAATACATGTTCTACTTAATAGGGGTCTGCACTATAGGAGCCCAATAGTACATAGACCTGTCAAGTGGGGGAACATCACCTATAATGGTACTCGATGAAGTATCACCTCGAGTAGCTCCATTATGCTGAGTATGCTCAACCTCCTACTCAATCCTCTCAACATCACCCTTAGTCTCCTCCTCCATAGAAACATTAATAGCTTCTTTAACCTATACAAAAGGGGGGCAAATGTCATTTGCAGTAATGAAAGAGACAAAGTAAAATAGTGATAGTGAGGAACGATGATAAAAACCATACCTCAGCTGGGTCTATAGGAACCTGTTCTAGGAGATTCTCCCAAATCTACTCTTGATAATAATGATAACGCTCGAGTAGAGTTAAAGCATCATATCCCTCAAGAGCTGCTCTAAGCTTAGGACCAGTCATGCTACAACTCCTCAACATCAAAGAGGGAATATAAGAAGGAACACGCCTCCTGGAAGGTCCCATATGCCAATGACAAACACGCTCACTAAGATACCACATCTGGCAACCATAACTAGGAAGCAAAATCCTCATAGTCTTAAGCCTCACAGCTGCAGTCATGAAATCGTATCGTTGGATGTCCTCGGCACCAACTAGCCAATCTAATCTAACCTGCAAATTCATTCAAATAAATTATATTTAACTTTTAAGATTGATTAAATACTAAAAGTTAAATTTATCTTACTAGGTCCCACTCTAAAGAGTTTAGCTAATCTCAATAAGTCTACGAGTCATACTTGATGCTAGCTAAGCAAGAAGAACCCATCTCTACATGAGAGGAAGATCCATATCAAAGCTAATAGCACTAAAGCCTCGAATCACCCTAATCTTAATGCCCTAAATCTGAAAAATTGAGAGATAGTTGAATTGAAAAGAAGGAGGTTATAAAAGAGCAAAATTAAAAGAGGTACAAGACACATAGAAGAGATACATGCAAGATGTACCAAAAGTCGTACATCATCATGGCACCTCTACAGACAATATCTAGTCTATAGTAGAGATAAGCAAGAGCTGTAGATCCCCAATCGAAAGTAGCGACTCTATCAGGATCCTAAAGGTAGTGTAATGCTAACCTCATGACTAGTCTGACAGAAGAGGGTAGTGCCTAGCAATATCAATAAGAAGCATCTCGCCTTCTAAAGGATCTGACGAGGTGTAGTAGTGGGTAATCTCCTAAAACCCTAAATAAAAGAAGAAAGTAGCACGTTCTTCCAATTCTTTCATGTTATAACGAACCTAAGCAAGTCATAAACATAATGACTCCTAAAGTGATCCCAGTAATAGAAGAGAAGCTTATGGGGGAAATAGTCAGCTCACCCACTTATGTGTGAAAGGTATGAGTGGTATCCATCCACCTCTCGATAAAAGTGAAAAGTGAATAGTGATTTGACCTACCTCGAGCAGTTGGTAGAGCAACAATGAAGCACCTGAAGCCAGATGCTCATATATGTTGTACTACCTCTCTAGATAAATCATGAAAGACTTCCCAAGCTAAGTGAAAGCAACCCGAGAACTTCAGTGGTTTCTGAACAAAATTTAGAAAATAACAGGATTACTTTCTTTATAAACTATTGATTTTCATCTATTTTTATTTTTTATTTCTATCTAAAAAATTTTAAAAAAAAAGGATCAGAAGATTGGATTTTCGATCGAAAATCTATAATTCTGATCGGATTTCTAGATTTCTGATCGAAAATCTAGATTTTCAATCGCATTTCTAGATTTTCAATTGAAAATCTAAGAATTCCTATCTAAATTTTAGATTTTTGACCAGAAATCTAGAAATTTGACTGTAAATCTGTTAATCTTCTATAACATGCAAACACTAGTTTTTTAAAATTTTGTCTCTAGATTAACAATTTCATGCAATTTTATTCAATTTTGTATAGCAAAAATTCTATAATTGCATGCATGAATATGTTAATTTATAAATTGATAGGAATATATCTTTTTGTCGAATCAAAGATAAAAGAAAAATTTACCTCATCTCTAGCCTGTGAGCATCTATAGAGGTGCAAGTAAGTCAAAGGGAGCACCTCTTCCCCTTCATTGAGCCCCAAATTTTTTTGACAAAAATGTAGTTGAGATATGACCAGATCTGATTGCCTGGAGCTACTTCAACATAATCTGCGTCCTAGGTGAGCCATAGGATCAGATGGATTCCAAATTGGAGATCAGATATAAGAACAATTAATGAAATAAAATTTCAAAATTAAGAGAAATGAAAAGAAAAAAGAATGAAAGGGATGGGAAATGAAGAAATGAATCAGCAAAATGCAAAGTTTATATTAAAATGGCAAACATCCACTTTAGTCCCTTAACTTTGTTTGCATTAAGATCCCTAATACTTTTCTTGCAATTTAGTCATAAATTGCAAAGCTACATGATTTGATAATTCATTGAATTATTAAATTATGAGCATAAAAGAAGGCAATGCTATACGACCGAGTATAGTAAACATCATACGATCGAGTGTGATGTATCCTTTCAATCTAGACTATACGACCAAGTATAGTCGACATTGTATGATCGAGTACAATGTACCTCTACAATCAATATTATACGACTGAGTATAGCTAATATCATACAATCGAGTGTGATGTATCCTTTTAATCTAGACTACACGACCGAGTATAGTCGACATTGTATGACCAAGTACAATGTACCTCTGCAATCAGTGTTATATGACCGAGTATAGTCAACATCATACAGCTAAGTGTGATGTATCTTTTTAATCTAGACTATATGACTAAGTATGGTCAACATTACACAATCGATTACAATGTACCTCTACAATCAATGCTATACGATCGAGTATAGCCAACATCATATGATCGAGTGTAATGTATCCTTTCAATTAAGACTATATGACCGAGTATTGTCGACATTGTACAACCAAGTACAATGTTCCTCTACAATCAGAGCTACACAACTGAGTATAGCCAACATTATACGACAAGTGTGATGTATCCTTTCAATCCAAACTATACGACCAAGTATAGTTGACATTTACGACTGAGTACAATGTACCTCTGCGATCCAAACTATACAACCGAGTATAGTTAACATCATACGACCGAGTATGATATATCCTTTCAATCCAGACTATACGACTGAGTATAGTCAACATTGTATGACCAAGTACAATGTACCTCTGTAATCAATTTTATATGACTGAGTATAGCCAACATCATATGATCGAGTGTGAAGTATCCTTTCAATCCAGACTATACGATTGAGTATAGTCAACATTGTATAACTGAGTATAATGTACCTCTACAATCAGCATGATACGATCGAGTATAGCCAACATCATACAATCGAGTGTGATGTATCATTTCAATCCAAACTATACGATCGAGTATAGTCGACATTGTACGACTAAGTACAATGTACCTCTTTCAATCCAGACTATACGATCGAGTACAATGTATCCTTTTAATCCAGACTATACGACTGAGTATAGTCAACATTGTATGACTGAGTATAATGTATCCTTTTAATCAAGACTATATGATTGAGTATAGTCAATATTATATGACCAAGTGTGTTGTATCCTTTCAATCCAGACTATACGATCGAGTATAGTTAACATTGTATGATCGAGTAGAATGTATCCTTTCAATCCATACTATACAACCGAGTATAGTCAACATTGTACAATCAATGTAATGTATCTTTTCAGTCAGTACTATATGACCGAGTATAGTCAACATCATACCACCGAGTGTGATGTATCCTTTGAAATCAATGTTATATGTCCGAGTATAGTGTTTCCTTAAATGTTTTAAGTTTATGCCTAGTGTTGTACAACAACACATGCATTCATTATGAATCGATGATAGCTTGCAGACAAAAGCCTTACGGAGCACAGGTAAGTATCTAAACTTTTATTCCTAAGAAATTGTGTGTTTATTTGCTTTGCCGTAATTTCTCAAGTAAACAGCAACAAAGGGGGGCAACTATAAATAGCCAATTTTAGGATGATGATGTGTGGATGCAACAGAGGACTCGGATGATGAAAATGTTATAAATAGGTCTTCAATAGTTGAAGTTTGAAAGCTCAAAAGTCTAAATGTATTTTCAAAAGAGTTTAATTAGTTTTTTTAAAGACTTAATTGTAATTTTTTTAAGACCATTTGACAACTCTAAATTCTTTGAGGGTCTTTTTGTAATTAAAAGCAAAAAAAAGAAATCAAAATTCTATAATTCTTCTAGAATTAACATAATTGTGATCAGAATTATGTAATTTCGATTGGAATTACACAATTTTAGTCAGAATTATACATGTTTTGTCTGATTATTTTATTTTATTTTTGTTTTATTTCAATAAAAAATTTGGTTTCCTAAATTTTGATTAGTCAAATAGTGTTTATCTGAATTTTCAAGAAACTAAAGTCCTTTTAAAATCAAAACTCTATGAAAAACATGTCACAATATGATACATTTTTTTAGCTAGGTTTTTCTATAAAAGATCAGCTTGAGCTCTCATAAAAGGGGCAATACACAGAAAAAAAAAACACACACACACACATAGACGGGAGGGAGAGAGCAACACACGGACTTTCTTTGGAGGACCTTTCTTTTTTCCTACACTTTTTGACTTTTGGCAGTACATAAAAAATATATATTTTCTGTGATTTGTTGCTTTTCTTTTGAAGTAAGGAGCAATAGACTTTTGACAAGAATAACAAGCTTTTCTAGACCTACTTAACAGACAATGGTGGTTTGTCCTAGTCTGAGGGGGAACTCATATTGCATCCATAATCATCATCTTCTTTCCTCCCTTCTTTTATTTTTATTTTATTTTATTATTTTGATTTTATTAAATTTCAATTTTATTTAAATTTTATTGTTATTTTATTCACTAATCATTGTTTATTCTTTTGTTAGTGATTATGGAGGAGATTACATGATGATCTTACTTGGAGAACAAAATCCATGAAGGTCCATGGAATGTCATGGATTGAACTTTATAGTTATATATAGTTTTTATATTTTTTATTTAATTGTTTATTTTTGTTTTGATTTTGTTTTGTTTTATTATTTTTGGGATTGTGTTAATTTTTCTTTTCTTATTATTTTCAATAGCCCATTGTAATATCCCCAATAGTGGGAATAATGAAATCATGTGTGTGTGATTGTGTATTTTATTAATTGGTTAGTAAAATTAGGGTTTCAATTAAGTAAGTAATTAAAATTAATGGCTATAGAAATCATTAGGTTGTTTAATTAAAATTGAATTAGATTTAAGTGGATAGAATTAGGTTGCTTGATTGATTATTTTATTTTATTCGTTTGTTTAGAGTTAATTTAATGAAATTAGGGTTTTTAGAATATGTTTGATTGATTTTTTAATCTTTTATTTGATTGTTCTTGTTATTGTCTTATGTTTTTGGGCTTGTTTATTTTTGTTTTTATATGTTTTAGGCCCTAAGCTCACATTAGGCTTTAACCCACTTAAATAAATTTAGGTTTTTTTAGGTTTAATTAATAAAAATGTCTCTTTAGGCCCATAATTAATTAGATTTAGGGTAGAGATAATTTAGACTCATTTAGTTAATTTAGACATAGGCCCACCTAATTTAACTAATTTAGACTTAGCCCATTTAATTTAAGCCTTTTCCATAATTTTTAGATTTAAGATCACTTTAGAAATTAAAAAAATGTAGAACTAGGCTCACTAATTTAAATACTTCATAATTTGTAGATTTAGGCTCATTTCAAAATTAAAATAAATAGACTTAGATTCACTTAATTAAAATTGAATAGGAATTAGGCCCATTAGTCTTTAAGCTCACTTGTAAATTAAAACATAGATTTAGCCCATTTAACTAAAATCAATGTAGATTATACTAACTTAGGGATTGTTGATTTAAATGAGTGCATTATTTACATTTATTTTTCATAACTAGTTTGCTTGGAGTTGATTGTTTTAAATAAAGGGTTTATATGAAGTTGCATGTAAATAGAGGATAAGATATTAATTCATAAAGTAATTCTAAATGAACACAAGACTAAAGGAAGTTGGCATTCCATATCCAGAATCTCCTAGTTGTGGTACTGGTTTTCTTTTAGAGAATTAAGTACCATCATTTTTTTATTTTTCTCAGTTATTACCCTAGGTGATGACTCCTCATCTCCATGCCACGTCTTTATGACAGTGGTTAATATGTTCTCTAGAGCCTTGAGCTCAAAAAGTGTCACGGTTGCTAAGATCCTGGGCGCTCGCTAAACCCCGCCATCTACACTCACCCTTCTTTTTTGCAGGCACATACCATGCATTACTCATTGTTTACTTATCTAACATTATTAAATGTACAAGAAACACTAACCAATTTTCTTAAATTTTTTTTCATCACATGTACACAACACGCATCTACTAACCACCATTCTACATCTTTGTATGAACACATCACACATATATTCTCATCTTTTTCCCTTGCACATCATGCACACACAATAAACACTTTTTCAACCTATAACATGATGAGCATTCATTATAATTTAATTAGTTGTTTGATCTTTAATTTAATTGTTTTAATTTTTTTTTTTTGGGCTTGTTTATTTATTTTTATGTGTTTTGTGCTTGTTTGTTTATTCTTATGTATTTTAGGCTTTAAGGCCATATTAGATTTTAATCCACTTAAATAAATTTAGGTTTGTAGGTGTAATTAATTAAAATGCATTTTAGGCACATAATTAAGTAGATTTTTATGTTAGAGATAATTTAGGCCCATTTAGTAAATTAGACATAGGCCCACCTAATTTAATTTAATTAATTAGACTTAGCCCACTTAATTTAAGCCTTTTCATAATTTGTAGATTTAAGATCACCTTAGAATTAAAACACGTAGAATTAGGCCCACTAATTTAAATACCTTCATAATTTTTAGATTTAGGCTCATTTTTAGAATTAAAATTAATAGACTTAGGTCTATCTAATTAAAATTAAAAGGGAATTAGTCTTTAGCTCACTTGAAAATTAAAACATGCAGATTTAGCTCATTTAATTAAAATCCATGTATATTAGACTAACTTAAGGATTATATGTTTGATTAAATGCATTTTTTACTTGTATTTTCATGACTGGTTTGCCTTGGAGTTAATTGCTGGAATAAGGGTTTATATGAAATTGCATGTAAATAGAGGATAATATAGTAATTCATAAAGTAATTCTAAATGAACATAAGACTGAAAGAAGTTAGTATTATGTATCCAGAATCTCCTGGTTGTGGTGCTAGCTTTCTTTTAGGGAATCCAATACCACCTTTTTTATTTATCCCAATTATTACCCTAGGTGGCGACTCCTTATCTTCACGCCATGTCTTTATGACAGTGGTTAGTGTGTTCTCTAGAGCCCTGAGCTCAAACAATGTCGCAGTTGCTAAACTCTTGGACGCATGCTAAACCTCGTCGTCTATAGTGGTGACTCCACTGAGGATAAGAGATACTGATTCTACTTGTGTTCTTTAGAATTATTTTATTAATTATTATTTTATTCTTGCATTCATTCTGCATGTCCCTATTAACCAATGGTGTTAGTTTATGGTTCCATGATTCCACTAGCTTCATAGGATTGTAAATTGGCTAACCATCATTCTTAGCCTTAACTCAGTTCAAGAGAGATTGTCAGGCTCATCTGACTAAAGCCCGTAACCTAATTCCTTAAGGGGGGTAGTCTTCTCTCAAGTTTGCAAAGGATGTCGGGCCCCTTTGACTTAAATCTTAAAGGAGGGTATCTTGCTAAGGGAACCTTGACCTTTTTACCGAACCTTAACCACATATAATGGCTTAGTTATTTCCCTTAGGATCTACCCAAATTGCTTATGAATGTTTCCATGAGGTATTTTTATCTATAAAGGCCTAAGCCCATACTTTAAAAGCCTATTTAGACTAATAAAGATTGGGCTAATCTTTTATACCTGGAAATATTGTTTCTATGCTTTACTACTTTAAGAGATTTAGCATGCACGTCGATCCCTGATATCCCCTATTGATATTAAGACCAAGATAAAAAATCCTAGGAAAAGCGACTCGCCATTGAATATGTGTGTGGGAGGAATAAGGTTGGAAGGATGTATGTATACCTAACTTGTTACTTGATACTTATTGTATAGCACGTGCATCATGCACACATGCATTCATGCATCTCATGCATCATACTAACAATTTATCTTTCAACCATCATAGATTCATCTGAGTCTTCCTATGTTTAGAGTCGAAAGGGTGGCAGACTAGTGAGAACTAAGTCGAGTCCGCAATCGATTGCGAAAGAGATCCTTAGCAGGCTGGAAAAAAGTCCCATCAATCCACTCTACCTAGAATCTACACAATTAAAACAAGTCAAAGAAATGGAACAATAAGAAGGAGGAAACTAGAACCTAGAGGATGTCAAAGGAACACTGATGGATGACACAAGAGCGATAATGCAAGATGAGTTAAGACAGGCTTTGGTCAGATTGATGCAACCACCTACTGTTGCTGCACCACCTATTGTAACCAATCCACCTGTTGTGGGTACACCACCTGCTAACAATGATAATGCTGGGGAACTGAAACTTGAGGATGTTAAAAGTAATATGGTTGAGAGGGCGAAAAGGGAATCACTGAAGCAAGTTCAAGAGCTGGAATCCAAGCAAATGAAAGCACTGACTCAAAAAATGTCCAAGATAGAGGAATTGATAAGAGGAAAGGGCATCAGATGCTCATTTGATTTTGATGATATGCGGCAATTCAAGGAGGACAAATTGCCTAACAAATTCAAGATGTCATAGCTGCAGAAGTTTGATGGTACTGGGGACCCAAGAATTCACTTTAGTCAATACACAACTACCATGAGCACCACTAAGGCCCCTTTGTCTATGGTTACCAAGCTATTTGTACTGTCATTAGAGGGCATGGCTATCAATTGGTATTATGGGTTAAAGAAGTCTATCTGTGCATACTGGAGAGAACTATGCACTGCTTTTCTAAAGTAATATGACTACAATACTAGGCTCGAAGTGTCTATCAGGGATCTAGAACTGACCAAGCAGAAGCCTAATGAGTCATTCTCAGATTTTCTAACTAGGTTCATGAATAAGGTGGGACTACTAAAGAACAAACTAGTTGAGAAGGATCAGGTTAGGATGATAGTTAGAAATGTGCTACCTAATCTAGTTAAGAGGCTACAGATGATGAATCCCAAGACATTTGTAGATCTTTATGATGATGGGTTGCAAGTTGAAGAGATCAAAAATGAGAAAAAGAAGGTCACTAGGAGCACTGGGGTGAGAAATTACCCAACTAGGGGCACAAAGCAAGGAAATACTAGCCGAGTTGTAGGAGTTCAAGCTATCCAACAACTCAGGAGATTCTCAAACTTTAACCAACCTTTATCCAAAGTCCTAGACCATCTCACCCAAAAAGGCCTCCTTAGACCTTTAACCCCCACTAAACCACCAAACCCAAATCTCCCTAGCTTTGACCAAAATAGTTACTATAAGTTTCACCAAGTTGTTGGTCACCCAATTGATTCTTGCATGTGCCTTAAACACGAAATCCAAAACCTTATAGATTCTAGAAAAATCACAAAACCTGAGAAATTGAATCCAAACCCAAACATTCAAAATAACCCTTTCCCAAATTACCGAAACATGCCACCTCTAACAACCATGATTATCAACTTAAGAGTAAGTGAGGAAGAAGTGCTAAACTCTTTTGAGGATATAAACCTTAAAGCCAATGAGAAATCTCCTAATGCCCTTAAAGATGTGGAAAGAGTATAAGACTTGTTAGGTCAACCCTCAGGCAAGTTTAATTATAAGGTGTTTTATTCTAAACCACCTTCTTTTGACATATCCATTAATACAATCAAGCCTATATGATGGGGTGATGAGTTCGATGATGAAAAGCTGCTAGTCGAAAAGGAGAAATGCATGGTTAAAGTATGGAAAGATGGAAAGAAGGACCGGACTGTCGGGGCTATTGATATTTAGTATAATTCTGATGAGGAAGGCATTGAAAGATATAATGTATGGCTTGATAATCCCAAAGTCAGTCATGTTACTAGAAGTGGGAAGGGTTATAAACCAATAGAGAAAACTACAGAGAGAGAAGAAGCTATTGAAGGAGAAGACTCAGATGAACATAGTGATGACCTAATTCTTTAATAGCTAAAGAAAGCAAAAGCAAATGTAAGCATTTGGGAGCTCTTGATACACTCAAGTAGCCACAGGAAAGCTCTGGTTAAGGCTCTAGCTAAGATAAACATTGAAACTATTATTACCCCTTAAACAATGGTGGCCAAGGTTACGGAGAAAAAGCACGAGGTTATTACTTTGGCTGATGAGGATTTACCTGTGGAAGGAAGGAACCATAACAAAGCCTTATTTTTTCCAACTAAAGTGAGAGGGAAAAGGTCCAATTATGTGATGGTGGATGATGGGTTTGCAATTAATGTTTGCCCGCTATGGATCCTACCCAATCTAGGAGTGAAGGTGGAGGATTTAGCAAAGTCACACCTTATAATCAGGGCTTATGATGATAGCACAAGGAATGTAAAGGGAACATTTGTGGCTCCTATGATGACTGAGCCTATAAAAGCAATAGTGGAATTCACTGTGCTAAATATTCGTATTACTTATGCCTTGTTATTAGGCAAGACTTGGTATCATGTTTTGGGAGGAGTGCCTTCCGCTATGCATCAAAAGATGAAATTCCTACATGAAGGGGAGGCTGTAACTTTAGATGCGAGTATAGGTAAGACTGTGTCTGCAGTTATGGATAGTCAAAAGTAGGTAGTTATTCCTCCTGGTTTCCAAATAGACATGATCTCGGAGGGAATTATGATGGATCCAAGGGTTATGGGCATGATTGAGAAGATGAATTATTGACCTGTACAAGGATTAGGAAAAGACGAGCAAGGTATCCTAGAAATGCCAGACTTCAAAACCCAAGATGATACAAGAGGATTGGGCTATACTGGAATTGGATTTAGCAACAAAATGGCAAGGAGAAGGTTTTTCAATTAGAATAACCTCCTAAGGAACATGGGACCTCTGAAGGACAACTTTGTCAAAATAAAAGAATGAGAAGTTCTATCTGGGTGAAAAGGAGCCTGTTCAAATAGCTGGTGTGGATATCTCTAGGTTTAAGATCTTCAAAAGGCAGATAGTTGAGAGGCTGGTATAAGACAACAAAGACAAGGTGATGAAGATAGTTGCTGAAAAGATGAAAGCTATGGACATTGAAGAATTACTTTGTCTGCTACCTAATGAAGAACCACCATAAGATTTAGCTAGCATTATTAATAATAGTTTTAATGATGTTTTTTATGAAGAAATTGATGTAATAACGTCCGATTTGTTTGAGGATGAAAACTCTATTTTTCCTATGGTCAATGATATGAATTCTGGTTTGGCTTACTTGTGTGATGTTGATTTTGATGGTCTTATGCATTTTAATAATGATCGTTCATGCATGTTTGAAATTAATTCTATTCAATTATATTTATTAAACATGGGCACAAATGAACAACCAAAATACATTTCTATATCACATGATTTAACTCCTGAAGAGAGAGAAAATTTTGAGAGAATATTAACAAAAAGAAAGGTAGTATTTACTTGGTCCTACAAGGATATGCCAGGATTAGATAGAGAAATTGTAGAGCATCACATTCTAATAAATCCAGATGCTAAACCTGTTAAGCAAAAACTTTATAGGTTAAGGCCATAGTGGATAGAAAAGATAAGGGAGGAAATCACTAAACAGATCCAGGCTAACTTTTTAGAAGTAATGGACTACCCTCAATGGTTGGCAAACATAGTACTATTGCCTAAGAAAGACAAAAAAGTCTGAATGTGTGTAAACTTCAGAGATCTAAATAAGGCATATCCAAAAGATGACTTTCCTTTACCCTATATTGATGTGATTATCGATAGTGCAACATCTAGTGCAATGTACTCCTTCATGGACGGGTTCTCAAGTTATAACCAGATAATGATGGTCATTATAGACAAGATCAAAATCACTTTTATCATAGAGTGAGGGATGCATTGCTACAAGGTAATGCCCTTTGGTTTGAAGAATGCAGGAGCAACTTATCAAAGAGCAACCACTGCCTTTTTTCATGATATGATGCATAAGGAAGTGGAAGTGTACCTCGATGATATAATGGTTAAGTCAGAAACAAGAGAGGGACACTTTGAGGCTTTGGATAAGTTCCTAGTAAGAATAGAAAGATATAACCTAAGGCTTAATCCAAAGAAATGCATCTTTGGCGTAACTTCTGGAAAGTTATTAGGGCACATAGTCAACAATAGAGGAATAGAAGTCAATCCATACAAGATCAAAGTAATCCAGGAGATGCCAACACCAAGAATGGAGAAGGAAGTATGAGGGTTTATTAGAAAACTATAGTACATCAATATGTTTATTGCGAGACTTACCATGGTCTGTGGTCCGATCTTCAAGCTCTTAAGGAAGAATCAGCAAGTGGAATGGAATGAAGAATGTCAAAAAGCCTTTGATAAGATTAAGGAATACCTTACTAACCTGCCTGTCTTAAGACCACCAAGGTAAGGTAAACCCTTAATCTTATACTTGGCTTTAAAGGAAAAGGCAATGGAGGCAATGCTAGCACAAGAAAGACCAGAAGGAGTTGAGTACGTAGTGTATTATCTCAATAAAAAGTTCCTGCCATATGAAGAAAAGCACAATTTAGTGGAGAAGACATGTTTGATAATGATCTGGGCCACAAAGAAGTTAAGGCATTATTTCTAGTCTTACAAAGTACAAGTTGTCTCAAAGATAGATCCTTTGAGGTACTTGTTTTAAACACCATATTTGATTGAAAAGATGTCTCGATAGCTGGTACTTCTAACTGAGTTTGATATAGAGTACATCACTACTAAGGTCATTAAAGGAAGGGCAGTAGCAGAATTTCTAGCCCAGAATGCAGTTAAAGGAAATGAGCAATGGAATATAGAGTTTCCATATGAGAATTTAGCGGCAATAGAACAACGTGAATGGAAGCTTTATTTTGATGGAGCTGTGAATAATAGAGAAGCCGGGCTAGGAGTAATTCTTATTACACCAAGAAGAGAAACCATCCCAATGGCCAAGAAATTAGACTTCAGGGTCACAAACAACATCGCTGAGTACAAGGCATGCATCTACGGCATGGAAATAGTGTTAGGAGTTAAAACTAAAGACCTACTAGTTTATGGAGATTCCCTATTAGTCATTAGTCAGGCTAATGAGGAGTGGGAAGTGAAAGAAGAGAGGTTGAAACCTTACATCTGCTATTTGAAAAAGCTAATGAGGAATTTCACTAAATGTCTCTTTATGCATTTACCAAGAGATGAGAATCAAATGGTGAATTCTTCAATATGGGATAAATCGGCGGGATCAATGATGAAGCCTTTGGTGATAATGAAAATGAAAGCTCCATGTTGTGGTGAGGAACGAGTCAAGAGTATCCAGATAGGGCTAGAAGAAAAGCCATGGTTTTATGACATCTAGAGATTTTTTGAGGAAAGAAAATACCCAAATGAAGTAACTCTCAAAGAAAGATATGCTCTTCATGTTCTTGCATGCAATTATGCAAGTCATGATGGGATATTATACAAAAGGATGTCGAATGGAATACAGCTGAGATATCTCAAGAAGGATGAAGCAGAACAGGCGATGAGAGAGATTCATTCAGGGGTTTGTGGACCTCACATGAACGGCATGATTCTGGCAAAGAAAATGGTTCAGCAAGGGTATTACTGGATGAGCATGGAAAGGGACTGCATCCGAGTAGTGAGAGAATGTCATCAGTGTCAAGTACATGGGAACCTCAATCATCTTTCCCCAACAGTGCTAAACAGTTTAACATCTTCGTGGCCTTTTATAGCCTGGGGAATAGATATAATAGGGGAAGTAAAACCAACTGCTTTGAATGGGCATAAGTATATAGTAGTTGCAATTAACTACTTCTCTAGATGGATAGAAGCAGAGTCATCTGGTACCTTAAAGGCTAAACAAATGGCAAGGTTTATCAAAAAGAATCTTATTTACAGATATGGGGTCCCGCATCATGTTGTAACAGACAATGGTGTTTAGTTCCAAGCAGAAATGACTGAATTATTGCAGAGATACAAGATTGAGCATCATAAGTCCTCACCTTATCAACCTCAAGCTAATGATGCAATTGAAGTAGCTAATAAGAATATAAAGAAGATTTTCTCCAAGATGGTGAAAATGCATAAAGATTGGTCTAAATATCTCCCTTTTACTTTGTGGGGATACAGAACTACAGCCCACACTGCTACAAGACAAACTCCATTCTCGTTAGTATATGGTTGTGAAGCGATTTTGCCCATAGAGATAGAATTAAATCCTTGAGAGTCATTATGGAAGCAAAAATTCTTGAGAGTGAATGGATACAAAAGAGATTCGATTACCTTGTTTCTCTAAATAAGAAAAGGATGGATGCTTTATTTCACACTTAGATTTATCAAAAGAGGATAGCGAGAGCTTTCAACAAAAGGGTTAAGCTGGGAAAGATAAAAGCTGGAGATATGGTATTAAAGCAAACAAGGGCAATGGTGTTTGATTTAAGAGGGAAATTTAAACCAAATTGGGAAGGACCATATCTAGTCAAAACAATCCTCCCCAAAGGAGCTGCAAAGATATCCGATCTAGAAAGGAATGAGTTCACTGAGCCAATCAATTTGGATCGTCTCAAGAAATACTACCTTTAAAAAATATAAAAAATAAAAAAAAAAGGTCCGCTGGCTAGAAAACTTGAAAAGGGTAGTTAGACAAAAGTTAGGACATTCCTACTATTTAGAAAATAGGAAAAGGCTAGTAGGCAAAAATAAGGGAATAAAATAAAAGAAGTGATCCCATTGATCAAAAAACTCACAAAAGGCTGATTAGGTAAAAATTAGGGAAACAAAAGCGAGGAAAAATGTTCAGGACTAGCTAATAACAAGAGTTATGTCATATGATGTATTAAATGTAATCATTTTTTCCCTAATTAATGAAATAAATTGAAATAATATTTTTAACAAATGTTGCATACTCTATCTTTATTACAAAGCATAAAGACTTAAAGGAAAAATAAAACATAAGAAATCAGACTTATGAGACCACTATTATCGTTTCTGTTTTTTCTTCTATGACTCATTTAATAACACTCAAGTCCTTTTATAGCTAGTAAATTCTGGTG
The DNA here is from genome assembly GCA_947683625.1 of Mallotus nudiflorus. Classification (NCBI taxonomy): domain Eukaryota; kingdom Viridiplantae; phylum Streptophyta; class Magnoliopsida; order Malpighiales; family Euphorbiaceae; genus Mallotus; species Mallotus nudiflorus. The sequence continues at coordinate 2,430,891 of CANTUR010000486.1, forward strand.
GTCCTGTAGATTGCATGACAACCCAAGCTATAAACATATGTCTATTCTAAACAGGAGATCTATTAGGATCATGCATGTCATACATAACATGCAACACTTGCATACATTCGTTGTGAAATACTTGCTTTGCTTAATAAAGTATTTAAGCCTATGTGAGATTGTGCAAATACTCTGCTACTCAAATTCAAAATTAGTATTATAAAAGTGCAAAAAGGTATTTAGAATGTTCACATCTGAGAGAAAAGGGTAACACTATCAAGGTGAACCTAATGCTTAATGGGAATTTAAACCTTAAAAGCACAGTAAATCATGAGGCCATCCAGCAAAGGAATATCATCGATAGTGATACTTGCAGAAGCATCATCCTGGCAACCTTAAGAAGTTGGATAGGATATTCAAACTCCTCAGATTCAATATCCATCTCCATAGTCTCATCGAGAGCATCATCTAGAATATCTCTCCACAATAGTTATACCAGTGTACGATATGGAATATGCTAATGAGAAGGTCCAACATGTCAGCAATACATTCAACGGTCCTATAAAAGGGAAGAATGCACTCAAAACTTGAAATGAATGCACTCTAAAAAATCATTTGATCATGAAATAAGACCTTTAACTCTTGAACTTTTTTAATAGGAAATATCAAGAAGAGGAATGAAGTCCTCTACCATGGCATTAATGGAATGGTAGAAATACAAATGCAGCCCAAAGCCTCAACTTCAATGGTGGAGTATCATGACCTTGCGATCAAAGACAAATCTAAAGGGAAAATTGCGAAAAAAGAATAACATTGCATTTTGATAAAATTTCTTCACTTACGAATAGACCATACTAACTTATGGTAGTTTGTGCAGGGAAAAACAAAAGAGAATGTAGAAGATGAAAGGAACCAATACATTAACAAGAATGGGAAAGGTTGCAAAGGTTAATCATTCATCAGAAATATCATCTTGCATGGAAAACACTCATCAAGATAATGAAAGGGAAGTAACAGAACTCTATTTCCTTAGATTCTATAATAAAGAACCAGCTCAATCATAAAATTCACAAATTGAAAGTAAATTCATCCACTTCACGAGATTATGTGCAAAAAGCCTATCTCGTGACTTTTGATCATAGTGGCTTTCTTTTATTAGCCTCATAAAATTCAAATGAGTAGTTAACAGTTTTGTGCTCAGAGTTTATAAACTCTAATCAATCTAATGCTTGCTTTACACCTAAATGAGGGGAAGAAAATGCAAAAACAAAATCTATGGACATGAAGCATAAATTGCTTGAATTTTAAAGTATCATTTCAGTCTTTCGAAAAATAAAAATGCATATAATCTACTCTAATGCTCAAAAATAAGTACAAGTACAAATCCCTTGATGGTATCCATGCTGAGTAATACGAGAAAGGCAAAGGAATAATAAGAGGAGAATTGAAAAAGAGCAAGCATAATTTACTCCAATGCTCATAAATGAGTAAGAGTATCAATATAAAATCTCTGGCGGTATCCATGTTGTGAGTAATACAAGAAAGGTAGGGGAATACTAAAAGAGGACCATGCCAAAAAAAATTACTCTATTTACTCCAATGCTCTATATGAGTATAAGTATCCAAAGGACCTTTCCAACGGTATCCACACTGAGTAATACAAGAAAGGCGGGGGAATACTCGAATAAGGAAGGAAAGCACAAAAATAACTCAAATATTATTTTGATACTCAGAATTCGATCTTTTTATGCTTAACTTCCATGAGTTTTGTTTAGCAAATTCTCCCTAAAATTAGGTGTGGAAGTAAGCTCTTCACTTGGTAAAAGATATGCTCTCAGCATAAGATGGTTAATAATGCCTCTGACCTTTGCAAATGGCGAATAAATGACAATCATGAAAGTCAAAAATAGTGAGATTCATTGAGAGTATGCTATCTCATGAAAAGTGATGAATTTTCTCATCAAATTTTCAACACTATAAGGTAATTTTGTGCATTCATCATGATTGAAACTAACTTCAATAAGTTTTCAGGAATTGCAAATCTAGAAGAAAGTGCACCCAACTTGTAGAGATAGTTGGCATAGCAAAATTAAAATCAATCAGTAAAGAAATTCTAATCAGTCAACACAGCAAAATTCAAAGTTAGTTAGCTCAAATAATTCAAGGCATTCGACTTAAAAAACCAAAGATAAAATCGCAAGCAATTATGGATTGCAGCATAATTCAAACTATACGACCGAGTGTAGTCGGCATTGTACGACTGAGTACAGTGTATTTTCAACTAAGATTATACGATCGAGTATAATCGACATCATACGATTGAGTATAATCAACATCATACAACCAAGTGTGATGTTTCTTTTCAAAAATAGAATATACGACCGAGTGTAGTTAGCATTGTATGACTGAGTGCAATGTATTTTCAATCAAGACTATATGATTGAGTGTAGTCGGCATTGTACGACCAAGTGCAATGTATTTTCAATCAAAACTATATGACTGAGTGTAGTCGGCATTGTATGACCGAGTGCAATGTATTTCAAATTAAATTATACGACTGAGTATAATCAGCATCATACGACCGAGTGTGATGTTTCTTTTTAAACAGACTATACGACCGAGTGTAGTTGGCATTATACGATCGAGTACAATTTATTTTCAAATAAGATTATACATTCGAGTATAATCAACATCATACAACCGAGTGTGATGTTCCTTTTCCATTTAGACTATACATCCAAGTGTAGTCAACATTATACGACCGAGTACAATGAGTTCCTTCCACCCAAGACTATGTGACCTAGTATAATCAATATCATACAACTGAGTATGATATGTCAAATCAATGTTGTACGTCCAAGTATAGAAACTTCATAAGCAAAAGCTTCATGAAACACAGGTAAGTATCTTAACTTTCAATTAAGAAATTGGGTGCTAGTTTGCTTTACCACAATTTGTCAAGCAAACAGTGACAAAGGGGTGCAACTGTAGACATCCAATTTTGGGATAATGAGTTATGGATGCGACAAAAGACTCCAATGATGAAAATTTCATAAATAGGTCTTCAATATTTAAAACTTTAAAACTTCAAGGGTCTAATTGCATTTTTTCAAAGAAAGGATTTAATGTTTTTATGGACTAAATTGCAATGCTTTTTAGGGATCTAATTGCAAAAGTTAAATTCTTTCAAGGACTTTTTTATAATTAAAAGATTTAAAAAAAAGGTTATCAAAATTACCCTAATTTCGATCGAAATTATGCTAATTTCGATCAAAATTAGACTCCTTTCACAAATTCTTGAATTTTCTAGATAAATCTTGAAATTTCTAGATAAATTGAGTACTAATTAGTCTGAAATTCTCCTAAAATTATTTTGATAATATTTTTTAAGGAAATATAAGTCTTTTAAGAATCAATCTATAACTAAGGTTTTAAGATCTATCCCTATATAGGGAGAGCTTTTGCTTTGAAAAAGGGGAGGAAAAAGTAAAAAGGCATAGAGAAGAAAAAAGGCAGAGGAAATAAAAAAGGAACGAAGAAAAGAAAAAAGAGAGAAAAAAAAAAGAAAATTATTCTTTACAAATTTCTTTTTGCTTAATTTATTAAAAAGATCTTTAAAGAATTTTTGAAGAACGATATTTGAAGACCTATCAAAAACGGTGATTCTACAAATCTGAGGGGCACTTCATTAAGATCATCCATAAGCATCATCTTCTCTTTGTTATATTTTATTTTATTTATTTTCTTTCTTTCTTTTTTTGATTTTATTGATTTTTAATTTTTTTTATTATTGTTATAATTTATTCACTAATCATAATTTTTATTCTTTTTTATGGTGATTATGGAGGAAAACACATAATGATCATACTTGGAGAATCAAATCCATAAGAGGTCCATAAGATGCCATAGATAAGACCTTGTAGAGATATAGTTTCTAAGGTTTTTTTATTATTTTATTTTATTTTATTTCTTAATTTTATTTATTTATTTTTGGGGTTGTATTAATTATTTTATTATTATTTTCAATAGATTATTGTAATAGCCCCAAAAGTGAGAATAGTGGAATTATGTGTGATTCTTTGTTTATTTTGATTAATTGGTTAGTAAAATTAGGGTTTCAATTGGGGTAATTAATTAAAATCAATGGAAGAAGTAGATTAATTTAGGTTGCATGCAAATGAAAATTAGGGTTTAGAAAAAATATAATTTAATTAGCTGTTTGATCTTTAATTTAATTGTTTTAATATGTTTTATTTATTTTTGGGCTTGTTTATTTATTTTTATGTGTTTTGTGCTTGTTTGTTTATTCTTATGTGTTTTGGGCCTTAAGTTCATATTAGATTTTAATCCACTTAAATAAATTCAGGTTTTTAGGTGTAATTCATTAAAATGCATTTTAGGCACATAATTAAATAGATTTTTCTATTAGAGATAACTTAAGCTCATTTAGTAAATTAGACATAGGCCCATATAATTTAATTTAATTTAATTAATTAGACTTAGCCCACTTAATTTAAGCCTTTTTATAATTTGTAGATTTAAGATCACCTTAGAATTAAAACATATAGAATTAGGCCCACTAATTTAAATACCTTCATAATTTGTAGATTTAAGCTCATTTTTAGAATTAAAATAAATAGACTTAGGTTCATCTAATTAAAATTAAAAGGGAATTAGTCTTTAGCTCACCTGGAAATTAAAACATGTAGATTTAGCTCATTTAATTAAAATCCATGTATATTAGACTAATTTAGGGATTATATGTTTGATTGAATGCATTTTTTACTTGTATTTTCATGACTGGTTTGCCTTGGAGTTCATTGCTAGAATAAGGGTTTATATGAAATTGCATGTAAATAGAGGATAATATAGTAATTCATAAAGTAATTCTAAATGAACATGAGACTGAAAGAAGTTGGTATTCCGTATCCAGAATCTCCTAGTTGTGGTGCTAGCTTTTTTTAAGGGAATCGAGTACTACCTTTTCTATTTATCCCAGTTATTACCCTGGGTGGCGACTCCTCATCTCCATGCCATGTTTTTATGACAGTGGTTAGTGTGTTCTCTAGAGCCCTGAGCTCAAACAGTGTTGCGGTTGCTAAAATCTTAAATGCATGCTAAACCCTACCATTTTCATCTAGCAACTGGGAAATCAAAGCTTTAATGACCAACTCAAAGAGCATAGGAAGAAACTTATGGCTAATTGTAAAGGCCATTCTTCATGTTGAAATTAAGAACATCCTCAATCAACCCCCAGACTCTGAGGAAAATATAATCCTCTTAAATAGTGCTCTTAATAATGAGGGGGCACCTGGCACTCCTAATTCCAAGCTGAATAAAGGAAAGAAAGTCTTGAGCATACCTGAAGATATTGAAGTTGACTGTGAGTTTTACCAAGAAGAATCCTCATTTAGGACGGCAAGCATTGATGAGTCTGAATCAATAATGAAGATCTAAGAACTGGCCTATAGGATCACTCAGCTTGAGGTTCTAGTGAAGGAAAACACTAATACCATGACCTGAGGTTTCAACCAACTTTTCATGCTCAAGCCACCCTTTAGTTCTCAGCCAGATGAAACCAAAAGTCCAAAAATGGGATATGATCTATTACATCCAGAATTCCTAAAACTACCTACAACTAACCTTCGTTCAAACCATAGAAAATATGTAGAGTTCAACCAACCTCTCTAAGATATTCTAAAGGCTTCGACAAAAGGATCTCCTGTAGCCTCGAGAACTAAAACTGTTACCCCTTCAAATCGACCCAAACCTTTACTATCACTTCCATTAAATTCCTGGTCACACCACGGCCACCTGCAAAACTCTCAAAAACATAATCCAAGACCTCATTGACTCCAAAAAAATTAAAAATCCTCAGAAAATGCTTAATGACAAAACCAACCCTATACCTAAATACCGAGACACACCCTATATAAAAAATAAATCACCGCCCAATGATTCATCTGCACTGTAACCACCCTTAAAGCCAAACATTGTCTCTTTTGGTTCACATGAATCCCAAGGAAGTGATAAGGCACCTACCTCACAAATCCTACCTACCTTTTGGAATCGTGCATCTGATTATCAAAAGAGGGGAGAGTGAAAAGGAACCATGGAAGCCTATCCTCTCTGAATGACATGAGCAAGCTACACTAAGGCAACTAGAATGAAGAAGACTAATAAACCCCTTTTGGATGTAATAGCCATATTAGAATAGTGATCTCTTTCTTTTGTTAGTTGGCTAATGTTAGCTATTTATGTGGTTTATCAAACATCTTGTTGGAATGCTAAGCTCTTTGTTTGCCATTACCCTCTAATCTATTGATCATCTTTTAAACTTTGTTGAAATTTCCAAGTGTTCAATTCTCACCATAGCCTCATAAAAAAAAGGTCCAGCTAGGTGCGTAAAAACCACCTAGGCAAAAGCCAACTAATAAGAATATAAGGCATATGCTTGAATGGATACTTGCTATAACCCACTCTCCAATTCATTACTAGATTATATTAAAAAAGGTCTAGTTAAGTGCGTGAAAACCACCTAGGCAAAAAAGGACTAATAAGAATATGAGGCATATGCTTAAATGAATACTTGTTATAACCCAATCTCTGATTCATCACTAAATTATAAATAGACAAGCAGCAAAACTTGCATCCTGCCTAGCATGATTTTGGTACAAGTCAATTCTCATAAAAGGGCAATAAAGGTGTCGACCACATGCCAGTTCCAACCTAGAAAACTTGAAGTCTTACACATGGGTTTAAGATGCTCAATAACTCGACATGTCGAGTGTACTTTAGCCTTACTGAATCTTAATGCTCTCTAGGGCATATTGAAACTCGCAGGATCTACTAACCACTACTGACAGTCATTTAAAAATCCTAAAAGACTCATTTTTCCTACTAAGATACATGCCTGCCTAAAGCCATCCAAAACCAAAGCCTGCAAGTCAATCTTCTTTCCAAATAAAGCCTAAATCGATTACCAACCCAATCTCATCCAATGCAATCTACCTTTCAGAACCACCACACTCTCATCCAAAAGAAAACTCCAAACCTCTTAAGTGGCCATTAGCTTAAGGCATCATTGTCAAAGATCTCTGCTTTTTCCCTTAGATATACAGATCCCCTTGCTAATCATCCTAGTAACACAGGTTGAGAACTACTAATCACTTGACTCTCCCTAAGGGGCCTTAACCCAACCTTTTAGATAAATGCCTATTGCTTTAGCCCCAAAAACCAAAAGACTAATTTACATCTATATCACATAGCATACTCATTTGCATTACATGTAAACATGCATCTCACATTCATGCTTTAGGAACACAGGTAAATACTATTCATTTTTGCATGGCAATCCCATCATCATATATAAGTGAGATCCTACCACCATCATATATTACGAACATGCATAAGAAATCATCTTGCCCTCATGAGAAATCAACTACCATTATCATCCATACATTTGCATAAGCATACTCATCATTCACAAATAGGAACAAAATCAACTGTTAAAAAGTACAATGCACATGACAGATGATCAAATACAACACCCAAAGTTTGTGATCTTGGGAACATAGTGTGACAAAACAACCATAAAAGGCCTATACCTAACTCCTAAACAACTACATCGACCGTGGTCCCCATCAGAAGCAAGCAACTCTACCATCAGGACCCAACACCTCCTTATCCATCTCAAAAGCTGCTAGCTGCATCTCTAGTTCACCGATCTAATCATGACGAGCTGCGTGCTCCCGCTCCCACTCACTACTAGCAAGGAAGCACTCAGTCTACATTACATAAACATTTTATAACATACATTTATGCATACATAAAACATATGTAGGTACAATAAAGAAAATATACCCTCTGATCACTCATAAACTTCAAGAACTGCAGCTACGAACTCCCTGCAATTATATACTAGTATTGAGCAACAGAGATGAGAAAAATACCAAGCATTAAGCCAAATGAACAAACCCAAAAAAAGAAGCACAAAATAAAGCACGAACACGAGTAGCATCAAGAGGAATAACACCCGATTGTGGAAAGCCAGGGCAAGGCAAATTGAGATGCACTACTCTACTAAGGATATCCATCTCAAGCAAAGCCAAGGATGGTTAGATTGTTAAGTCCCCAAAAATCATACTACTAGAAGCCACACTGCTAGCGTGGGCAGTCGCCTCAGTATGAAATGTGCCCTCATCCTCCTTAAAATGGGATCCAAATCTCTTCCGGCGAGACCCTTGCTCCTATAGATAAGCACTCATAACTCATTTCAATTACAGTTTATCACTAATAAAGTTTGATATATGCTTGCACCAAAACAAGAATAAAAGCTTACCGGATTAGAAGAAGCACTCTTAACGATCCGTGTGATGCCCCAATCCTTGAATCTGAAGGATGAGCCTCATACGCTTAAGGAGGTGGGGAACAAAGGTCCCACTAGCTATAGTGTCAATTAGCTGAGGGATTAATACATTAGCATAAGGCAGGCCCATACTCTCAAAAAGGCTCTTAGAGGGGAATCCCATCATAATAGCAGTAAGGTGATCACCACAAAGCTCATGACCCCATAACATGTCACTAGGAGGAAGGACAGGAACTCTCCTCATATAAGGGCCATCCCACTAATGATGGACTTACTCGCTCAAATACCACACTCTACCAATAAGGCCAAAGAACAACACTCATCTCTCCATCAAGTGTCATGAAGTCACCATCTCTGTCGTCCAATGAGACCTCACCAACCACCAACAAATAAAAATCAACTCAAAGGGCAAGAATGAACAAAAGATCCCTAAGAAAGAAACAACCAACACAACAAGAATCAAACATACTTAATCAGGGGACAGCCTCGCCATATAGTCTTAAGCCGTTGTATAATCCTTAATCAAATTAGTAGTTTTCTTGATCTAGTAGGGATAACAAGGAAAGTCGTCCTCTAAGAAATGCTTAATGGTCGGATAAGGAAGAACCCCAAACTCATAATCCTAGATCTGTCAAAATCATAACTCATAAAGTCAAAAAAAATTAAGTAAAAGATAAAGAGCAAAAGGATATACATAAGAGCTCTCAGTTAAATAAGCATCGGTAAATCCTCAAGCCACCTCGGCATGCTGCATCTAGACTCAAGTACATAGTACCCTAGCAGTATCTCAATAAGTTGTCCAGGTGCCTCAGAACAGGCGATAATCATAGACTACCCATACCTGAAGAATTCGAGAAGATGATAGCACGCAATAAGTAGAATAGAAAATATTGAGCCAACCCCTGAAGAAAAATGGCCAAAGTCATACTTTGTTCGCACAAAAGAAATAAACTCGGTATAGCAAGTGGGGTACAAAGAACCCAACTTCATAGGGGCAACTACCCCGAGTAACTCCTTAGTGAGGTGTTTCCTTGCCATCGTAATAGAATATTCCTCCTCATTGAAAGGGGACAAGCTCTCCAGAAAAGTCCAAGCATGTGATAGCAACAAAGTCTAAAGGAGTGATAGTCATCACCCCCAATGGGTAAGTGGAACGAATGCATCGTGTCCATCCACCGCTCGATTGATGCATATATAGCAACCTAACTTAATGCATATAAGTCATAAGAAAGCACAGTAATAGTCCCGTCAAAGCCCTTTCCTATAACCATTTGCTTCACATATAGGAAAAAACCTTGATAGCACATACTAACTCTATTAAAACTGTCAAGCAATGCAATGAAAGACCTATAAGGCTATAAATAATAAGTACACTATCAAACACTCACATGATTAATAACTATTAAAGCATCTTCCCTTTTATTATTCAACAGGAATGAAAAATGAACATCGAAGCAAGGAATATGGAAATTAAGTGAAACATCATAACAAGAGCTACAATTAAGCCCATAAAGTAAGAGCTATAGACGACTACAAAAAGTGCTGATAGTGAGAGTTATAGCTACTTTAATTAGAATAATAGAGCAAGAGTTACTAATAACTAACATTTACAATGAAAGCTATAATCAAAATTACAAGGTAACATAAATGCATAATAAGGGCTATAATGATCTCAGTTAAAGTTACATGCAATACAGTAAGAGCTAGTAAACAACTTAGCAATAGCTAATAGAAAATATAAAAATAGTCATAATCAAGATAGTCATAGATGCAAACATCATAGCAAAAGCTGAAGAATCCTAAGTAGGAGTAGAATAAGGGTCACATCAAAATAGACAATGAACAAGAGCAATCAAGATAGCAAAGCAACACAAATAGCAAAGGTCGCTTTGGAAAGAAAATGGAAAATAGAAGACAATGAATAGCTAATTTAGCGATGATGAATGGCCCGAGCATGAGTCTCTAGATTGTAAACTATAAGGATTAGCCCTTCTTAGAAGAGTCTGAATGATCGATAAGTCTGAAAGCTAGACAAAGCACTAGCACTAGCCCTTACAGCAGAAGTCCCTGCGTCAACTCCAGCAACCTTCATATAGTCATCTCCATATCCAAGTCATTGATATCAAAGGCCATGATTCTCGGGAGTATCAGGGAAGTCCATGTTGTAAAAGCAAAAACAAAAAAGAAAAGCACTTTGACAAAATGAAGACCATCGAAGAAAAGTGAAGAAAGACCAAGAAGAATTAGAAAAAACCTCCCCAAACTCAATGTGCTTTTATAAGCACAGGAGGGGGAAGAGAATACGTGGTCACATACTCTAGTGCATGGTCATAGGTACACACTTTAAAGCAGGAACGTGTGTACTCTAAGACTTTACACACTCATTCCTTAAGTACCAAACCTCCATTTGAGCATAAAACATGCACTAAACTCATATAAAAGCACATTGTCGTGGGTTTCGCCTTTATAAAGACACTGCATGCATCATCACTATTTTGAAAGAACTTAGCACTTTCTAAAAAAGGAAAAATAAAGAAAATATCATGACGATATCACATTCACAAATCATCAAAATGACATCAACAACGTAACAATTAATGACATTATCACTGCATCATCATTATTTAGCAGCATTTTTGTCTGTGTTACATCATGCACACCCATAGAAGACAGACCTGAGAATACATAACAACAGGTAAGGTGCTACACATATAGTTATACCTACAGTCATTACAGGTAGAACTGCATACACTATAGTAAGAAATACATATGCCACAGTAATAGCTACATACATCCCAAAAAGGGCAACCAAAATCCTTAATTTTTTAACAAGTACAAGAATATTAAAAGGGAAGTCAAAATAAACCCTGACTAAGAATCATCTTTTAGATAAACAAGCACCAACCAAAGTTATTTTTACTATGTAAGGAAGTGAAACTACACCAAAGTAGAAGAAGCAGTACAACAAAAAGGGAAATGTAACTACACCAATAAATAAGAGCAGGGATCATCAATTTGATAAAAACAACACAATAAAGAGGAAGTCAGAATGTACCCTAGCTTAGAATCATTATTTGAAGACATAACCAATACTAACTATAATTCTTTTATTTTCTTTAAAGGTTAATGCAACTATGCAAGTCAAAGCCAATCTAAGCATGTAAAGGTGAAAGTCGCTCGTAAAGCAATATAACAAGAGTTATACAACACCGTAAGTACTACACCCACAGCAAAAGCTATAACTACAACCACAGTCATAACCACAGCCATAAGGATATGACAACAGCCATAGTTTCAAAGCATGAAACATGAAGTAACAATAATGCCATCACTAACAGTTAGCAGAGACACCAACAGCAAGAAAACAAATTAAATGCCACCTCTATCACCACCTCTATACGAGGAGTGCCCTCCTCCCTCTCTCTTTAGTACATGCATCTTCATTTTCACTCATACACCAAAAATTATAATAATAATAATAGCTCTTTTCTTGCACTCATACAAACTTTATTTATGCCATGAATTGCATATATCAGAGCTGAGTGAGCTGATTCTAATTCTCATAGTCTTACTTTAATGCCTATTTCATAATTTTTGAAAGCACGATCTATAGCTCTAGGTTAGGACCTTCTGAATTTTATTCAACTTAATGCTTGCATACCACCTAGAGGGATGAAGAACTCATAAGATAAAACTTATAAAGGACATCAATGGACAAGATAAATTACAATTATTAAGACATCTTTCAAATGGGCATGTGATCTCGAGACAGTACTTATCTACTCCAATGCTCATAAATGAGTAAGAGTATCGAAAGAAACCCTCTTACAGTATTCACACTGAGTAATGCAAGAAAGGTGAGGAATATTAAAAGGGGGGAACATAAAAAGAAAATAAATGCAGGAAAATTAAAGCAATCAAAATCTTTATGCATTCCAATGCTCCAAAAAGTGAAGTATGAGTATCCTAAAGGACCTTTTGGCAGTATCCATACTAAGTAATATAGAAAAGGCAAGGGATACTAAAGCAAGGAAATCCCTACAAAAAAAAGAGAAGTAATGTATGGTCAATTATCACTTTCCTGCTCAAAATCCTCTTGATAATTGAAATTTATCTTATTTATCTGCATTCTTTATAAAGTTTCATCTCACTACACTCTTCATAAGTTCACTTAGGAAGCTCACTCTTCAGAAGTTCACTTAGGAAACTCACTCTTCACTTGGTAATACAATCAGTCTTGGCCACAAGTTATGCATTATGTTCTTGAATTGCTAAGATCAGCATTCACTCGAGACCATTATAATTAAAACAATTCAAATGCTCTAATACATACGACTCTTGGGATCGATGAATCAATCATAGGAATTTAAGAATATAAGCACTCATCTAACCATGACTAATGCATAAAATCCCTTGAACATACTTCATAAACAAAGTTGAAATGCATGCTGCTCACATGTTCATACATGCCATCTCAAGACTTCGAGGTGAAAAACTCCAAAATTCATCATCACTAAACACGATCGAGAAAGAAATCTAATCATGACAAGGGATCCGATCCTAAAAGAAAAAAAGAAGAAAAGCATATATTGCACGAATCACGTTGATAAACCAATTAGTTTCACCTGACATTAGAGGAGGTTATAGTGCTATGATTTTGTTTGCCTAATACCTGGAGGAGGTTATAATGGCATGATTTGATTTGCCTAACACTGAAAGAGGTTATAATGGCATTATTTTGTTCACCTAACACCAAAGAAGGTTATAGTGGCATGATTTTGTTAGCCTGACATCGGAGGAGGTTAAAGTGGCATGATTTATTTTGCCTAACACCAAAGGAGGTTATAATGGCATGATTTTATTTTTCCTAACACTGAAATATGTTATAGTGGCATGATTTGTTTTGCCCGACACCAAAGAAGGTTATAGTAGCATTATTTTGTTCGCCTAACACTGGAGAAGGTTATAGTGGCATGATTTTATTAGCCTAACATTAGAGGAAGTTATAATGGCATTACTTCCTAACATTCAAAAGGATGTTAAAACCCTTAACATGGCTAAGAGAATGTTAAGTACGACACCTGAAAAGGGTGTTCATTGCATTTTATATGCATGTTTGTACATTATATGCCTGATTGCATATCACTATCACATGCTGACCTCACTTGCTTAAATCATTCATGTGAAAATTGTATCATTGCATGAATCCTAAATTGCATCATTTTGCATGTATCCTGAATTGCATCATTTTATGTGAATCATAAAATGCATTACTACCACGTTCGAATGAAAGTTGCATTCATTATTTCCTGAATCTCAAAACCGCATCATGCATTTTGCATTCTGCAAAAACTGTACTGCACATCTTGCATCTCACATTTATCATCATCATTTTATGTGAATCCTGAAATTGCATCCGTGTGTGAATCCTAAAAACTACATATTACATGAATCCCAAAATTGCATATTATGTGAATTCCAAAATTACATCTTGTGTGAATCCTAAAATTGCATCTTACATGAATCCTAAAATTACATCTTGCGTGAATCCCAAAATTACATTTTGCATGAATCCTGAAATTGCATCTTGCATAAATCCTGAAATTGCATCCTTACGTGAATCACAAAATTGCATCTTGTATGGATCCTAAAATAACATGTGTCCCTAACTACACCTGGCATGATAGCCAAGTCATAAAATAACAATAATAATCAAATCAAAACAACACAACACTCAGGTAAGTGCCTCTCTACTCAGAAAACATTTTTTGCATCTTTGCATTTTTCTTTGCATGTATTGACACTAGCGCTAAGTGGCTATGCAACACACGCGAAGTAAAGGGGAAACTATTATACCTCAAATTTGAGTGTCCCCAAAAAGGTCTAATGATGAAATGAATCCCAAGATGACTAAAGTCTATTTGTTTATAATACCTCTGAAGTATGTAACCTTAAAAACCTAACTGACCCCACCAGTGTGCAAAATTGATCACCGAGCCATTAAGTTATGCTCTGACCTTGTAAAATATGAATTATCAAAACAATGAGAGGTTTATTTCAAGAAAACTCCTCTAATAATACTCGGCTCATTAGGTCAGTGTGCACTTCATTAGAGAGGGACCCAACTTCGTGAAAAAATGGAAATTGATTTTGATAAAACAAACTTCATAAACATATATGAAAGGCTCTAAAACCTTTTGAAGTGGTCTTAGAATGGTCCAACACAACCTGAGGATCAGCGCATATTGCTTAGAAGTGCACGTAAATGCCCCTAAGTGTCATGTGCTAAAATTAAGGCTGAATTTGGCAAAATGGATTCTGGAAATACATTCAAAAGGCCTAAAAACCTTAAGAACCAACCTCAAAATAGCATGCATAAAACTCAGGAGGTGTGCATGGAAGCGCAGGCGTGCGCGCATGGCCACGTGCCATGCTTGACCACTCATATAATTCTTGATATGCGCACGTGACCACCCCCCCCCACCACCCTATTCTACCTAATTTTCCCTATAAATAGACCCCTTCACACCCTATTTTGGAGGGGAAGCAAGTGGAAACACACATACACTTAAAAATTGGTCTGATCAAAAGTGCTAGAAACCCCTTTCCATATAGTTTTTGCTCTCCCACAGCCTTTCTCTTAGGTTGTTAGATCCCTTTTCCACCAAACCAAGCCTCATCTTTATTAAAGCACACTTCAAAGGTATACAATCTACCATCATTCTGCTATTATTTTGAACCTCTCGATGAGGAAAGCTTGATAATCTCTTGAAGCGAAAGCTTCAAAACCCACAAAAGCTCAATCAAGTCTAAGGACAACATAATTTTTTTAGCATGTTTATTTTATCGTATTGCATTTTATTTTATTGTCACCAGCATTTAGGAATATTATTGTGATTATGTGATGAGACTAGCAATTTTGCATGCTATATGAATAATCTATGCCTTACTATGCTCATTTCATATCATCATTTTGCATCCTCTATTTCTAAAATCATGAAATCACATCATAAATTCCAATAATGTGAAAAGTTCATTTCTCGGAATAGAGTCATCATGCTCTCAGTCTAGTGATGACTTTATGCATCCTTTATATTATCATCATATATCATCATAGCATAAATAATCACTGCAAGCATACATGATCATCCTATTATTCATGAAATTCAGCAAGCTATGTGAATGTTCATGTTAATCTTACAGATCAATAATATCTAAATTAGATTTACTTTTCCATAATTTTTTCCTTTTCATATGTATTTTATTAGGAAAGCGATGTAATAATCAAATTTTCAACTTCATCATCTTCCACTATATGATGTATTGTGTGAATGCTATACAAACTGTTACTATTGAAACTATGGTGTTGTGGTAGCTATACATCGAATATTGTATAATGAGAAATAGTCAAAAAGTATATGCAATCCCCGAACCTAGAAATCTCTGTTAGGAATAATAGTCTCTGAGTGACTCAATGTTGTCCTTTTCTTTTCCCGATTTTCTAAAAATCAAGTGGTGACTCCATAAAATCAAAAGCATCTCGTGCCCCCGAGACCAATCATTTGTTCCTATTCAGTAAAGTTGTCATGTCCCTTAGAAACAGAAAGACCCAAACACTATCCCATGAAAAATACCACTATCCAAAAGTGAGAAGAGAAGAGGTCACTCATAATGTATATCTTTTATATTTTTAAGATAACAATTAGATAAACATGATATATTTCTTTTTTTTTCTAAAAAAAAAAAAAGAGAATATCTCTTTGCCACAAATTGTGCTAAAAATATTTGTTATAAATTAATTAATGCTAAAATAATTATTTATATATCCTTTAATATATTAGATAAAAAAAATTAAAAAAATCTTTAAGAATTTTAGTAAAATATTTTTATTTCTTAAATTTTGTCTACAATTTTATCATTTTTTTTATCAACATGTATTCCTATAAATGAAATATAAAATAATACCATATAAATAAAATAGGAATAAATAATTTTGTTAAGGCATTGAGGAGCATGTTGATGAGTATAAATAATCTTAACTAATGTAAAAATTAATTCTTTGAAATAATATAAACAGTAAAAAATATCACAAATATTTCATCGTTATTGAAAAATAATACAAACATTAAAAAATTAATCAATCATAAAAAAAATAAAATATTTATGTAATTAAACTAAAAATAATATAATACTATCTTATAATTAAAAATAATCATGTAACAATATTATATTTGAATTATACCATTATGAACAAAACCAAAACTTTGAATTGAAACATATTACACCGTACTAAATTGTATTAAACTGATGTTAAACCGTACTAAATCCCATGAGAATTTTTTTTAATTTAATACTTCATCCTTATATTTTTAAAAATCAATTAAATGTTCTTAATTTTAAATTTCCATTAACTATCCCTTTTTGTAAAAGAGAAATGAAAATTCCAATAAAAAGTCATCACTACTCTTAATATGGCTAGAATACAATATATATGAAGAGACATTGACGATATTCTTGCTCCAAAAAATTGAAACAACCATTACTATAACTTTTTAAGGGCACAAATTCTAATTGTGTTTGTATTAAAAATGACAAAGTAATCGGTTTAACTTGTTAGCATTTCAATAAAATAACATTTTGACAATTTTATAGTTGAAAATTCAAAGAACATCAAATAATGTACATGTTGAGTAAAAAATTCAAATTACATAAACATTGTTAAATAGAAAATCCACATTAACCATATTATGCTATTGTACCAAGACATTAAATTAAGTTAATCGTATTATATATTAAGGTGAGCTCTAGAAAGTCAAAGATTTGATTTAATATTTTAGGAATTAAATCTTTGTATACAATTAGGAATTAAATCTTTGATTTATTTAGGATGTTATTTTATTCATAATTAATGTGTAATTAGATTTTCTATATGTATATATAAAGGATGTAACCTCTCTTATGAATATATGAAAAAATAGAATTCCCTTGAATTTTTCTCTTCTTTTTCTCTGAATTTTATTCTTTAAGCTATTAGAGCATACCTACTAAAATTGAATTTTTGATATTGAATCCTTAAAACCATGACTACTGAAAACACATCCATTGTATCTCATGGAACACCCACTCTCATTCAAACTCTTCAAGATAATTTTCTCTTTCCTATTAGAATTATACTTGATGATACGAACTATCCTCTATGGTCACAATTCATAGAGATGTGAATTAGAGCCAGAAATAAATCTAGTTTTCTTACTGGCAGGATGTCAAAACCACTAGCAGGAGATAAAGCTTTGAAGACTTGGCTTATTGATAATAACCAAGCCAAAAGTTGGCTTATTGATTCCTTGAGTCCAACATTGATGCATAGATTCATCAGTCTTCAAATAGCAAACAAGATATGGGATGTTGTCTCAAAAACCTTCTATGATGGATATAATGAAACTAAATTATTTGAATTAAATCAGAAATTATTCACTACACATCAGAGTGGTAGGCCATTACCTATATATTACAATGAGCTGGTTGGGATATTTTAGGAGATTGATGCTCGGATGAGTGCTCAAAGGAAGGATGTCAATGGAGTAGTATCACTCCACAAGCGTATTACTTGGCTCTGAACACATATTTTCCTATCCGAACTTGACTCAAAATTTAACAATGCTTAGAGTGAAATACTACAAAAGGATCCACCTTTTGATCTCACGTCTAGTTATGCATATATGAGTAGGGATCATAACTAGCGACAGATGATAGAGGATCCTAAGATTCTACCAGACCATGCAATAATTGTAATAGTTTAAACTCACCTATAGTTCAAAAGGAAAGTACTAAATAAGTTTAGTACATACACATGTACTCATTATGGTAAAGTTGGACACTCTAAGGAACGATGTTATAAAATTATGGGCTATCCAGAATGGTGGGATTTCAGTAGAAAGCCTCATAAAAAGCTTTAAAAAATTGCAATTGCCACCTCTAGTGTCACTAAACTAAGTGGTGATCTTGATGAAACATCAAGTATGACAAATCTTACTCAAAATAATATATGGATTATTAATACAGGTGCTACTGATCATATGACAAACTCCACCCACCATCTTACATCCATCCAACCATTAACCCAACAAAGTATCCTGACTACTAATGGAGGAATAGTACCAATCACTCATGAAGGATCAGTATCTAACTATGACTCTCTTAATATAGATACTATTCTTGTTGTTCTATCTCTTTCTTATAATCTACTATCTGTTGGCCAAATCATTGAAACCTTAAACTATGTTGTCAAATTTTAGCCTAACTATTATTTATTTTAAGACATTGTAACACACCGGATTCTTGGCTCTAATATTAAACATGGAAAGTTGTACTATCTTGATTTACATAATGATCCGAGTAAGAAATCAAGTCAAGTCAATAGTATTGGTAGAAGTTGGTCGAACAAATACCAAGTCATTTTGTGGCATCGTCATTTTATACATCTTTCTTTTAATTATCTTAGACAAATAAAGCCAGAATTATTTTTGAGTGTCACATACTATGAATTCAAGTGTGATATTTTTGAATTGGCAAAGGGCTACCGGATTTCATATGTATCGAGTTATAATAAAAATTCAATTCCATTTATGACTATTCATTCTGATGTATGGGGACCTGCTCGGATTCTTACTTTGTCTGGTGCTCGATATTTTGTAATGTTTATTGATGAATGTACCCGGATGACCTGGGTATCCCTACTTTCAAACAAGGGAGATGTGTGGTTTACTTTCCAAGACCTGTACAAAATGGTGACCACGCAATATCAAAGTCAAATTCGAGTCTTGCAATCTGAAAATTGTAAGGAGTATCTTAACTCAGCTTTTAAAGATTTTTGCCACGAGCATGGCGTTCACCATGAGCATGGTGTATATGAGTTACTCTGGATAAGGCGAATTGTTTAGGATCTGGGACTAAATCATCTAAAGCCTATATTGTTACATTGTGATAATAAGGTAGTCATAGCAATTGCAAACAACCCGGTCAACATGATCAAACTAAGCATATGGAGGTTGATAAGCACTTCATCAAAGATCATCTAAATCAAGGAACAACTGGACTTCCATTTGTTTCTTCTCAGACTCAACTAGCTAACATCCTCACAAAGGTTGTGTCCGGGAAAACATTCTACAACTCACTTGTCAAGTTAGGAATGATTAACATATACTCACCAACTTGAGGGCGAGTGTTGAGGTGAGCTCCAAAAAGCCAAAGATTTGATTGTATATATTATAAATCAAATCTTTGTATACAATTAGGAATTAAATCTTTAATTTATTTCGGATGTTATTTTATTCCTAATTAGTATGTAATTAGGTTTTCTATATGTATATATAATGGATATAACTTCTCTTATGAATATATGCAAAAATAGAATTCCCTTGAATTTTTCTCTTCTTTTCCTCTGAATTTTATTCTTCAATATACATGTCTATATGAATTACATATCAAATGATAGTCATTATATGGAAATCCACTCTACCACATTAACCAGGTTGACCATTATATATGTGTATATATATATATATATATATCCTTAATTATTATTTGGATCCCAAGTAAAAAATCTTTAAAGTAAATAACAACATATAAATAAATAAATCACTAATTCATATAATGAGTTATGCTCATATCACAGCTTTTATTGAAAGTTTCAATTTCTTTCCCCTGATTTATTTATACCGTTGAAAAAATATATATAATAAGATATTATTATTATTATTATTATTATTATTATTATTATTATTATTATTATTATATGAATAATTAGATTTTCAATACATAACAGTAACAATTTAATTGTAAAACTAAAACTTTACCAACTATTATATACATATATATATGTCTTAACCACCAATAATTATATATATATCTTATGAGATAAAAATACATATAAATTATTCTAAATTCATAAAAATATATATATTTATCAACATTAGAAAAGTTTTAATGTATTGGTTTTTTTTTTGGATATTTTTTTTATCAACAAAATTTGTATATCTGATTTCTCCTTAAAAAAATTTTGTAACATCATTACACAAAAAAAATATATAAAAAATATAAACATTCCACATTGTAAATCATTTGTTATATAAGAAAATATTATCTGATAATTTCACAATATAAACCACTAAAAAAATTATTATTATTATTATTATTATTGGTATTCCTGTTGTTGCTACTACCAGTACACACACGTATGTGTGTAATCAATTATATATTTGAAATAAAATACATATAAATTATTCTTATTTTTTAAAAAAAATATATATTTACCACTTATTAGAAAAATTGAAAACACAATATATTATTTATTTTTTTAAGTGTTATTTTCATTCAATAACAAAAAAAAATTATACGTCAAGACCATTCAAAAAAAAAATTCCTCCTCTCAAAATGGATAACGAATGTCATTACCATCATCACCCATTTTTTGGGCAATGTAAATATAATATAATATAAAGATTTTAATGTGATATATATATATATACTAAACTTATATTTTTAGTTAATTATAAATTATTAACGTTGATTAAAATTTTATAATATCTCATTTTTACTATATATTAATTTTTTATAGATTGAAAATACATTTATAATTCTAGTACAACAATAAAATTAAATAATAAAAAAATCATATTGTTCAATTATTTATTATTATTATTAGTTTGAGTAAAAATAACATATTTTACTAATTTTTCTTACACAAATGTAGATTTTATCTTGAAAAATAAAGTTTATCTTCAAAAAATCAAAATTAAATAAAATTCTTACATTATTACCTTTTTTGCCTATTATTATAGGTAAAACTACTCATTGACATGGTCTCATCATGACACTATAAAATTTCCCCCTCTCCAAACGCCTCTTGCCATGTCAAGGAAGTGAAACAAAATTGATTTGATTATTTTGTTCCCCTATATTAAATATATATGGGTCATTATATGGTGTCATGGTGATATGATATCACACCAATATAAACCGTTAGATTTTACTTTTAAAATTTCAACCCTTTAATTTTGTCTATAAAAATCACCGGTTACCTATTAAACAAGTTTTTTTAAGACAATAGTAGATATATATTACTTTCAAAAAATATTTATCTCTTAAGTAATTAATCTCAATTAAATGATAAATTTATGATTAATTTCAATTAATTAATAAACTTGTTCAAAAAATCATAATTAAAACTTAACATTATGGTAACACTCAAGTATACATTTGAAAGATTGCTTTTTTTTTTTTTAACTTCAATAAATAGATAAAAGTAACTATTTACTTACATCTATTTTATTAATAATTAAAACAATAACAAAATAAATAATATAATTATTTTTTATTTTTTATTTTTTATTTTAATTAAACGTAAAAATTCATAACATGAAGTGTATAATTATTTTATTTAGTAAATATAAAAAGTAATAAAATATACATTTTATTTTATTAAAAATTTATTAATTTCTCGTGATATAAAAATTTATTTATTAAAAATTTATTCAATTGTACTTAAATAAAGTATCATTTAAGTATGAATAAAATATATATTTTATAATGAATGTTGCATAACTAATTTATTTTCTAAAGCAATTTAATTGATATATCGTACTAGCAATGAAATTAAATGCACTTTTACCTATGATGATTTTGTTAAGAAATATATATACAAGCTTGCGGTTCAATTGGTCTATATATATATATATATATGGGGCTAGAAATACATCGTAAAGAATGACTAAATTAAAAAAAAGTTGGATATCTTTTCTTTATTAATGATTTTATCATTTCATCTATTAAACAAAACTATATATTATTATTTATTTATCTATCTTTATGAAGCAATTCAACAGATAATGAATGCTATAAAATATTGTAAATCAATAAATTAGAAAATTTTCAATTATGTATATTAGCTAAACCATTAGATTTTATTGGTATTTCATGCTAAAGTTATACGACTTGTTTAAAATATGAAAAAAGTTTTTTTTTTTTTTGCATATATATTTTAATCAAGTATTCTATGAATAATGCTTATAAAAGTTTTAAAAACTAAAATTAATTTAAGAATATAGTTTATTTTTATTAAATTATAGATAATATAATAATTTAATACTTGTCAGAAATATTTAAAATTTGATTATATACGATATGGTGGATGTGTGTCTTTTCCTCAAATATGTGCCACTAAATTATTATTTTTTAAATGTTGCTGTCCTTATAATAAAATTTACTATTTCTTGCATATTTATGTTATAATGAGTCATATACTATATAATTTTAATAAAAAATATTTCATTTTAGTACACAATTAATTATTTTAAAGTTGGAGAATTTATTATGAAAAGTATTTATCTATAAAAATAAAAAAAATAATAAGCAATTATATTATTTTTAAACTATCACACATATTAGATTTTGTATTATGATTCCCAAGTTAATATTGTTAATTATAATGTAAACTTATATGCTAATATATATTTTATAAGTCACTATTATTAATTATGATGTAAACCTATAATAATAAGAATAATATTTATTAGGTATAAAGAGAAAATTTAAGCATAATTATGAAAAAAATTATACAATATTATTGATTATAAATATCATTTTGGATAAAAATAAAATATTTTATAATTGTTTTTATACAAAAATAGGTTGAGTTTAAAAAATTTTAACACTATTATTTTTTTACTTTCTATTATAAATAATTAATTTTGATAACACGATGTTATCACTGCACCGTAAAATTTTCCATATATATATATCACATTACAAAGAGAGACACGGAAATAAGAGTGATGGTAAGACTCGGACCCAATCTCCACAAACGTTTTTATCTGCGCCATATGCTATTAAGCTAAAAAGCCAAGGCATATAAAATAGGTAGAAAATAATAATTTAATATTTGAAATATATCAGTAACTACTGGGAGGAAGACAATTATTCAAGTTTTTTCCCGTTACTTTTATGTTAAAAATTATAATAATTCTCTTCTCATAGAATAAATATCATAATAATTCATATAGCTATCCTTTTTTTTTATTTGTTATCCTTAGTATTTATATTTATTTTCCTTATAAAATAGAAATACAAAACAAAATCAAAAAGAAAACTCATTTTGTTATGCTCTTAATAAAAATAAGAAAAATTGTTATTCCTTTTTATTAAAATTTTTTATTCATTTTATTTCTTTTGAAATTAATACAAAACATTATTTTATACAATTTTCACATTTTATATTAATGTAATTTTCTTTTACTCTAACGAGTAAATTAATTTATCAAACTAGCTAAAAATGTTTTAAAATTGCTAATAAAATTTTAATATAATAAGATAATTTTAATTTAAATCTCATAGAATAGTCAAAATATTATTTCAATTATTAATTTAAACTAGATATTTTGCCCTGTAGCTATATGTGCTCTGTCTACTTTTGTAGTATGCACATGTAGTCCTCACTCCATTAAAAGAAAAATAATTTTTTTTTTGTTTGTAGTGTCTATTCAAATTTTCAAACGAAAAAATAAATTTTTTGATAAAATATATTGCAAACTAAAATGGTTTTTTTTTTTTTTTTTTTTTTTATAAAAGTAAAAGTCACAAAGAGCCACTTCTTGTTTTTGCTTGGCCATAAAAAGAATCTTTCTTTTTCCAGCTTAAATACATGTAGTCTACTGTGTGTGTATATATATACATTTTTTTTTTTTTTTTATCATCTCTCTCCCATTGGTGGACTTTGTATGTAAGGACTCACTCAACAATCAAGCCAAGAACCTGACAAATGAAACATTTCAACTGCTGCCCATTAATCCTTTGCTTCTCATCTCCTTCATTTTCTGCAAATGACCTCAGCAAGCTTTCTTCTACTCTTGGCTTAGGTAATTTATTCAATATTTTTTTATTTTTTTTCATTTTTGTAAGTTTTTTCCTTTCTTCTGTTAGGGTTGGTTTCAAGAGATTCTTTTCTTTCTTTCTTTATTTGTCTGTTTATTTTATAATTTATAATTCAGAGTTTCAGATTCTTGGCTTGATTTGGCAAGAAAAATGAGATATTTCTTTATGATTTTTTCCAGTGTTTTTTTAATATTTATTTCCTTATCAGTTAACTGTTCTTTACAATCCACATTTCCATTTACAGAAACATTCTCTTTATGGGGTCTACAATTTGTTTTCTTGTTTAGCTCAAATATTTTTTTAATAGTTAACTGAGATTTGTACTAAAATATCTTTGTTTTCATTTATAGGTATGTATACATCTTTTTCTTTGGATAGATCTTGATAAAATTGGTCCTTGTTAGCTATAGTTAGCTTGATTTCTTGTAACCAAGATCTATTCTTGATTTTGGTATATAATCATTATTCACTAAGCTTAACTTGATCTTCTTTTAAGTATATATATGATTTTAATTAGATTTCTTGATTTTTTTTCCTTTTAATTAACACTCTTTCTTGAATATATATCTTATTTTAGATGATTTATTCCGCATAAACGGTAATTGAGTTCTTCTTCTTGTACTAGGATTTGTGGGATTGGAAATGACAAGGAAAAAGATTCAGATCAAAAAAATTGATAACATAGCAGCAAGACAAGTGACTTTCTCAAAGAGAAGAAGAGGGCTTTTCAAGAAAGCTTATGAACTCTCTACTCTTTGTGATGCTGAGATTGCTCTCATAGTCTTTTCTGCAACTGGAAAGCTCTTTGATTATGCTAGCACAAGGTGATTAATATCTAATCTTTACTTATTCTTCTTCTTCTTTTTTTCATTTCTTTTTTGAGATCTTATTCCATCATTGATTTTTTTTTTTGTTGTTGGATGAATGATATATGGTTTCTTTTTAAACAAACAAAACTCAAAAAGGAAAAAAAGAAAAAAGAAAAAAGAAGAGAAATAGCTGAAATGTCTCTATGTGTTGAGTAGAATCTCTTGGCGTGAAGAAAGACTTTATTTTCATGTACTATATTTAGTTTTGATTGGTGGGTATCACCTTCAAAGAGTCTTTAACTGGCTATATATAACAGTGATCTCTTGTCATATAATTGATATTTAATTATTAATTGACATAATTAATTAATTAACAATTATCTTGGGTTATTTTTTCTGTCTAAGAAGCTTCTCTTGGATAATTTTTGGTTTCTTTTTTCAAAGAGATTTGCTGTACTAGCTAGTTATTCATATGAATTTTGCTTCTGTTCATATAATGCTAGTTATTAGGCCAAAAAATAATAGTACTGTTTAGACCTGAAATCCTGATGAGGGCCACTGATGATATGTCCTATTTCTCAAGATTTACATAACTTTTTTTTTTTTTTAATGTAAGATTTGCATAACTATGTTACCAATTATATGCTTGATTTTGACGAACTTTTGCAGTATAGTTTCTATTAATGCCTGTACTTATAACTTTGTGTTTGTATTTTATATGATTTTGAGTAGACTTTAGTTGGAACTGTGCTGTTGTAGGCTCACATATGTACCTTGTTTGAATAAAAAGAGGTAAGGGATGAGATATTGGGATACTTTTTATAAGATGACAAGTACCATGAAGGAAAATGTTATTTAAGATCATATTAATTAATTATTACAAGAAATTAAGGTTATGGTGCCATTAAAGAAAATCAAAGTCCTAAGAAGAATGAGTAAAAACCACTAGAAAATAGTACAATAGGTTGTTGCTACAATATCAACAAGAAAAGTATACTAAAATATTGTCTATATATTTTAGTATATATAAAAATATACTAAAATATTGTCTAACTTTCAAGTGATTTCTGATAAAATGTTTTATGGTCTTTTATTTGGTCTAGAAGACATTGACAATGGACATAAGAAATTGATGAATTGCACAAGTTTAAATTAAGTCACATAAAGGAATTTGAAAAAGCAACATAAAAGTTTTCTTGCATCACCTCATGGTGTTTTTGTTTCCCTATTTTTGTTTCCATATCTCTTTAATTTTTCTTTTCTTTATTCAATTTTTTTACTATTGATATTTCTGTTCTTTATTTAGTCCTTACTTAGTAAAACAAAAAAAAAAATAGTACTCTGATAAAATCTAATGGTTTCAGAACAAAAGGAATATTGATCATTGCAGAAATTAAACTGAATGAAAAGAAACAGAAAATTATGAGTTCTATATTAGAAAAAAAAAAAAGTTAAATATTTTAAATGTTTTATAATCGAGCAATTTAAATATGATATATATCGTAAATATTTTAATCGAAGGACTATATAAGTTTTTTTTTTTCGCTTTGTAATTGATAAAAAACTTATTTTGACAATTTTATTCTTTTATGAAAATTAATTGATTTTATCCAACCTATTAATCAAAATTAAAAATAACTTTTTCATAGTTTAAATTAATTAAACTTATTATATGCTCTTTTTGTCTTCTTCTCCACTTGTTTCTCTCCATTTTTCACCCCATTCACCTCCTCTTTATTATAAGTGGACAGCTAACAATTTCTTTCAATAGTTATATATGCCAACGTTTTTTTTTTTTCTCATTTGCACCTCAAATACAAACCCTGTCTAAGAATTAGAGAAAGTCATGATTGTAAATTGCACCTCAACAGTTATATGGAATTGATTCTAATTTGTAATTTATATTTACTGAATTAATAGTTTAATTAGTAACTGTTTGCTTAATGTATATAAATCTTTGAAAGCTTTTAAACTATATATATATATATATATATATAATAAAGCCTTCTTAGGGGATCGAAGATGTTATTTTACAAAGTAGGTAAATTTATGAGAAATAATGAACTAGCCTTAGAATATCAACAAAAAGATTATATGGTTTAGAGCTTTCTCCCTCTATATACACACATAACAACATTGGGTGCACCGGTTGGATGTGAATGATATATATATATATATATATTTTTTTTTTTTTTTTTTTTTTTTGAGAAAGAATGTTAATGATATAAATATGTATATTGTTTTTATTGGCCAAGTGTTTTATACTTGACTTATGTGTTAAACATTTAACCCTAAAGTATATATATATATATATATAGAGAGAGAGAGAGAGAGAGATTATGTAACTTTACCTAGCAAGCAAGTCTTGAGGGTAGAAAAGTTGATAATTTGATGGTTAGCTATTACTTTTGCAGCCTCGGATAAAGTAGTAGAGTTTCTTATTATAAAAGTGGCTTAAAACACTTCAACTATATTATCCTATAACGGTCAAAATTGAACTCATCATTTTTTAATGTAATAAAAATAATTTTTTATATTTAATTACTCAATATTGAAACCATCTCTCTTTTTCATTTAACCATAAAATATTACATATGAGTGTAGGATTAATCAATTATTATAAAAAGAAGTTTTTTAGACATTAGAATGTAGGTGTAGACGGCGAGATTTAGCATACGCCTAAGTGTTTGGTGACCACGGTACTGTGTGAACTTAAGGCCCACCAGGAAATACGAAAATAGGTCATAAATCTAATCGGAGATGAAGTTGCCATCTGGATAAAAGCCGAGACACATTGTATAACAACTAAATACCACGGAGGTATTCAAAAGTTGTCATCAACTATCGAATTCAGAAACTAAGTATGGGTGTTTAAATGCTCACCCAACCTTGCGGTTGGTATCCGTTTGTATTTTGTAATTTATTACTTTTAATTATTCAATCATTTCTTTGTTAACACATGAATTGCAATTTGCTTCGAACAATTATCTCATTTTATAATTAAGTCCGAGTTTACACATTAATTTCTTTTATGCATTTGGTTCTAACATTCACCATAAACAAAGCAAATAATAATAATAATAATTTACAATCATACATTCAAATCAAATGGGAGAAGAGATTAAAAATTACAATGTTTTGTTCAAATAAAAGTATAATAAACAAAAAAAAAACAAGCATTAAATTACATAAAAATATAACAAAAGGGAGAAAAGAATTAGGTACTAAATTAAATGATCAAAATCGTTCTAATTATCTGCAATACACAGGATATTAACTTTCAAGACATATAAAATCATATAAGAAGAACTGACAAGTTAATTTGCAAATCAAATTTATACAAATAGAGATAACGAATATTCAAACATCAACCCCAAATGAAATAGTGAAAATGACTATGCAAAACAAACTAAAAATATAAGAGAAAGGGGATTTATAAAGGTTCAAACCATGTAGGATTTATATGAAATATCAAAACAAAAAATGCGTGAGGGTCGATCAAAGTGGCGATCGCCTCTCATGACAGTGAGAAATGGCGTCGCCTGATCAACGAGCTTAGATGGCTCTCAAACTGGCAAACTTCTATTTCAAGTAAAGATCAACTAGTATAAACAAGCTAGACTCACAACTGCACCTAAAACTCAATAAATCATGCTAAAGACATGGCATATCACAAACAATGAACACAAGAGACTGAATAAAGAAGCTAACAAACAAGTAAGCTAGGGTTATGCAAGCAAGTAAAAGATTATACAAATCTATATCTTAATCATTGAGAAGGAGTCAAGATAATTATTGAAAAATGACTTTTCCCAATGTAGTTGGCTCTCAAAAATGGGTATAAGTGTTGAACTTCCCTTGAATGCAAGTTTTTTTACCTTTTTTCTTCAAGAAAATGACCCTTGAACTTAGTTTACCTTCCTCCCTTTTCAAGAATGTTTTTCCTTCTTGTTTCAGAGTTTTTTTTTTACTAAAATCCCCCCTTAAAAAAACCTCCTTTTCTCTCTCCTTCTCTCTATTTTTAAAACCCAACCCTAAGTCATCTACCTACCACCTTCTTTTCATCATTGCATTTTTTAGTCTTTTTCTCTTTTCAAAAATTTTCTTTTTCATACCAAAAACTGAGGTCCAAACGAGGTAGACCCACCATTGTCACCTATGTATTTAATACAGAGACAAGTGACTATGTGCAGAGGCGGTACCTCTACGATGAGACGAACACCTCATTACTTGCTGCCATAGAGGCAATCACCTCTTCAAAGAGGTGTCGCCTCTCTGCCCGCCTTTTATTGGGCCTAGTGGGCCGGGGCGACCTAGGCTTGTTCTATAGGGGTTATAGGATCGGATTTGTGGGTTTCAAGCTCCTGCATTCAAGTTTCGTATTTCTCATCATTAAGCTTTATTGCAAACCGAGCATCTACAATTCACCCCTATTATGGATCGAACTTGATGTCTACAGCAAGGTTTACTATTGTAAATTTTTGTTAGACTATATAGATTGTTACACTTATTCTTGGGGTCACTTTTTTTTCCTTTTATTAATTATTTTTATCATTTTTAGGGATTAGAACCTAGCTAAGGTTTACTATTGTGACTACTTTTATTTTTTCTTTTAATTCTGATTCACAATCAAGAAAATAACTGGAACTAATCTTTTTGGGTATTAAAGTATGAATCAAGTGATTGAAAGGCACAATCTGCACCCAAAGAACCTTAGCAGGTTGGATCAACCTTCTCTTGATCTGCAGGTAATTAGCATATATTGCTGAATCCTGACTATACATGTTAAACACAAAGAAAAGCTGATTAGAAACAAAATTTTCTGGTTTTTTTTTTTCACCTTTTAGATTGAAAATTGTTCACTCACTACATTGAGCAAGCAAATTGCAGAGAAGACACAAGAACTGAGGTAAAAAAAAAAAACACTTGGAGGTTTTTGTGGATATGTTGCTATGGTCAGTTTGCAAAATTTGAAACATGCATGATTTGAGCATGAGATGACAGACAGATGAGAGGAGAAGAGTTACAAGGGTTGACCATTGAAGAACTGCACCAATTAGAGAAGTCACTTGAAGGAGGCATGAAACGAGTTATGGAAACAATGGTTCCTCCTGCTGCCATTTATACATCTTTTATGTTCATTTGAACACTTATGATCTTGATGAACTTTTCTGGTTATGCACTATATATATGAATTCTCCTATGATTTGATGCGCTTATATTTTTCGGTGTTTCTGCAGGGTGATGCAATAACAGATGAAATCAATGACCTCAAAACCAAGGTTCGTATCATATATAATGCTTATAATAAGTAAAAGAGACTTTAGAGCTGTTCCTATTATACATGACTCATAATATGTTGTGCTACATAAACTGAATAATAAAAAATAAAACTGATCAGTATAATTTGCTGCACTCTGATATTGTTGATTTAATTGTTCAACTGCAAAAAACCACTCGATTAATGGGAGGAGAGAGCTGAATGTCTTATCATATTATATTGCGTACAATATCATTTACTCACACTGGTACATATCCATTTTCCCGTAAAGCTGATGTGATCCTAATATACCATCATGTTTCAGCATTTTTGAGCGTAGAATTGCTTCCGAGCGTCAACTCTGATGCAAACAGATATGTCCTGATCCATACTCGCACCTAAAGACCAGCAATTATGGGGAGAGATCTCAGAGTCTTACATACCTAGATCTAACTCCCGATCTTACCTACACCTGAAGTATTGTACTCAACCATGAATGTGTGACACAAACTCTGTGTGTTTTACACTTGACTAATAGAAATGTGATACATAGACCATGTGCTATGCATCTAAACATTGGATACAGTATAATCGGAGAAGATAAGAGTATGTCATGATATAAACTAATGAGAAGCAGTGCGTTGGATAATTTATTCTTGTGTTGAGGTCTTCATACATACATGTTCAAAGTGAAAGCCATATGATGCAGGAGCCAATTCCTATTCAATTTAGGATTAGAATTCAGACTCAGATTAGGATTATATTTTAGCTTTCTTTCTCAAATTAGGATTATATTTCATTTTTTCTTATTCCTTTAGGCTTCATGTTTTCCTGTTTACTGTTCTGCAGAGAGTTTTATTCATTGTATTTGTTCTAATTTCAATTCTAATAATAATTTGGAGGTTGTTAACTCTAATTATTTTCTATTGTTCAAACCCTGATCATGTACTCTGTTTCTCTGTGTCACATATTATTAGTAAACCCTATATATTAATGCCAGCCCACAAGTATGTTTGATATTGAGTGCTATATGCTTCAAAATTTTTGAAAATGGGGCTACTGAGCTGGCTAACCTCTCTTGCACACACTATTTTTCTCATATTTTTTTCTTCCATGAACTTACAGGGAGCTGAATTGATGGAAGAGAATGAGCGTCTAAAGAAGCAAGTGTGTGAGATATTTTATTCTTGTAGTTCCTTCTTGTCACCTATTTCTCACTTTTCTGAGTTCAATTCTCTTTAGCAGATACTGCATGTACAAATTGACCAGTTGAAATTGCTGGAGCAAGGCCAGACATCAGATTATTTGATGACTAACTCCAGCAGCACAGCAGATCCTCCTCCTCAAGACTATGAAGGGTGCTATAATTTCCTTAGATTGGGGTTGGTTTCTTGCATTCATCTGCTTGCAAATTAAGAGTTTCTTGATTGTTTTTTTATTCTTCCTATTCAAGAAAGCATTTCACATTACTTTCATATATTGCACTACAAAAATATTGGGATTTTCTGCTTAATGATAGAGATACAATATTAATATGCTTCTTGTTATATGCAACAGCAAGCTTGAGTTTGTTTGTTAGCCTACATATATGAGAGAAGGGTAGGTGAATATCTTGCGTATTAAGGTAGATAGGATGGTAGAGGTACGCGTAATTGGCTCTACATCTTTCTGAAGATATGTCTCAAATCTTGCCAAGTTCATGTATTCTCATCTTCGTATGCAAGTTATTGATCAAGATAGATTTATGCAAAAGTGAATGAACAAAATTTCTTTGATACTTGAAAAAGAAGATATTTTTTTATGCCTTTGGTATGTCTTATTTGTGGTTTTTATTCTGATTGTTCCAATGGTCTTTTTTTTTTTTTTTTTTTTGGGTGAGGGATAGAGAGGGGGGGTAAGTGAGGGAGAGACAGGGTGCGGGTGGAAGGGAAATGAAATCTTGGGGTTTTAGTTGATATTTTTTATATTGAAAAATTACAATTTAATACAACAAGACAACTCATTGTTTAACATCTGATGAGTCAGGGGCTTAAAATCTTTGTTTTTCAATTTTTTATGCTTAAATAATTCAAAACTTTCTTTAATGGCAAACGTGCTCCTCAGTATAAACATTAGAGGTAGAAATGCACTTTTGCTCTATAGTTTATTATTGTATAGAATGTTGAAAAAGAATCCACATAATCGTCCCCAGCTAATTTGGAATTAAAATGTAGTCTAGTCGAGTTGAACATACATGTGAAAATAGGGGGATAATTGAATTTGGGTCTTGAATTATAATAAAAATATAATGGCTGATGCATAATAGGATATGTAGTATGCTGAGTTATGTCGTTCAGCCTAGTGCTGATTTTGCAGTTGTGATTCCTCGAAAGTTTATAGGAGATCGAAGCACTTAATTTTACAGTGTGATTGAATGAAAAAAAATACATATTGCATTTTGGCTTTTTTTTCAAAAAAAAATTGGAGACAACTAGAGGTGAGCTAAAGTGCAACTTTGAAATGTCTTGCTGCAGGTTACCACTCCCTGATTGAATCAAGAACGATGGAGTGATCAGTACCAAATTCTTGTGTTAATTTCTTATCCATCAAAGATAGAAAATCAACCCATCTTGAGTCATATTTAAAATCCTTATAGTTAAGCATATGAAGTTTTGCATGGAAACCTTGATTGTTATGTGTCTCTGTAAATAAAGAAAAAACTCTGATTTCTAGGCGAGTGATGCATTCACCATTTAAGATGTTATTGATTAAGTACAAATAATGCAGGTTTGTGTGAAGCAGGCTGTTGTGTTATATTTGTATTTTGGTTGCTATAGTAATGGTTTTTTCAGGGAGAAGATTGCTATTGAATTTGAAGAACATGGTGGTTCTCTTCTACAAAGTTTATATTCTTCTCTTTATCATCAGCATCATCATCATCTTCTTTCATATGTAGCACACAAGAATTTATATTGGGTTTTGTATTATATTATGTGAAATTTATGAATTTATTACTTGTAAAGGGTATAATTGTTCTTTAGGGATTACAAGTATAAGGATACTTTAAGTAATTTTTTTTACCATTCCACGGTTGCATTTTTCAGTCCAACTGTTAAAAAATTTCAAATGAAGTATACAATCAGATTTTAAAAATAAAAATAGTAACAATTTAAATTTTCAAAAATTTGAGTTCTCTTGATTAAAATAATAAAAATTTGAATTCATTTTTGTACTTAATTTTTTTTAAGTGTAAAACTTGCAACATGCAATAAGATATTCTTGAATTAGATTTAAATAAAATTGATTAATAATTCATTTAAGTATACAAGTAACATCTTAAAATAACACATTTCAGATATTATGCTTATGTTTTTAAATTTTGACCAAAGTATATACTGTATTAAAAGACTAAATTAAAATATTTTATCAAATTTTAGAGATCAAACAAATTTATAGAAAGTCATAAATATTATAATTTTTTATACTAATAGAAAAATTTTGATGCACAAACCTTTTTTTTTTTTTACCTCCAAAAAAAAGAAAATTTTTTTGCCTCTAATATTATAATTCAAGTAGATCCATAACTATAAAAAAGATGTATTATTTTTTTAGTCTTCCAAACAAAGCCTTGATTCCCATTTAGGTGCAAGACAGGCATCCATTTATCATTGGTTCCTGCTAAAGACCTGCACAAGATCACACAATAACACAAAAGTAAAATGCATGACTTTTTCTATTTTGAACCTATAAAATTTTGTACCTAAATGTTTTAGCCACAAAAACAAGTTATGTAACTTGGCTAAAAGTTTGCTATTAAATTTAAGTGTTTTCATATGTTTTAGCTACATAACTTATGATAATAAAATTAATTTGTAAAAATTATTAAAATTAATTTTTACAGAAATATAAATTATGTAATAATTATTTTTTTTAATTATTAGCCCCAAAGAATTATTCTATAGCAAACAAAATATATATGTAGGAACAGATATATGAAGCTAATAAAAAAATATAACAAGATAAAACTTTTTTATTATTTGTCTTCAATGTGGGATTTGAAACTTTTTACTTTCATATTTGTATTTTGTAAATCAACCACAATTTAATTTTTGTAGTTAAAACTTTATTGGCTTACAATGTATATATTAGCCATCAATCTATTTAGCTTGAAGCTAATATTGTTTATTAGCCACGATATGAAATATTATGGCCAAAATTTTAATTTTAGCCATAAAATAATTCATGTTTATGGCTAATTGATATTATTAGTTACAACCTTAATTGTTGTGGCCAATAACCTGTAGCTAAATATATAGTAAATATTTTAATTATATATAACTTTTGATGCATGTGGCTAATAAATACAATTAGTTATAAAGTTATAATTTATATAGCTACAAATTATATTTAGACGCAATATTTTTGTTTGTAGAAAAATTTTGTAACTATATGTATAAATTGTAGTAGTGAATGTCGAGCTAGGTAATATGGACATGGATAGGGAACATGAGAAATAGAAACAAGTACACTAAAAAATGGTTTCCAATTAAAGTGTCTAGGTATGAAAAAACAAACACAAAAAAAAAAAAAAAAAAAAAAAAAAAAAAAAAAACCTATTAATTGAAGTGTCCATGCATCATAAATATCAAGTTTTTTAATTTCCACCTAGCTGCTTAAGGGTCTTTGGTGGGTGCTAGCTACCCATGTCCTAGTGTCAGTTTCATTTTAACTGTGTTAAATGTTGCAATTGCTTCTTTTTTTCCCTATTGAAGATGTGTTTTTCTATGTTAGATCATAAAGTTAATTTTAGTTTCACATTTACGTACAAGCTTTCCAATTTTATCAATTTTGTCAAGCATCTATGCCATGATTTTATTTTAAAATTTAATTTTTTTTATTTGAATTGCAATGACTTTATTGGGGGGTTATATTAAAAATATCTGTAGCTCAATAGTTTTGTTCAGTATTTTGTCTCTCTAAAATCTTTATCCAATTTATCAATTCTATCAAGCATCTATACATGTCCTAATATTTCTTATAAAATTGAAAGTTTTGATTTTCATCACATCGACTTTTTTTACTTTATTAAAGATATTAGTAGTTAAATAGTTTCCAGGATGGGTTGTGCATTTGTGGTGAGCAAAAAATTATGTACTATGACATTATAATTCAACTACCTAAATTACTATTGATGTTTTGCTGCCCAATGCAAAACATGTTGAAAAAACCAAGATAAAAAAAATTGTTTATGTAACTCTTATAACTCAAGCTTTTATTTGAATTGTTTTTGCTCGATGATTACAATGCAAAGCAAATGAGGCATTTATACAAACTCCAAATTAATATAAACCACTCAATATGCTCATAATTAAAATACTTAAAAACACACACATTACACCTAACACCATACTAAACCATACACAGAAAGCCAACTTCACACCAACACTAATCATCATTGTGTCAAAAAAAAAAAAACACTAATCTTCATTCCTCTCTTTTAATCTTATCCACAACTTTTCTTCTTTTGATTAAGACTACATATATGTTACAACAAACAAGTTTAGTTATTCAACACCCCTTTAAACTTGTTTTATAAGACCAAGCAAAATTCTCAACCTCACAAAATCTTTAATCTTCAGTGGCTTAATGAATATATCTATAATTTAATCTTGAGACTTCACATATTTTAGTTTCATATCGTGCTTCGTAACACATTCTCTTATGTAATGGTACTGAGTATCAATGTTTGCTCCGATAATGATACACTGGATTCTTGGCTAAAGCTATTGTTGACTTCTTATTAATGCGCGAATCTCTATTGATTCTTCTTATTTTAAGCCTAGCTCCTTGAACAAATTTCTTAGCCAAATTACATGATAAACACATGAAGTAGCAGCTACATATTCAGCTTCACATGTTGACAAAGTGATAATTTATTGCTTCTTTGACATCTATGTGAAAGTAGTAATTCCCATGAAGAATACAAATCCTGTAATTCTTTTTCTATCATCTAAATCTCCACTCCAATCGTTGTCACTGTATCCAATAAGCTTGTAATAATTAGAAATGGAATAGAATAACCCAAAGTTGATTGTACCTTTGAGGTAGCGAAGGAATCTCTTTGCAACTTTAAGATGAATGGTTATTGGAAATTCTATGTAGCAGCTCACCAATCCAACTACATATAGAATATTAGGCTTGTACAAGTCAGATAGCATAAACTTCCAACTGAACTTTTAAAGTATGTTAGATCCACACTATTCTCCTTCTTCATGCTTGGATAATTTAACTCCACATTCCACTAGCATGCTTATCGATTTGCAGTTCTCCATCTTGAACTTCTTGAGAATTTCCTTTGTATAGCCTTCTTGT
Organism: Mallotus nudiflorus; assembly: GCA_947683625.1. Taxonomy (NCBI): domain Eukaryota; kingdom Viridiplantae; phylum Streptophyta; class Magnoliopsida; order Malpighiales; family Euphorbiaceae; genus Mallotus; species Mallotus nudiflorus. The sequence continues at coordinate 2,467,585 of CANTUR010000486.1, forward strand.
GAGATGAAAATTTCATCCTCTTTTTGTTTAGCTTTAATTCCAAAATAATACGCCATAAGCCCAATGTTTGTTATCTTGAACTCCACTGTCATTTCTTTTTTAAAATCTTTGAACATGTTGAGGTTGCTCCAAGTGAAAATCAAATTATCAACATACAGGCACACGATCAAGACATCTCCATCTTTGATTTTGAAATAGAGGGCATGTTCATATGGACATTTGATAAAGCCACTTTGTTGAAAATACTTGTCAATTCTGTTATTTCATGCTCTGGGAGTTTGCTTCAATCCATAAAGGGCCTTTTCAATATTAAGACTTTATTTTCATATCCTTTCACAACATAGCGCATCAATTGTTTAATGTAGACTTTTTTATTAAGGATTCCATTTAGAAAGGCAAACTTTGCATCCATATAGTGAATCTTCCACCTATTTTAAGCTGCTAAAGAAATATTCAGTATAAAAGTCTCTAAGCATGCAACAGGAGCAAATACCTCATTATAGTCAATTTCAGCTCGTAACTTTTGGCAACTAGCATTGCTTTGTGCTTTTCGACCTCTCCTTTGACATTCTTCTTTTTTTTATAAACATATTTGACACTAATTGGCTTATGTCCTTTTAAAAAAGCAGTGAGTTCCTGTGTGTCACTGTAATATCCCGTGTTTTTAAAATATTTTTACACTGTACCGGGATATGCAGTGTTAATAATTTCTGTATTTTACATGATATTTTTACGAGTTAATATGTATTTAAAACCTATTTTAATTATTGTGTATTATTTTCAGTGCTTTACGTAAAATTTTCCCGGGACTTGCATTTTCGGGGAAATTTTCACGTAAACAATGTATTATTAATTATTTTAAATGTATTTACGGACTTGCATGAACTCATACGTATTTTTAAATTATTAAATAAAGCCTGCGTGTGTATAATTATTTAATTAGGGTTTATTATTACCCTAATATTTTATTAAGTATTTATTTGTTTTATTGTTATTTAATTAATTTCATTTAGTATAAATTATTAAAATATTAAATTTTATGTGTGTGGTGTATATTTGATGTGTGTAATTTAATATTATTTTAATATATGGTATAAAGTATATATATATACATATATTTGTCAAAAATCAAAAAGTTTAGAAAATTACCATTTTGCCCCCGATCATCCCTTTCTTCCCCGATTCTTCCCTTCTCCGTTTCTGATCGCTGCCGTGCCGTTTCTTCACTGTGGGTGTGCCGTCCGGTGTGCCACCATCTTTCTCGACCAATTCCGCCGCCTGAGGAGGCCGTTTCCGGCGTCTGGAGATCGATTTTGGCCGGAGAAGTCGAAAATCGATCCACCGTCGATCACATCGATTCCGGCCACCATTTTCGACACCGCTAATCTCTTTGTTCTCCTTGAGCTCCGGTGAGTGTGATTCTAGCTTTGGTTTGAGCTGAAATGGTCTAGATTTGCTTAGGTTTTGATTTTTCTATTTCGGTCACATTAGGATTTTTGATTTTTTTGAGCTTCGAATTGATTGATTCATGGAAACTACCTTCACAAATGTTGATTCTAGTAGCTTAATATACATGTATGAATTTTTGTATAATTTTTGGAGATTGTTTGGATTTTTGGGTATTTTTGAATATTTTAATATTATTTTCTAATTTTTGGAAATTAATTATTTAAATTATGAAATTGGAGTTTATGGTTGAATTAGGTGTTGAAATGAATTATAGGAATTTATTTGGAATTTTTATGAATTTCTAAGTATTTATTTTGAATTAATTGAGTTTATGTGATTTTGAGAAATTAGGGTTAAATGTATTTTTAATTGAATTTAATTGGTTAATTGAGTTTAATTATTATTATTATTGATAAATATATTGAGAAAATTAATTTTTGATAATTTTATGATTTTTGGTGAATTTTTGAAGTAATTTAAGTATATTTATATATATAGGGGTATTTTGGTAATTTTACCCTAAATTGTCTAAAAATGTAATTTAATTGGTTTTAATAGTTATTTAAGGTATAAAAATGATTTCTACAAATTATTTGGTATTTTTAACTAATTAAAACTATTTTTCGTGAATTATTTTCAATTATATATATAATATACGGTTTTTCAAATAAAATGAGTTTTATTCGGTTTTTACAGTGTTTTAAGGTTAATTATATAATTTCCACCTATGAAATGTATTTCTATGATTTAAGGATATTTTTGGTATATCTGGAATTTTTCTGTGTTTGTGGACCCCGGTCGGTAGACTGTAGTTTGGAGTCCGACCGAGGGGTTGTGGTTTTGTGTTGAGCCTATTTCTCGAAGTGTGTTTCTTTGCAGGGTCGGCTCTACTCTTTTGAGTAGAGAGATGTCTGTTTTACAGGGGAGGTTCTGCCGGATTTTCGGTAGAATTCTTGTAAAACGTGATGTCCAGTCGAACCCTAAATTCCGATTCTGTGTTTAATACTCTAGATTGAATTCTAGGATTTCTGTTAGGTTTATTCTGATGTCGATTATTTATTTCTTGTTTAGTTGCGCCGAGACCGAGGGCTAGTGGACCAGGCCCGTCGGACTTATCTCGTGGAGCGCACTAGGTGAGTTACTGTACTATGTATACATACTTAGGATGCATGATTTAGAAATATATGTTTTACTTTGATTAAAATGCATAAATAATATGATTTATATTTAAGTATATTTTTGGTTTATTTTTGGTATATATTAAATTATATACATGTTTTATTAATAAAATATATTTAAAATGTTTTTAAATATATTTTTGGTTTAATTTATGATTTGATTGAGTTCATTTGACGTATATATACTCGAAATATACTTGGTTTACGTTTGGTATATTTCCGGTATATATATGGTTTATATTGTTGTTTTATTTAAATTCATGCATCATTTATTTGTGAATGAATGTTTTATATTATTAATGAAGGATATCAATAGAACGTGCTACTTAGTGGGCAGCACTAGGACCGAGTACGTACCGGTACACCTATAGCTTTAGGCTATATTATTAAATTATTTGTGGATATTGATTTGATTATGATCATTGATGTGTGAGATGTGGTTTGGGGTGTGATTGCTGGAGCTCGGTTGACCAAGTGTCTCGAGGCCAATCACACTGGCAGTCAGACTGCTGGAGCTCGGTTGACTTAGTGTTTCGGGGCCAGTCTACTGTCCAAATGGATTAAGTGGATATATTTGGAATAAGTGAGTCTGTATGGCCAGAGTGTTGTTTAACACTATTATTCTAAGGTTGCGATATTCTAGGGTTCTATGTGATCCTTCATAAAAGATGATTTTCGGATAAAATATATAAAATGATTTTATTGCATCTGTGTGCAATTGCCTATATATATACATATTATATATATACTGTTGATTGTATGCATTATCACTTAGTGTGTATGTATATATATTATAGTAATTCACTCAGTGAGGTCTGACTCCCCTCCGTTGACTATTTTTCAGGAGAGTCAACTTCTTCAGACCTCAGTAGCAGGTCGATACGCCGGATTTCTTCCGCCCCGGCTTCTTTATGTAAATTGTCTACTTGAGTCTTATTTATTTTATCTAGACACTGCAGTAGTTGTGAATTAAAGTATTGGATTTCATGTATTTTATTTAAAGAAATGTATTATGTTGAAACTGGATTTGTATTAAAGATTATATATCTATGAGATGAGATTTGATTTAAATCCAGTTTATATGGATAATATCATGATATTATGATTTTTATTTCCGCTACATATTATATGATTATTGTTATTATTGCATGATTTATTTTATTTTTAGGCTTGCTACGGGTTCCGGATTCGAAAGAATTCCCGTTCCCTAACGCCGGTCATGGCCCCTGTTTTGGGTCGTGACAGTCACTCCTTTCAATGGCTTTGATTTCATCAACCATTACATTTCTTAATTTTTCATCTTGTGCAGCTTCATTGTAGTTCACTGGTTCATAATTAGCAAAAAGGCAAAAAGAGTGAGATTCTCGAGTAAATCAATCACCTTATAGAGATATTGAATACTTCTTATGCGTTCTTCATTTCTTTCAGTCAAGAAAGATAGCAATGAATTTCCTTTATCACTTCGCATTGATGAAGCAGGTGGTATATGCTCTTGTTGAGGTTCACCTAGTTGCTCCATTAGTGTTTGCTCTGTTTTATCAAACTGAGGAAAAAAGTTGAATTCATCTGTGAAAGAGTTATACTCTCATTCACCTTCTTCATCAACATTTATTAATTAACATTTTATTTTAAAGTATAAAATTATTTTTAAAAATTAATTTATTCTTAAAAAATTATTTATTTTGAAACATATGTCACTTATTTTCTTAAAAAAAATTACATTAAAATTGACAAAATTTATTCAAAAGTGTAATAAATATCATTAAAAATTATTAAACTATACATGTTTTTTCTTATAAAATAATTATTATTTAAAATATTTTTATTTTTAAGAATAATTAAAATTGACAAAATAATTTAAATCAATAAGTTTTAATGATATTTTAATAATTAATAATTAATTGTTGATTAAGTGTATAAAATATCATTAAAAATTATTGATTTAAATTTTTCTAAACTATATATATTTTTATTCTTAAAAGACAATAATTTTTAAGAATTTTTTTATTTTGACGAATAAAAATATTTTTATTTATGAAAATTATTAGGAAATAGACTATTTTTATTCATGAAAAGTATTATGAAATGGTATGCTGTCATGAATAAAAAAAATTTTATCCTTAAAAATAAAAATATTCTTAAATAAAAATGATTTTATATGAAGAAACATATATAGTTTAATAATTTTTAATGATATTTCTTATACTTTTGAATAAATTTTTTCAATTTTAATCTAAATTTATTTTTAAGAAAATTAGTGACATATGCTTCAAAATAAATAATTTTTAGAATAAATTAATTTTTAAAAATAATTTTATACTCCAAAATAAATTTTTAAAATAAAAAGTTAATTAACAAATATTTTAAATTTGAAAAGGGGTCTATTTGAGACATTTTTAAAAGTTTACGGGTCTTTTTATACTTTTTTGGTTTATGTTGCTAAATACTCTTGTCATAAAAGTTCAAGGGTTTTTTATACCTTTTGTAGTATATATATATATATATATATATATATATATATATATATATATATATATATATGTATGTATGTATGTATGTATGTATGTATATATATAGTATTTTGGGAAAATTATTGTATTTACCATGTATTTGGATCTATGTAATGACCCATATTTTTATTTATTAATTTAAATTATGAATTTTAAAGTGTTAATTATTATTTTACTTAAATTATTTTGAGTGAGTATTTTAGTAAATTTTAAATAATTATTAAGAGTATATTTTCATGTATTTAAATATATATTTATGTGTGTGAATAATTAATGAGAGAAATTTATATTTTAAATATTATATGTACTTTATTAAAAAAAAAAAAAACGTCACTTTTTTTCCCTTCTTTTTTTCCTTTTCTTCTTCCTTTTTTTTTCTTTCCTTTTCCTGTCTTCCTTCTTCTCCTTGACAACCCCTACCACCTCCCTCTGCATAGCCACCACCACATGATGCCAACAATAGCCAAACAACGGCAGTGCCACCCTCCTTCCGCCAGCAACCTTCTCCTCCTCTCCCTCTCGTGTTTCTTTTCAACAACCGAAGGGAAAAAGGATCACCATTGTTGCCTCCGTCATCATCAGACCTCGCTGGTGGTCTCATTATACTCACCTCCCTTGGGGCAACATTTTCCCTTAACCAACTAGTTTGATTAACACTGACAACCACCTCGATTTGAGATAAAACAATTTCTGTAATTTTTGTTAATTTCTTTGATTTAAGTTAAAATTGGATTTTGTTTCAGTTACGAAAAATGAAATTGGAGTCAAGAGTTTTCCAATGATTTTTTATATATAATTTTCTGATTTTTTTGAATTTTTGGATTTTTGGAAGTTTGGATTACTATTCCAGGCTATTTCAGATATGGGTGTTTTGATATTTTTATTAAATACTATAAATTATGTAGATTAAAATTTGTAAATAAAGTTTTGTGTAGGAATTAAGATATCATTTTTGAAAGATTATGTTTAATATGTATTTTTAGAGAAATTATTGTATTTTATTATTTATTTGAATTTTATTTGAATTTTAATTGAATTTAAGGTTATTTAACATGTTTAATAATGATTTTAAGTAATAAAGGCAAGAAAATTATTTTTATGAATAAATGGTAATTTTTAGTTAAACGAAAATCATTTTGAAAAAAAATATTTATTATTATTATTTAAAAGCTTGAAATAAGTTTTTTAATATTTTTATTATATATTTGGATTATTTAAGTAGTTTATTTATATTTAACAATAATTCTAGTTAAGGAGGTTTAAAGGAAGTTTTATAAATTTAATTATTTTAAATAGTTGATTTTGGTGATACTAAATAAGAATTTTATTATTGATTTTATTAATGGTTTGAAAAATAGGTTTCCTTTATACTTTATTATTTATATGAATTCAATTTTTGATGAGTTAGTATATTTGCAAAAATTATATTATTTTTGTGAGTATAATGATATTAGTTTTCTGTTGGGCATAAAGTGTACTTCGGGAGCCCAACCTGAGTTATTGAGTTATGTAATTGTAGAAGTGTTGTTTTCTGCAGGAATAACTCTACTTTTAGTAGAAAGATGTTTGTTTTACAAAACAAACTCTACCAAATTTTCGGTCAATTTCTCATAAAATGTAACATCGGTATGTACTAGTTATTGACTTGTATTAGTATTGTATCTTAGATTAAGTCTCTTCCTTAGAAATTTAGAATTTATAAGGTTAGGATTTTAATTCTATTTATCTTTATTATTTTTCTTTCCTATAGCCACACCAGAAGCTTAGTCTATAGGACCGGGCTAATCGAGTCAGTACCGAGTGCGTTCGACTTGTGAGTTATTATTATATGCATGCATTCATATAGAAATTTTACCGGCATCTATATTTTGATGAAAAAGTGAAATTATTATGTTATACTATTATAGACAACGGGGTTTAGCATGCGTCCAAGATTTTAACAACTGCGACATTGCTTGAGCTCAAGGCTCTAGAGAACACACTAACCACTGTCACAAAGACATAGCGTGGAGATGAGGAATTGCCACCCAAGGTAATAACTGGGATAAATCGAAAAGGTGGTACTCAATTCCCTAAAAGAAAGCTAGCACCAAAACTAGGAGATTCTGGGTACAGAATACCAACTTCTTTTAATCTCATGTTCATTTAGAATTATTTTATGAATTACTAAATTATCCTCTATTTATATACAATTTCATATAAACCCTTTTTTAGCAATGAACTCCAAGGCAAACTGGTCATGAAAATACAAGTAAATAATGCATTCATTCGAACATACAATCCCTAAGTTAGTCTAATACACATGGATTTTAATTAAATGAGCTAAATCTACATATTTTAATTTCCAAGTGAGCTAAAGACTAATTCCTTTTAATTTTAATTAGATGGACCTAAGACTATTTATTTTAATTCTAAAAATGATCTTAAATCTACAAATTATGAAAAGAAAGCTTTAATTAATGAGCTATGTCTAAATTAATTAAATTAAGTTAAGTGGGTCTATGTCTAATTTAACTAGATGAGCCTAAGTTATCTCTAACCTAAAAATCTAATTAATTATGAGCCTAAAATACATTTTAATTAATTAAACCTAAAAACCTAAATTTATTTAGGTTAAAATCTAATATGGGCTTAAAGCTCAAAACACATAAGAATAAATAAACAAGCACAAAACACATAAAAAAAAATAAACAAGCTCAAAAAAAAAAAAATAAACAAGCCCAAAAACAAATAAAACATATTAAAATAATTAAATTAAAGATCACACAACTAATTAAATTATTTCCTTCTAAACCCTAATTTTCATTAACATGCAACCTAAATTAATCTACTTCCTCCATTAATTTTAATTAATTACCCAATTGAAATTCTAATTTTACTAACTAATTAATTAACATAAATATGCAATCACATACATATAATTCCACTAGTCCCACTATTAGAGGTATTACAATAATCTATTGAAAATAATAATAAAGATAATTAATATAACCCCAAAAATAAATAAGTAAATAAAGCAATAAATTAAAAAATTAAAAAAAAAAGCCCTAGAAACTACATCATTACAAGGTCTTATCCATGACATCCCATGAACCTCTTATGGATTTAATTTTTCAAATATAATCACCATGTGTTTTCTTCCATAATCACCATAAAAAAATAAAAATTATGATTAGTAAATAAATAATAATAAAACAAAATAAATAAATAAATCAATTAATCAATCAATCAAATAAAAGAGAATAAAGAGAAGATGATGCTTATGGATATTTTTTAATGAAGTGTTCCTCAGATTTGTAGAATCGCCATTTTTTACAAAACTTCAAATATTTTTCTTCAAAAATTCTTCAAATATCTTTTAATCAAGTAATTAAGCAAAAGAAATTGTGTAAAGAATAATTTTCTTTTCGTCTTTCTTTTTTCTCTTTTTTCTCTCATTTTTTTCTCTCTCATTTGTTTCTTTTCTTCATTCCTTTTTTCTTTTCCATGGCCTTCTTCCCTCTTTTCTTCTCTTCTCCTCCTCTTTTTTTTGCCTCCCCTCTTTCAAAACAAAAGCCCTCCTTATATAGGGATACATCTTGAAACCTTAGTTATAAATTGATTCCTAAAAGACTTCTATTTCCTTAAAAACATTATCAAAATAATCTTATGAGAATTTCATACCAATTAGGTCTCAATTTATTTAGAAATTTCAAGATTTATCTAGAAAATTCAAAAATTTGCAAAATGAGTCTAATTCCGACCAGAATTGTGTAATTCCGATCAAAATTAGCGTAATTCCGATTAAAATTACGTAATTCCAATCAGAATTAAGATAATTTCAATCACCTTTTTTTAACTTTTAATTACAAAAAGGTCCTTGAAAGAATTTAAGTTTTGCAATTAGATCCCTAAAAAGCATTGCAATTTAGTCCATGAAAACCTTAAATCCTTTCTTCGAAAAAAAATGCAATTAAACCCTTGAAGTTTCAAAGTTCAAATATTGAAGACCTATTTATGACATTTTCATCATTGGAGTCTTCTATCATATCCATAACTCATCATCCTGAAATTGGGTGTTTACAATTGCATTAGACTTTTATTTATTGTTTATTAGTATTATAGTATTATTACTATGTATATATGTATATAATTGTGAATACGATGCTCTTGACTTGGATATTGTTTATACAACAATATGATTTTGTCATTGTGATGTGATATATTAAAGGATAGCAGTAAAACATGCTACCTACTGGGCTACACTAGGACTATATGCGCACCAGTACACTAGATGATACGATATGAATTTTGATTTAGTATGAGATTATATGATATGGATATATTATTAAAATGATTTATTGAAATTTTTATATATAGAGAGGGGTATGGCTGCGGCAGCTCGGTAGATTTTTCGTGGTCTTAAGGCCAGTTATGCTGGTAGTGAGACTACGTAGCTCGTTTGCAAGCATGAAATGATAATATTTTCAAGAATTTGCATGAAATACATGTATAAACTAAACAAATATAAATATAAAATAAATATTATTATGATACTTGGTTGCTTGTACCCTTAGGTTGCATGTATATATATAATAATAATTCACTCAGTGAGGTCTAATTCCCTTAAATTATTTTTCAGGATTTCTCTCTTTAGGCCTTACATAGTAGTTCTCTTCACCGAACCCATTCTTCGCCGGCTGACTTATGTAAATTTTAAACTATTATTTCTGTGTATTCTTAGATGTTGTATTAATAGCATAGTCTTGTTGTATTGTGTTTGGTAACTTTAGCACTCTTCATGTCCTTAGGGTTGTATATATAAAGATTTATGATAATATATATATATATATATGATTTTCTATTTACTTATAAAGTTTTAATTATGAGATAAATTTATGATTACGTTTTGTATGAATGTTATGTTTTAGGCTTGCTACGAGTTCTAGATTCTTATAAATTCTCGTTCCTTATCGTTGATCAGGACCATTGGGTTTGGGTCATGACAAAGTTTGTATCAAAGCCTAGATTTAGTATTGTATGATCTAGGTTAGTAAAGTTTGAGTTTTCTTTGTAAATACTGCATCAATTAAGTTTGAATATGTCCTTAAAAAGGCTTCATTGCTTTATTTTTTTTTGTAACCATTAGGATGTCTGTTGTTATTTGAATTATATGTTTTATTTCTTTTCTTTCAAAATGAGGAGAGCGCGAGTCACTCAATCAGCCAATGAGGCTGATGACGGAGAGTCTTATCAGGATGAAGCTTCACCCCTTATGCAGCCAACTAGGCATAGGGGTAGAGGTAGACCTAAAGGGGCAAGTGGTCACCATCGATAGTGGGAACAACAAGATGAGGAGCCTACAGCTCAAGATTTAGATGATGTTGCCTATGCACCAGGAGTTCAACATAGTGCAGTAATTATGCCTTATACAGTACCACCTATACAGCCTTTATTTTAGTAGAGCCCTCTGGGTATGTCAGACCTAGAGGCAGTTATGTTTTATGCTAGAGTTGACAACATCTCATATAATGGGACTTCAGATCTACTGGATTTTCTTCATACTATTGAGTTGAGGACTTAGTTAGGGAATATTGAGTATTAGAGGATGCTCATTGTGGAGTTATCTATTGAGGGGGTAGCATTGGATTTGGTTTATTCAGATGATTCAGCGCCACCTGACTACACTTACTTAGGCTCGGTTCAAAGAGAGGTTTATGAGCTGATTTTGTCTAGAGTTGCTAAGGATGAGTTATATAGACTTTGATTGACTAATATATCCATAGGTGATTAATAAATGAAGGAGTATACGAGGGAGTTTTTCAGACTACGCTACTATGCTAAGGATATGATAAAGGATCAGTACTTTGCATTACTACTTATGTCACTGGTTTAGGGACAGCTTTCCTTGAGATGCCTATAGTAGGCTTTAACTCTAAAGGAAATGATGGAGTTAGCCTGATGGATTGAGTTAAGGCTCATTAGGAAAGGAGTTATGCTTGATTATTATTAGATTGGAGGTGCTAGAGCAGGAGGATCTTAGAGTGCACAACATACAACATTTCAGATGGGCAGTAGTAGTTAGCCTAAATGACCTTTTCAGTAAGGCCAGAGACTTCAGCATAGAGTCCATAAGAGTGGTAGACATGGCCGTAGTGAGACCTGTAGGCCTATCAGATTTGGTTCTAGTGCTATCAATAGTAGTAGTGGTTAGAGTTTAAGATACAGTAGTGTAGGGTCTGCAACTAGTGCTTGTTAAACTTATTATAGAGTCTATCAGGGACTGTGTTATATGGCTTCGAGAGCATACTTTAGATGTGGACAAACTGGGCACTATGCTAGATTGTGTCCTCATTAAGGTTTTCAGTAGTAGTTTCCTTAATCTTCTATAACCAGTGTAGCCCCATCATAATTTCAACTGCCACCATTCTAGTATCAAGGTACTTCTTAGTTTGTAGCCCAGCAGGGGCAAGGTAAAGAAGGCAAAGGCAGTGCTAGAGGTTTTGGACATGCTTCTACTAATCAGTAGGAAGGTAAATGAAGGCTCGAGTTTTTACCCTCACTCAGTAAGATGTTCAAGAATCTAATATAGTCATAATAGGTACACTGGTATGCTATATCGAGGCTAGAGTTTTACTTGATCCGGGTGCTACTCATTCTTTTATGTCTCCTATTTTTGCTTTGAAGTCGAGTTGGCAAGCTACGAGGATGACAACTCCTTTATCAGTTGCCACATCTTTAAGTGATTTTTGGACATCGATGTTATCTTTCTTAGGTGTCCTATATTAGTAGAGGGCAGAGAGTTACCAATAGATTTGGTGTTACTAGATGTGTTTGACTTTAATGTAATCCTGGCAATGGATTGGTTGTCTCAACATTAAGCCACTTTAGATTGTCATAGTAAAGTGGTGACTTTCAAAATTCTGGGTGAAAAAGGAATTTATATTCTTGGGTGATAAGAGTTCTATACCTCAAAATCTTATCTTTGATATTATGATAAGAAAGATCTTAAGAAAGGGGTGTCAAGGGTATTTGGCTTTGGTCAGGGACATAATAATAGAATAAAAATCTATTTCAGATGTTCCTGTCGCTTATGAGTTTTATGGTGTTTTTCCTAATGAATTATCGGGTTTACCACCTCATAGAGATAAAATTTTGCATTAATGTGGTTCCAGACATAGCTCTTATCTCTTTACTACCTTATAGGATGGCTCCTACAGAGTTGAAAGAGTAGTTGCAAGAGTTTTTGGATAAGAGTTTCATTAGACCCAACACTTCTCCTTGGGGTGCACTAGTATTATTTATAAATAAGAAGGACAGTACACTCAGATTGTGTATTGACTACAGAGAATTGAACAAGGTGACTATTAAGAACAAGTATCCTCTTATGAGGATAGATTATTTATTCGATTAGCTTCAGGGTGCACAATTCTTCTCTAAGATTAAGTTGAGATCGGGTTATCATTAGTTACAGATTAAAGAAGCCAAAATTTTTAAAATAACATTATGTATAAGATATGGCCATTATGAATTTATTATAATGTCTTTTAGGTTGACCAATACCCTAGCAACTTTTATAAATTTAATGAATAGAGTGTTCAGACCATTTGTGGATCAGTTTGTGGTAATATTCATTGATGACATATTAGCGTATTCGAAGAGCATGTGTATCATCTAAGAATAGTATTGCAGACACTAAGGGAACATCAACTTTATGCTAAGTTCTCTAAGTGTGTTTTTTAGCTTGAAAGTGTAGCATTCCTTAGGTATATAATGTCTAAGGATGGTATTCAAGTAGATCTATAAAAGATTAAGGTGATATCTAAATGGCCTAGACAAACATCAATTATGGAGATTCAGAGTTTCTTGGGTTCGGTAGGGTATTATAAGAGGTCTATTCAGGATTTTGTGAGGATTGCAGCACCTATGACCCACTTAACTTAGAAGAATATGAAGTTCATATAATTAGAAGCATATCAGAATAACTTTCAACTATTAAAAGAGAAGTTGACTATAATACCAATGTTGACATTGCCTAATGGAGATGATAAGCTCATTGTGTATTGTGATGCTTCCAGAGTTGGCCTAGGTTGTGTATTAATGTAGAATGGTAGGGTAGTAGCTTATGCTTCCAGATAATTAAAGAAGCACAAGCAGAACTATCCTACTAATGACTTAGAGATGGTCATTGTTATCTTTACTCTCAAAATTTGGAGACATTATCTGTATAAGGTGACATGTGAGATTTTCACTAACCACAAGAGTTTAAAGTGCATCTTTCAATAGAGAGATATGAATTTAAGACAAAGAAGATGGTTGGAACTTTTAAAAGACTATAATTATGACAATTTATACCATCCGGGCAAAGCTAATATAGTGGTAAATGCATTGAGCATGAAGTCTATAGGTAGTCTTACTGACATCAGTGTGGAAAGGAGGCATTTGATTTAAGAGATGCACAATTAGTAGACCAAGGATTAAGGATGAAGATAACCAAGTCAGGGGGATTGATAGCCCAGTTTAAAGTGAGATCAATATTGAGGGATAGGATTAAGGCAGCTTAAAGCTGACTTTCTTACTTGGTAGAGCTTATGGAGAAAGTTCGTGAAGGGAAGTTTATTCATTTTAATCTTGGTGATGAAGGTGTTCTATTGATTAGTGGAAGATTATGTATTCCTTATGTGAACAATTTGAGAGAAGAGATCTTGGAAGAAGCTCATTATGCAGCTTATAGTGTACATCTTGGTAAAACCAAGATATACCATAACATAAAGGATATCTATTAGTAGGATGGAATGAAGAAAGATGTAGCATAATATATTTCTAAGTATTTAACATGTCAGCAAGTGAAAACAGAGCATCAAAAACCTTCAGGAAAATTCAGCCTCTTCTTATCCCTGAGTAGAAATTAGAAAGAGTCACCATGGATTTTGTGAGAGGGTTACCTCATTCAAAGGATGGATATGACTTTATTTGGGTGATAGTGGATAGGATAACAAAATTAGCTTACTTTCTGCTGGTTAAAGCTATTTATCCAGTGGCTAAATTGGCTAGGTTGTACATCAATCACATTGTTTGCCTTTATAGGGTGCTTATTTCTTATAGAGGTTCAGTGTTTACCTTATGGTTTTGGTAGAAGTTGCAAGAAGCATTGAGTACTATACTTGATTTTAGTACCATTTTTCATCCTCAGACGGATGGTCAGTCTGAGAGAACAATCCAAACATTTAAGGATATGTTGAGAATGTGTGTAATGGATCACAAAGGCAATTGGAATGATTATTTGCCATTGGTAGAATTTACTTAAAACAATAACTACCATAGTAGTATTGAGATGCTGCCATATGAAGCTTTGTATGGAAGGAAATGTGGATCCCTTATTTGTTGGAATAAAGTCAAAGAAAGAGAGCTAACTGGATAAAAAATTATTAAGGATGTGTCCGAGAAGGTTGCTTTGATTATTTTAAGATTGAAAATGGCAGCTAGTAGGCAGAAAAGCTATGCTGACATGAAGCGAAATGATGTGAAATTCGAATTGGAGGATTATGTGTTCTTGAAGATATCACCAATGAAAGGTGTTATAAGATTTGGCAAGAAGGGGAAGTTAGCACTGAGGTACATTGGACCTTTTGAGATTCTTAAGAGAGTTGGTTTGGTTGTCTATCAGTTGGTTTTACCTCCGAATTTGTCTCAAGTGCATCCAGTGTGTCATGTTTCGATGCTCAACAAATATATTTTGGATCCTTCGCATGTTTTGCAACCCTAAAGTGTGGAAGTGAATGAAGTTTTAACTTATGATAAGGAACCAATTGCAATTGTTGATTATCAAGTTCATTAGCTATGCTTTAAGCAGATTCCTATGGTCAATGTCTTATGGAGAAATAACAATGTGGAAGAGCACATGTGGGAGACTGAGATAGAGATGCAAGTGGCATATCCTTATCTTTTCCCATAGTAAAATCTTATATTCTTTTCTATTTGTTAAAATTCGAAGACGAATTTTTTTATAAAGAGGGAAAATTGTAATGACTCGTATTTTAATTTATTAATTTAAATTATGAATTTTAAAGTGTTAATTATTATTTTGTTTAAATTATTTTGAGTGAGTATTTTAGTAAATTTTAAATAATTATTAAAAGTATATTTTTAGGTATTTACATATATATTTATGTGTGTGAATAAAATTTACATATATATTTAATGGAAGAAATTTATATTTTAAATATTATATGTACTTTATTAAAAAAAATGTCTCTTTTTTTTCTTTCCTTTTCTTCTTCTTTTTTTTTTTCTTTCCTTTCCTCTTCTTCCTTCTTCCTTCTCTCTGACAGCCCTTGCCACCTCCCTCTATGCAGCCACCACCATGAGATGCTAGCAATAACCAGATGACGACGACGCCGCCACCCGCCTTCTATCGGTGACCTTCTCCTCCTTTCCCACTCGTGTTTCTTTCCAGCAACTGAAGGGAAAAAGGGTCACCATCGCCACCTCCGACATCTTCAGACCTTGTTGGTGGTATTGTTGGACTCATATCCCTTCGAGTAATGTTTCCCCTTAACCAATTGATTCAATTAATACTGGCAACCACCTCGATTTAAGGTAAAACGATTTCTACAATTTTTGTCAATTACTTTGATTTGAGTTAAAATTGGACTTTGTTTCAGTTATGAAAAATGAAATTGGAGTCAAGAGCTTTCTAGTGATATTTTTTTTATAATTGTTTGATTTTTTTGAATTTTTGAAAGTTTAGGTTACTGTTCCGAGCTGTTATGGACCCGAGTATTTTGATATTTTTATTAAATACTATAAATTGTGCATATTAAACTTTGTAAATGAAGTTTTGTGAAATTATGTATAGGAATTAAGATATCATTTTTGAAAGATTATGTTTAATAAGTATTTTTAGAGAAATTATTGTATTTTATTATTTATTTGAATTTTGATTGAATTTAAGGTCATTTAACATGTTTAATACCGATCATTTAACATGTTTAATAATGATTTTAAGTAATAAAGGCAAGAAAATAATTTTTATGAATAAATGATAATTTTTAGTTAAATAGAAATAATTTTGAAAAAATTATTTATTATTATTATTATTATTTAAAAGCTTGAAATAAGTTCTTTAGTATTTTTATTGTATATTTGGATTATTTAAGTAGTTTATTTATATTTGACAATAATTTTAGTTAAGGAGGTTTAAAGGAAGTTTTATAAATTTAATTATTTTAAATAGTTGATTTTGGTCATACTAAATAAGAATTTTATTATTGATTTTATTAATGGTTTAAAAAATAGGTTTCCTTTATAATTTAATTATTTATAAGAATTAAATTTTTGATGAGTTAGTATATTTGCAAAAATTATATTATTTTTGTGAGTATAATGGTATTGGTTATCAGTTGGGTATAAAATGTAGTTAATGGGTCCAACCAAGTGGTTGAGTTGCGGAATTATAGAAGTGTTGTTTTGTGCAGAAATAACTATACTTTTAGTAGAGAGATGTTTATTTTAGAGAGGAGACTCTACCAAATTTTTGGTAGATTTCTCATAAAACATGACATTGATATGTACTAGTTATTGATTTTTATTAGTATTGTATCTTAAATTGAGTCTCTTCCTTAGAAATTTAGAAGGTATAAGGTTAAGATTTATCTTTATTTTTTTTCCTATAGCCACACTGAGAGTTAGGCTTATAGGACTGGGCCAGTTGAGTTAGTACCGGGGAGCGCATTTGACCTATGAGTTATTATTATATGTATGCAGTGCATATAGAAATTTTACCGGCATCCATATTTTGATGAAAATGTGAAATGATTATGTTATACTACATTAGACTTTTATTCGTTGTTTATTAGTATTATTGTTATGTATATATGTATATAATTGTGAATATGATGTTCCTAACTTGGATATGGTTTAAAAAACAATATGATTTTGTCATTATGATGTGATATATTGGAGGATAATAGTAGAATATGTTATCTAGTAGGCTACACTAGGACTGTGTATGCACTAGCACGCTAGATGATAGGATATGAATTTTGATTTAGTATGACATTATATGATATGGATATATGATTAAAATTATTTATTGAGGTTTTTATATATAGAGAGGGGTATGGCTGCGACAGCTTGGTAAACCTTTTAGGGTCTTGAGGCCAGTCATGCTAGTAGCAAGACTGCAATAGCTCGATTTACCTTTTAAGGTCTCAAGGCCGATCCACTACCAAACTGGATAAGAGAAACATTATTTGGATTCAAGATACAATGATTGAGGTTATGGATATCTTAGGATTCTCCTCTAATCCTCCAGTTTTATCCAATTGTGTCCATCTATTTCCATTTATATCTAGTTGCATTGATGTGATAATATTTTTTAGCATTTTCATGAAATGTGTGTATAAAATAAATAAATAAAAATAAAAATTAAATATTATTATGATGCTTGGTTGCTTGTACCCTTAGGTTGCATGTATATATATAATAATAATTCACTTAGTAAGGTCTGATTCCCCTAAATTATTTTTCAGGATTTCTGTCTTCAAGCCTCAAATAGTAGTTATTTTCACCGGCTAACTTATTTAAATTTTAAACTATTGTTTTTTTATATTCTTAGACGTTACAGTAGTAGTATGGTCTTGTTGTATAGTGTTTGGTAACCTTAGCACTCTTCATGTCCTTGGGGTTGTATATTTTAAGATTTGTGATGATGATGATGATGATGATATATATATATATATGGATGATTTTCTATTTATTTAAAAAGTTTAAATTTTAAGGTAAATTTATGATTATGTTTTAGGCTTCTACGGGTTCTGAATTCTTACTAATTTTCATTCCTAACGCCAATCGTGACCATTGGGTCGTGACAACTTATTACACTATTTCGTCCTTGACATTCTAAAAATATATTTATTTATCCTTATACTTTGCTCAGTTAAACTTGTTCATCCTTTTGTAAATGTTTCTTCAATAGTCAACCAAAAAAATAGAGGTCAAATTAGAAAAAAAATGAATGGAAAAGTCAAAAGTACCCTATTTTTTTGGTTGACTATCGAAAAAACATTTTACAAAAGGATGAACAAGTTTAACTGAGCAAAGTATAAGGATAAATAAATATATTTTTAAAATGTCAAGAACGAAATAGTGTAATAAGTTGTCACAACCCAATGGTCACGAATGGAAAAGTCAAAAGTACCCTTTGATTGTTGGCTACTTTTCTGCATTTCAACCACCTTCTTCAACTATTGTTGGCTACTCTATTTATATTTTTCATCAATCCACCAAATCAAATAATGTACACCTCCATTTTCACAAAGTCTTGACTAAAAATTTCGAAGCAAAACTAAAAAATTGTAATGACTCTATATTTTAAATTATTAAAATATATTTTGAGATATGCAATATTAATAAAATTTTAAATTTTATTTATATATTATCATTATTTGTGCATATTATTTATTTATTTTATTCTAAATGTTTTATTTTCATAAAATACTTATTTTGGAAGTTTTATTATTAAAAAATATTAAAGTCATTATTATTATTAGTGTGCATGTGTATCATGCATGTATGTTATTTTATTGTTATTATTATTATTGTTATTTTTTTTATTATTATATTACATGTGTGCATGTATTGTCTAAGTGTTGTATATATATATGTATGTTTTTTTCTATTAAGATATATATATATATATATATATATATATATATATATATATATATATATATATATATATAAGTGAAGATTTTTTTTTTCGGTTTGCTTTTCTTCTTCTTCCCCCTATTTCTGCGCGAACCACCACTACCACCCACAACCACACCGGATTACCTACTGCACCACCACTGCCACCACTCATCACCACTGTCACCTTCTCTTCTTTCTCCAACTATCGATGTCGTCTGCAGAGTCGTCGGAGTGTCGAAAAATGCAGGAAACTGAGACTTGCAGCAACCGAAACTCCATTTTTGCCGGCGATTATTCTAGTCATTAGAGGTCTTCACTCCAGTCTCTTTTGGAAGCTCTAGCTCTGGTGAGTTCAATTCCAAGCTCCGTTTGATCTTAAACTCCCTTGTTTTTTAGTTATATCAAGTTTTTGTTTATGTGTCATTAGGGTTTTGAATTTTTATTTGATTTTTGGGTTTGATTCAGGAAAGTTTGCTTTATTAATATTGTTGTAGGTAGCTCAATCTTCTCAAAAATATTTTTTTTTTTATATTTTTTTGAATTAATTTGAATAATGGGTATTTTTGAATATTTTAATATTAAAAAATGGATTTTTTGATAATTATGTTAATTGTTTATTTTGGATGGAAATTTGGTTAAATTAGTGTTGTTAATTTAAGTAGTAATTTTATTATTGATATAATAATTTTTAGTGTTTTTATATAATTTTTGGGAATATTTTTAATATTATGTGAATTTTAGATATATAGGATAATTGTGTGTTTATATTGAAATTATAGTTAAATAATATGTTTTAAATAATTTTGGAATAATAAACGGTATTAAATTAATTTTTACAAATTATTTACTATTTTCAACTAATTAATACTAATTTTCAAAAATATATTTAAATAATAAATTTATTGACTATTTTTGTAATTAAATGAGTTTTTAACTAGTTTTAATATATATTTGGAATATTTAAGTAATTAATTATGAATTTTACTATTTTATGTTAAATAATTGAAAATTTGAATTTTTATTAATGTTATATAATTTATTTGAGATGTTATTTAACTAATGTGAAAAATAATTATATTAAATGTTTTTTATGTTTAAATATATTATATTTTGGTATTTTATGGATATTTATGGAATTTAATAATTTTTATTATATTTATTATTTATTATTGATTTTCGGTGAATTGTGAATCTCGATTGGAAATTTGTGTAGTTCGGGTCCCGACCCGAGGCATTAAGCTTTGTGTTTTTTAGAAATGTGTTTTCTTTCAGGATCGACTCTATTTTTTTAGTAGAGAGATGTCTATTTTACATATGAGATTCTGACAATTTTTTAGTAAAATTCTCGTAAAATGTGACATCAGGTCGATCTTGAGTTTCTGTGTTTTGATTGAGTTTTGAATTTTTAGATTGAGTCTTTCTTTAGAATTCTTAGAGTTATAAGTTAAAATTGATTCTAATATTATCATTATATTTATTTTCTAGTTGCGCCGAGACTGAGGCTTATCAAACTAGGCTCATCAAGTTTGTCTCGCGGAGCGCAAACTTGTGAATTATTATTTTATATATACACTGTACGTAGATGCATGATTATAAGTATTTATGTTTTAATATGAATTATTTTGTTAAATGACTTGGTATATTTTTTGTATGCTTTTAGTATATTTTTGGTGTATTTGCTATTTATGAGACATATATGCTAGGTATATTTTTTATTATATCTTTTGTATATATGTGGCATATTTATATTAATATATTTTGGTATATTTATGGTTTATTTTGCTATATACGTGGCATGTAAACTTGAAATATTTTTAGTGTATAACTGGTATATTTCCAATATATATTTGGTATATAAATGGTTTATTCTTTTATAAATAATGTCATTTGTGTTTAATTACACATTTATTTATTTATTTTCCATAAATATACGATTTTATTGAAGGATATCAATAGAACGTGCTATTTAGTGGGTTGCACTAAGACTGTGTACGTACCGGTTCATTAGACTTTAGAGTTGATATTGTGAGAATCACTTGAGGTGACATTTAATTTTATTGATTATTGAGATTTGATGTAATGAGTAGTGTGATTGCAGAAGATCGGTTGACTTAGTATCTCGAGGTCAATCACACTGACAACGAGGCTACTGGAGCTCAATTGACTTAGTGTTTTAGGGTCAGTCTACTGTCCAAAAATGGAATAAGAGAATTACTTCGGAATTAAGTGAGCATGTATGACTAATGAGATATTTTGATTGAGGTTGAGAATATTTAGGATTCTATTTGATCATTCACTTAAACAAATATTTTCTGCATTTATATATATACAAGTGGATTTCAACATCTATGTGAAATGCCTGTATATATTTATATATATATATATATATACTGATGCTTGATTGCATGTGACATTAGAAGGTGCATGTATATATATTATATTAATTCACTCAGTAAAATATGATCCCCTCTCAATCATTTTTTTTTAGGAGAGTCTTATTCGTCAGATTGTACTAGTAATGTTTTACGCCGATCTTCTTCCGCCCCGACTATTTTAAGTAAATTTCATTTTTGAACTTTTATTGTATTATAGAAAACTGCAGTAGTAGCATTATTTTATTAGTATTGTTGTATCTGTTTGAGATTTCTGTATTCAAAATATTATATGAATATTTTATTTATGAAATGATATTTAAGTATTTATTTTATATCAATTTAAATTTTAATACTATCATATTTTTATTTATTTATTGTATATTTTTTATTTTTAAGATTTATTATGAATTTTTATTTTTTAATGCTGGTCACGACTTTTGGTTTGGATTATGGCAATAATACAAGACATCTTCTTTTCTTTAAGTTCTAAAACAAAAACCCAAATTTTAAGAAGTCCAAACTATAGAGCAAACAATCACCAAAGTTACCTAGGTCCAGCTAGCCTGACCAAATTACCAATATTTTCCAGGAAAGCTTTCCAATTTATTTCCAGCAATCCAAACGGACTTGTTACCTGAAAATTTATAGCAAAATAATAAACCAAACAAGAAACAAAGAACAAAAAGACTAAACCTTTAAACAACTAAAACAAACCTAGCTAAACTAATAAATAATCAAACTGAATACTGTAAACAAGCCATGTTAAATAAGCTACTTCAACATCCAACGCCAACAAACACCATCACCAATTTCTGCAACAATCGTTATCACAAACTCATTATCCAACATTGCCACCATCAACTCAGTCGAGCCATCAACTCACCATCCGCTACTGTCTTGGATTTTTGAGCAGATTGTGTTTTCAACTCATCTCCTCCTTTTGCTTTTTCTTTACCGACAATAACATCAAAGAGAGAAATCAAGTGCAGCAGAATCTACAGCGATTTGACCTGCAGAATCTACAGCGATTTGACCTGTAGAATCTACAACAAAATCACCGATGGCAGAATCTACGGAGAAGAAAATTGCATCCCTCATCACATGCTTCCATAGAGGACAAAGAAGTTCTATAGGAACATCCAACTCAGACCGCGATTTCATGGAGGGCATAGCTCCCATAAGCTTGTAAAAATTAGCCTCATTTGGCTACAAAATAGTAGTTCCACCAATGGGCAAAACATAAGAGCCATCACAATTTGAAAGCAACATAGACTTGGGAATTCCAATAGGATTTTTGACTCTCTTGAAATTGAAACTCGGGTCACCATTAGTCGGGCAATGCTGAATAAAATGCCCTTGTATCTTACACTTATCCAAACACCACTCAAAGAAGAACCCATGTTAGAAATTCTTGAAGGCGATGGAGGGCGATGCAGAGAGAACGAAGGAGAATGTCTAGTGAGAGTGGAGGAGGATGTTCGGTGAGAGCGACGAGCCGGAGAAAGGAGATGCTTCCGCCATGGCTTGATTTTTTTTTTAATTGGATCGGAGAAGGAGAAGAGAATGAGAAGAGAGTGTTTGTAAGTCTTGGGCTTTGATAATTTGATTTTGGGAAAAAAAATGTTCTTAGAAAAACATACTGTGGTTGAGAAAAGATAAAAATGGCTATTTTAATATTTTCATAGTTATTTAACACTTACTTAACGAGAATAGTAGATAAAAGAATTTTTTATTTAATTTCATCAAATTATAAAAATTAATAAATATAGTCTTAAAATTTTAAAAATAAAATAGCATAATAAAATAAAAAATACGAAAGATACGTTGATTTCTCCCGTTTTTTTTAACTAATAACTTTACCTTTTTTTTTTAAAGGTTGTTTCAGGATTTTCCATTAATTAAATGCTTGATGGATGTTATTGGTACGAGGGTACATATATGTCATAAGTTCAGAAAACAAAAGCAGTAGCCTATCTGTACGGAAAGTAAACCTCACCACCTCTTGTCATGTCAGGGAAGTAATACAAAATTGATTTGATTATTTTGTTCCCCTATGTTAAATATAAATATATATATATTCAAAGAGAGACTCAGAAATAAGAGTGAGGGTAACATCCGGACCCATCCTCCCAAACGTTTTATCTGCGCCATATGCTATTAAGCTAAAAAGCCAAGGCATATAAAATAGAAAGAAAATAATAATTTAATACTTGAAATATATCAGTAATTACTGGGAGGAAGACAATTATTCAAGTTTTTTAAATTATAATAATTCTCTTCTCATTAAATAAATATCATAATTATTCAGACAGCTATACTTTATTTTTTTTATTTGTTATCCTTAGTATTTATATTTATTTTTTCTTATAAAATAGAAATACAAACAAAATAAAAAAGAAAACTTGTTTTTTTATGCTCTTCGGTAAAAATAAGAAAAATTGTTATCCCTTTTTATTAAAATTTTTTATTCATATTATTTCTTTTGAAATTAATACAAAACATTATTTTAAACGCATTTCACATTTGATATTTACTCTAACGAGTAAATTAATTTATCAAACTAGCTAAAAATGTTTTAAAATTGACAATATAATAAGATAATTTTAATTTAAATCACATACATACATAGTCAAAAATATTATTTCAATTATTAATTTAAACTAGATATTTTGCACTGTAGATATATATATATATATATATATATATATATATATATATATATATATATATATATATATATATATTAAAAAGTGGAAGTTTAGAAACCATTTTAAAGTCCAAGAATTTTTAAAAGGTTGCATTGTAGTTATATATGCTCTGTCTATTTTTGTAGTATGTACGTCTAGTACTCGCTCTATTAAAAGAAAAATAATTTTTTTTAAACCACAATTTGTGACTATAAAACGGTAAAATTCTCAAATGAAAAATAAATTCTTTGATAAAATATATTGCGAACTAAAATGGTTTTTATTTTTTAGAAAAAGTAAAATACACATAGCTACTTCTTGTTCTTGCTTGGCCATAAAAAGAATCTTTCTTTTTTCTGACTTAAACTCAACTGTTAGTCTACTATATATAAATATTTTGGGTAAATTATATTTTTGCATTATAATATTTTAATTTTTACATTTAAAAAAATATTTATTTATTTTAAATATTTTTTTTATTAGCATTTGTCAGTATTTTTATAGGAATGAAATAATATATAAAAATAAATATTAAAAATAAAATAGTATAATGTGATAAAATATTGAAGGAAGTTGTAATATACTTTCTTTTATTATTTTTTATTTTTATCATCTCTCTCCCATTGGTGAACTTTGTATGTAAGGACTTACTCAACAATCAAGCAAAGAACCTGACAAATTAAACATTTACAGCTGCTGCCCATTAGTCCTTAGCTTCTTATGTTCTTCATTTTCTGCAAATGAGCTCTGCAAGCTTTCTTCTACTCTTGGCTTAGGTAATTTATACATTATTCAATTTTTTGTATTTTTTTGTAAGTTTTTTTTCCTTTCTTCTGTTAGGGTTGGCTTCATCAGATTATTTTCTTTCTTTCTTTCTTTATTTGTTAGTTTATTTTATAATTTATAATTCAGAGTTTCAGATTGTTGGCTTGATTTATCAAGAAAAATGAGTTCTTTCTTTATCACTTTTTCCTGTGTTTTTTTGATATTTATTTCCTTATCAGTTAACTGTTCTTTACAATCCACATTTCCATTTACAGAAACATTCTCTTTATGGGGTCTACAATTTGTTTTCTTGTTTAGCTTAAATATGTTTTTAATAATTAACTGAGATTTGTACTAAAATATCTGTTTTCTTGCATTTTTCCACTTATAGGTATGTATACATCTTTTTCTTTGGATAGATCTTGATAAAATTGATATTTCTTTGGTGGTTTTGTTAGCTATAGTGAGCTCGATTTCTTGTAACCAAGATCTATTCTTGATTGTATATAATCACTAATCACTAAGCTTAATTTGATCTTCTTTTAAGTATATATATGATTTTAATTAGATTTCTTGATTTTTTTTCCTGTTAAGTGACACTCTTTCTTGAATATATATCTTAATTTTAGATGATTAATTCTGCTTAAAGGGTAACTGAATTGAAGTGTTTTTCTTTCTTTTTTTTTTTTTGTTCTTCTTCTTGTACAAGGACTTGTGGGATTGGAAATGGCAAGGCAAAAGATTCAGATCAAGAAAATTGATAACATAACAGCAAGACAAGTGACTTTCTCAAAGAGAAGAAGAGGGCTTTTCAAGAGAGCTTCTTTACTTTTTGTGATGCTGGGATTGCTCTCATGGTCTTTTCTGCAACTAGAAAGATTTTTAATTATGCTAGCACAAGGTGATTAATATTTAATCTTTAATTCTTCTTCTTCTTCTTCTTCATTTCTTTTTTGAGATCTTATGCCATCATTGATGTTTTTTGTTGGACGAATGATATATGGTTTCTTTTTAAACAAAGAAAACTCAGAAAAGAAAAAAGAAGAAGAGAAATAGCTGAAATCTATCTATGTGTTTAGTAGAATCTTTTGGTTTTTGTGAAGAAAGACTTCTATTTTCTTGTACTATATTTAGTTTTGATTTGCGGGTATCACCTTCAAAGAGTTTGTTTGCTTTTATCTTCCAAGTAACTAGCTATATATAACAGTGATCTCTTGTCATATAATTGATATTTAATTATTAATTGACATAATTAATTAATTAACAATTATCTTGCTTATTTTTTCTATGTAAGAAGCTTCTCTTGAATAATTTTTTGTTTCTCTTTTCAAAAAGGTTTTCTGTACTTGCTCTATTCATAGATACAAAAAGGCTAGCTAGTTATTCATATGAATTTTGCTTCTGTTCATAATATATTGGATACATATAATGCTAGTTATTCATACCTTAAATTCTTTAGGCCAAAAAATAATAGTACTGTTTAGACCTGAAATCCTGATGAGGGCCACATAAGCATTGATAATATGTCCTATTTCTTAAGATTTGCATGACTTTTGCATTTGATGAACTTTTGCAGTTAGTTTCTATTAAATTCTGTACTTACAACTTTGTGTTTGTATGGTAGGTATCCATATTCTATATGATTTTGAGTAGATTTTAGTTGGAACTGTGCTGTTGTAGATTAACATATGTACCATAAAGGGAAATTTTATTTAAGATTATATTAATTAATTATAGATTGTTGCTACAATATCAACAATAAAAAGATACTGAAATATAATGTTATAATATGTTTTTTGAAAAAGATTGTCTATATAAGAGTGTGTGTGTGTGTTAAAATGTTTTATGGTCTTTTATTTGGTCTAGAAGACATTGACAATCGAGATACGAAATTAAGTCACATATAGGAATTCTAAAAAGCAACATATAAGTTTTCTTGCATCACCTCATGGTGTTTTTTTTTCTCTAATTTTGTTTCCATATCCTTTTACTTTTTCTTTTCTTTATTCAATTTTGTTACTGTTGTGATTTATGTTCTTTATTTAGTCCTTACTTAGTTAAAAAAAAAAAAAAAAGAGTACTCTGATAAAACTAATGGTTTCAGAACAAAAGGAATAGTCATCATTGCAGAAATTAAACTGAATAAAAAGGAAACAGAAAATTAAGAGTCTTATATTAGGAAAAAAAAAGTTGAATAGAAGGTGACAAAATTTAGAAAATGACCTTAGTATTAGAATGATAATAATATGCCATCAAGAGCAATGCTATGGTCATTTTTGGTGGGTTAGGGTATTTTTCAGTATCTAAGAAAATTATCACTGAGAAAATATTGAATGCTTTTCTAACAATCAATTACATATGAATTTTGCACTACTCCAGTATTTGGTTAATTATGGCAGAATTTGATTTTTTTTTTTCCATTTAGGCTTCTGTTTCAGTATTTATTTATTTTTTTTTGATAAATAAAATTTTTATTAAATAATTCAGTATTTGATATTTTTAGCACAACTATCAACATGAATAATACATGTACACTGTTTGCCTTATGAAAAATATTTTTCACACTTTTCAGTTTTTGATATATTTTTTAGCACAAGTAGTCACATAAATAAGACATATTTGTTATTTTAATAATAGTATCTCAAAACTTTTGTATAATATTATTTATTTACTAACCCACGTTACTTTGGTTTAACAACCAAAATCCTTATATTGATTTCCCCTCCCACCTCCATCCCAAAAATTATAATAGGCCTGAAAGAAAAAACATACTAATTATTTACCCAAGTGATTGGTAAAAAATCATTAATTATCTCTGTATCTTTCATCTGAATTTATAAAAATTTTTCATTCAACTTGTCTATGCTTATAAACCTTTTCTTGGTTAAAAAGAAAAGGATGTTTAAGGAATATAATATGCATATCAAGGAAAAGAACTATGCATTTCAATTAAATATGCATTTAAATGGCCTAAAAGATTAAGAAACAGTAATATCGTTTAGGTTTAAAGAGAAAAGTTTACTGTCATTTGTTATTAATTTTTTTTATTTAAAGAGATTTCATAGGTTTTAAGAGAATTATACTTATTTTATTTCATTTTTTATCTTTATTATGAGTACATCATGCATAAATAAAGAATTCTATTACAGTACCATTAACATTACCGTATAAATTTCTTAGAAAAATTACTGTATAAATAATCATATACCATTAATTTAATTTAATTTAATTACTGTATTATTATTATTTTGTAATGAGCTGACCTAGTTTATACATTAACACACATTATCTTTCATCACAAAAATATTGTAATTATTGATAAATTAGTAATTTAGTCATGGAACATATATTTTACAGTATAATATTGCGATTGTTAATGAATTAGTAATTTAGTGATTGAATATGTATTAAATATAATATTAAATATCTAAAATTTACTGATCTTTTTTCCTTTCAAAGAATTGTGAGAGCATCAAAACATGAAATATCTTATCATTTTTATATGATTATATATAGAAATTTATAAATAGTTTGAACCTATCAAAACAATAAAAATACTCAGGGGATCAAAGGCATTTCAAGAGTTGTCCATTCTTCGGGGACCACTCTTGAAGCAAATATTAGACCATATATCCGGATAAATATATACCACCAATTTTATTTTAGTCTTTTTTTGTTTTCTTTGTTGTCCATTCTTTAAAAGATGAATCACACGCCATCAACCTATTTTAAGGATATTTGCAAAGTAACTAATACATCAATGAATTCTATCAAGTTTAACGGCTTAAGAATAATTTTACTAATTTGAAAAAGTTTATGAAGTCAATTGACCCACTTAAATCTTATAAGATTTAATTAAAAAATTGATATAAATTTCAGTACTGATAAAGTTATTATTTTTTATTATTTTTTTTGTCATTTATAGGGATTAGAACCTAGCTAGGGTTTACTATTGTGACTATTTTTATTTTTTCTTCTAATTCTGATTTACAATAAAGAAAACGACTGGAACTAATATCAAATGATTGAAAGGCACAATCTGCACCCATAGAACCTTAGCAGGTTGGATCAACCTTCTCTTGATCTGCAGGTAATTAGCATATAGTGCTGAATCCATGTTAAAAACAAAGAAAAGCTGATTACAAACAAAATTTTCTTTTCTTTTTTTTTTCCTCCTTTTACACATTGGAGAGAAGACAGAAGAACAGGAAAAAAAAAAAAAAACAATGGTTATGGAATGACTGCACCAATTAGAGAAGTCACTTGAAGGAGACTTGAAATGAGTTATGGAAACAATGGTTCCTCCTGCTGCCATTTATACATCTTTTATGTTCATTTGAGCACTTTGATCTTGATGCACTTTTCTGGGTATGCACTATACATATGAATTCTCCTATGATTTGATGCACTTATATTTTTCGGTGTTTCTGCAGGGTGATGTAATAACAGATGAAATCAATGCCCTCAAAACCAAGGTTATATGCCTATCTGAAAACTGTTGCTAGCCATTTCGTGTCTTATATAATGCTATTATACATGGACTCATAAGATGTGACCTATGTTGTGCTGCATAAACTGATAAGCATAACAGTTATGGGGAAAGATCTCAGAGTCTTATATATGTGGATCCAACTTCCCATCTTACCTACACCTGAAGTATTGTACTCAACCATGAACGTGTGACACAAACTTTAGGTGTTTCACACTTAACTAACAGAAATGTGATACATAGACCATGTGCTATACATCTTAACATTGGATATAATATAATGAGTAGGTAAGAATATGTCATGATATAAACTAATGAGAAGCAGTGTGTTGGATAATTTATTCTTGTATTGTGGTCTTCATGCATACATGTTCAAAGTGAAAGCCATACACTTAGCAAACCCTATATTAATGCTAGTCCACAAGTATGTTTGACCTTTAGTGCTATATGCTTCAGAATTTTTGAAGATGGGGCTGTTGAGCTGGCTATCCTCTCTTGCTCACACTATTTTTCGCATATCTTGTTTTCTTCCATGAATGTACAGGGAGCCGAATTGATGGAAGAGAACGAGCGTCTAAAGAAGCAAGTCTGTGAGATATTTTTTTCTTCTAGTTCCTTCTTGTTACCTATTGCTCACTTCTCTGAGTTCAATTCTATTTAGCAGATACTGCATGTACAAATTGACCTGTTGAATTTGCTGGAGCAAGGCCAGTCATCAGATTCTTTGATGACTAAAACCAGCAGCACAGCAGATCCTCTTGCTCAAGACTTGGTTTCTTGCATTCATTTGCTTGCAAATTAAGAGTTTCTTGATTTTTTTTTTCACTCTTCCAATTCAAGAAAGAATTTAACATAATTACTTTGATATAAATGCACTACAAAAATAATGGGATTTTTTTGCTTACTAATCGAAATACAATTGAGTTTATTTGTTAGCTTACATACATGAGAGATGGGTTGGTGAATATCTTGCATATTAAGGTAGATGGGATGAAGAGAGGTAGAGGTAGGCAGGCGTAAGTAAATGATGATTTATTGGCTCTATATCTTTGTGAGATTTGTATCCGCATAACATACATGCATTGCATTTTCACATCATTTTAATCTTATAAATATTTATTGAATTAACTAGAGGGGTATAAGCATTACCTAAATATAAAAGAGTGCTAATGAAGAAATTTAAATCAATTGTTTGGATTAAAATGATACTTTACCATGTGTTACAATTGCTGAAAAAAAAAAAAACAATCTCTACACCAAAACAGAAAACATAGAAGACAAAGAAGGGAGAGGGGAGGAGAGAAGCCTAAACCTAATTCTTAACCTTTCAAAACCCAAATCCCAACTAAAAACACAACACCCAACTCAAATTAACCTTGATAAACCTTGAATTATCTTACTATTTGTTGATTGAAACTTGAAATTGGGGGAGAAAAGAAGTAGAGCACTTTGAATCCAATCCAATGATAATCATATTTAAAGAACAAGGTAAGTAGAAGCAGCTATCTCTATTTTTGAGTAATCAAGCACATGCATATGATTGTGTAGTTGTGTTTATAGTTAACCCTTAATTTCAATTATAGCATAGGTATATTTGAATAAATTGTATGATTTGACTAGAGAATAGTAACATATGTGGCTGATTTTAAGAATATTAAATTTATAGGTGTTAATGGGACATGACTAATCAGAACTTGGAAATAGAGAGTAATATGATATTTAAATATTTTATTTCTATAATTTTTCTTGTATTATGAATGGAAACTATCAAAATCACTAAATTATTGAGAAAATTTTGTTTGGAAATTAAAAACTCTTGAATTAAAGTTGTTGGTGTCAATGCAAGTTCTGGGGTAAATTCCATAGATAGTCTCTAAACTTGTACTTGATTGCAATTTGGTTATAAAACTTTAATTTGTATATTTTTAGTTACCAAATTTCCATTTAGATTTCACAATTAGTCTTTTATAATATTTTTTGCTACATAAATAATTTAGCATTACCATTATATTTCAAAATTTGAAAATTGCATACAAATAAGTGTATATTTTTTATATTCATATAGAATTTAATGGAAAAACTAAAA
Organism: Mallotus nudiflorus; assembly: GCA_947683625.1. Classification (NCBI taxonomy): domain Eukaryota; kingdom Viridiplantae; phylum Streptophyta; class Magnoliopsida; order Malpighiales; family Euphorbiaceae; genus Mallotus; species Mallotus nudiflorus. The sequence goes on from CANTUR010000486.1 coordinate 2,498,795, forward strand.
ATTATTTTGAAGGATGAATAATTTCTTCCTAAAATAATGTAAAAACATTATTTGATTAGAGAACAAAGTAAATATTTAAATTATATTCATTTTTATTTTTTGCATAACAAACTAGAAATTAATAAAATATTTTGTATAATATTATTCTATCTAAATATTGAAATATTATTTTATTTTACATATAATAAAGTATACATTAATAATAAAATATTTGTATAATATTAATATATTTAAATAATTTATTACTTTAATTTAAGGATGATATGTGGACTTATTTGTACATTATGTTCAATTTTTGAACTAAAATGGTAATAATGGATTGTTTATGGACCAAAAAATTTTATATGGACTATACATGAAATATAAATAGAACTTTGGTAACTAAAATAATACAACTTAAAATTTTATAACCAAATTGTAATAAGTATAAAGTTTAGTGATCACTTGCAAACTCTGTTTGTAACAAGCAGAGCTGATTCTGTTTTTCAATAGTTTTAGATCTTTACACCTGACATTTTGATCTCATTTCGGGTATGGAAATACTTTTTTATGTTGTTTATCTTCTGGTAAAGTTTAGTAACAAAATACATTTGTTTGGTTGGACAATTAAATTGATTTTTAGGACTGCTGCAGAGGGTAAGTTTTGCAGAATCAGGTTCTGAAATTTAGGTGTTTAAAGCCCTTAAACCTGGTAGTTTGACCTGATTTTTGGTGTGCAGATGCTTCAGTATGTCATTCATATACCTGTAAAATTTCATGTCAAAATTCAGTCATTAAGGCAGTCAATTAAATTGAGCATTTAGGCTGCTGCATTAGATAGAATTCTGTAATTTGCTTGATTTGCATAACTTGCATCACAAAACATAACATAAGCATTTCATAGTCATCCCTATGTTTAGGAGTTGTCTTTAGTTTTGAGATTCCTATGCTTGACATGACAATAGGAGATGGCGGAATAAGGCTTGATGCCATGGAGAAATCAAACCAGGAGGCTCTGGTGTATAGTATTTTCAAGAGCCTTCTTATTTGGATGTGTAGGATTTTATCTTGAGATTTTGGCGTGTCTTGGTGAGTGGATTACTAATTACCAATGCTATGTTGCAACCTTATACTATATATATATGCCTATAAATATGTGTTTCTTTAAAACTTGGTTTAATAATTGAAAATGATATAGCCGTTGCAAGTAGTTTGATTATATTTTACAAAAGCTATTGTGTATGCTATTTTGTTAAAACATGATGGGAACATGTATTATATTTTGATATGGCTTGATAAATAAAAGTGTATAAATATATTGCTAAGAGTAAATGTACACACTTATGTTATGATTGATGTATGTGATGATGAAATTGTTGTTGATGAATTGACTGTCTTCGGGATAACACTTGATTACATTGATGTCTTTTGGGGCGTGTAATCGGGTGATTTGCCCTTTGAGGGTAGCTCTACATACATATGACTTCTGAAAACTTAGGGGGAGTAACATATTAGATGGGTTACTACATAAATGTGTTTAGTGCTTTTGGAGGACTAACATATTGGATGAGTTAGCTTGAGTGTATAGCTGAAATTCCTTTACTTTGATAATGGCTATTAGCAGCCAATGAGATTATCTCCTAGTTTATATCACATCAAGGGATCAGATCAAAATTTCACCATGCGATCTACAATTCCAACAATATAAAGTTTCATGAGTAAAAAGAAACTATACTTCATAATTTATCACCTCATCAATCATCATCATCTGTAAGAAGGGATAGGAAGTGGAGAATTATGGAGCAATGATATCTTGAATGCTTTGAGCAACCATTCTTCCACAGTAGAGTTGTTGATGCTTAGATATTAGCTGGGGAGGGAAGCCATCCTTTCACAAGGACAAGAGATTCGGGCAATTCCAAATGTTTAGTTTAATTAGATAAGCGAGATCTTGGAGACCGGTTGAGATGGGTTTTCAGAGTTGGAGAGGTGAGTGAGTGGGAAGAAGCAGCCGTAAAACATCATTATCATTACCATTATCATCTGAAAATGAATCGAATGTTTATGTACTTGGAATTGCACCTATGACATTGGTAAGAGAGGTGAGCCTGTCAAGTCCTCACCCTGACATTGGCAGTTTCAGATTCTTGCAATTCTCCATAGTAAATTTCATTTCATTTCTTCGATTTCTTGAACCATTGAAACCACTATGCCATTTCAATTTTATCTCTTCTATGCTATGCCTCTCCTTTAGATAGGTAAAATCTTCATCTCTAATATCCAACGCATTTTGTAGCCCTCCAACTTGAAGCCTTCCCTCCAGATAACATAATTGCTTCAGCTTTGATAACTTATGACCGTTCTCTTTTCCCACAACAAACTTGGTCATTTTGTGCAGATTGCGTCTAAGCACTGGAATTTTGTTAATTTGCTGATGCTCAAAGGTACAGAAATTCTGTAACCACCCATGAACATTTTGCGATAGCTATGCACATATCTTGACGTACCAATCTAATCTTAGGAATGAATTTTTTCACATTAAATTAGCCACCGAATTGTTTTTTCCATTGTTAAAATTTAGAGATGAGTGTTTTAGGAACACAATTATTGGTTGTCAGGTGAAAAATTTAGTCCCTAAATCAGCAGTTTCTTTTAGAGTAGGAGCCACTAAGATATACTTATTATTGTATCAGTACATTGAAGGATAAACTCGGAGGTGGATTCAACATTCTTGGTAGATACAACAAAAGAGAGGCACATAAAAAGCTTTGTTCCCCACTAAATTCACATAAAAAGCTTTGTTCCCCACTAAATTCAACAGAAACCTAAAAGCACAAGCAATCAAGTGATAACAACAAAAAAACATGTCAGCCCTTTTTTTGTTTGACATGCAATATCATAACCAATTACCTCCATTTAAGACATCACACCACATGGTGCATTAGTAGCTTTGTCCATTAACAAACACATAGCATCGATCAACACTTACAAAGTACTCATGAGAGCTGTTCCAAAAGCTAACTTCGTTCGCATAACATAGAATCAAATGGCATATTATAAGAAATAAAAAGCAAAAAGAATAGAATAGGGTACAAAACTTTTAATCTTCCCAAAAAGAAGCATATTAGTTGCATTCATCACTCCATGCCATGAAACAGAAGTTCGAGAAAAAGTAACGCCCATCTACTATAGCTTCTATAGCCCTGCATAATTGGAACAAACTGCATTTAGTTGCATTGCATCCCCTGCATTATTACCTTTACAAATGCAGGCTAGGCGCACCACAGAGGATTAGAACAAATAGCACCCCACTTCATCATGAGATGAGAAATTAATCCTTTTGAAATTAATAAGAACTTTGAAACATCAATCTTAAACCCACCTTCTATAGTATAATGAATCATGTATTTGATGAAGTAGCTTCATGAATTTCACAACCTAATTAGCCATTAGAAATAATATTTAGCATCCAACGAAATTAGATTTCATGTTTACACCTTATTAACGATTATTAGTAAAGTGCTAATAATTTCCATCCTAACAGTTAACTAATCCACAAAGAAAACCACCAAAGTATATCAATTGTTAAGCAACCGAAACAATGTGATGCGAATACACCACCCAAATGAATGCAATCAAAATTCAAATGATAAAATTAACTAGAGTATCATCATCCGGAAATTGCTTGCAGAAGCAGTAATAAAAACGCATCAGTTACATATTTTGGCTCTTCTGCATCACTTGCACCTCTATTATTTTCTATGTCAAGCAACACTAAGCTCTCCACATAGCTATGAAACGTAGATACTCCAAATGTAGGGAGAATCATAAGTCTTTTAGGCTGCTTGTCGTTTAGCTTATGTGAAGCCAATTCTATGAAATCATATATAATCAATGCTTCTCCATTATTCCTGAACCCCGACAACCTTGATCTGTCTCTGCAAAGATCGTGCACGGTTGCTAACTTCACCCATGATGAAACTACGCCATATTCTTTCATCACCCATATATCAGTCTCGTATTTATGTCGAGCAGTAACTGCAATCGTTGATGCCTCAAATGCAAACGCCTCTACATCTACTTGAAAATTACATTCTTCAGGCAAGCAAATCTCATGACACACCTCATCACTCACATCAAACACCAGGATTGAGTTATCATATATTTGGTTAGTGAAGACCCAATGCAATGCACCATTCACAAAAGCTGAAGAAAGATGCCTATTCACAAGAGCTGAATATCCATCCGCTCTGGTGAAATATCCGGGCTCATAAAAAATACGATCAATTTGAGTGATATTTTTCCAGGAATTCGAATTGAATGAGTAGAGTTCAGCCCTACGTTCAAACCCATTTTTACTTACCAGGTCCAAGTATATTAACACTTTGTAGTCTCGGCTTTTTGAATCAAATCCAAAACCCATCAATCTCGTTTTACCGAGTATTGATTCCTCCAAGATTGAATTGGGTAGCGGAAGTGATATTGATCGTCCAACCAAAGGGTTCCAAAGGACGAATTTGTACCCACCGCGGTTACGTGCATATCTATGACCATCGCAAAAAAGACAGATTAGGCCGTTGCAAGAACCAACGATGTGAAAGTGACTAATGGGATACAAAGGGGTTTCATGGAGTTGCATGTACTCCTCGAAACCTTCATCGTCCAAACGCAATGAGATCTGGGAGATTTGGTCCTGATCCCAAAAAGCTTGCAGCAAATAACGATTTGAGGTGGAGCGAGTTGATTTTTGAAAGTGGGTAGAGATAAAATTTGGGTTTTTGATTAGGGAGTACCATGACTTGCATATACAAGTGAATCGCAAAATCGACTTCACCGGCAACCGGCACAAGATTTCCTCAATCAGTTCCTTTGGTAAATATTGTGACTTCATCTCTTTCAGGGAAGGGCACTTTTAGGGCTAGGCGACAAGTACTATAACACTGTTAGGGATTGAAAGGACGAGAGGAAAGAATAATAGGAGAATTAAAAAGGGTGTATTCAATTAGAATTTTTAGAGATATTTATAGACTTTTTTTTAAGTGAATGACTTTTATAGATTTTTAATGATTTTTATAGAGTTTAATGACTTTCAAAGATTTTATTTTGAAAGACTGTTATAGAGGTCATGAATTTGTTAATAACTTTTAGAGACTTTATTTTGAAAGACTTTTTATAATTTTTATTGACATTAGATAACTTTTATTGACTTTAATATACATATTTTGACCTAATAAATTAATTTTATTTTGACCTAATAAATTAATTTTTATCATATAATAAAAATAATTTTTTTTAAATAATTATTAAAAGTGGATGTGTTTAATTATTTTTTAAAATAATTAAGATATTTATTTTATTAATTTAAAATAAATAATATCAACGAGTTATTTCATAATAACGACCTTAATAGTGAAAATCGTTAAAATGATAACGAACACCTCGAAAAGGAGCTAAAAACTAAGGTGGATTTGGAAATCCATAATTGACCAAAAAATATTCACCTAACATATATAAAATAAAAAATGATAAACAAAAATAAGAAAACATATAAAAAAGTGAAAATAAATTGAAATAGCAGTAAGTCATTCAAAATCTTAAGGTAAGGTGAAAGAGAATTTTTGTAGATTTCTTATTTATATCAACCTATAGAAAGTCATTCAAAGTGTACAAAATTCATTCTATCTAAAATCCATAACTTTTTGGATATGAGTTTACTTTTAATAACTATTTAAAATTTCTAACTAAATACCTCTTAACTTTTATAGACTTTTATTTTAAGTTATAAAAGTCATTATTGAATACACCTTAACTTTTAAATAGTCTTTAAAAGTTATGATTGACTACTCAATGACTTTTAAAATCTATCTCTCATGACCCAAACTGGGGATCATTGTTGACCTTATCAATAATCAATCTTAATTTTGATCTTAACAAATTTAATTTTGAGTATTTAATTTGTTTGTTTAAGTGTGTAGAAGTTAGGACTCCATTAGAAGTTAAAATGAAGTATGATTATCTTGGGCTGATTCGACCTCTAAGATTCAAAGAGACATTTGACGTCCTTAGAGCTTTATAATGAGAAAGTTATCTTCTTCATGTTTGAAGTAGACATCTTATGCTTTCTGAAATGGGATTACTTGTCAAAATTCGAGTTCATTTAGGTATGCAAATATTAAGTCAAAATCAATGTATGTAGCTACCATTTCAGATTGCACAACTCTTTGTATTTTAGATATCTCTTGAGCTACAGAAGTCCAATTGAGGTGATTCAAAATGATATGGAAAACTAAGTCAAATATCTATAATTCATGAGGAAAGTGTGGGCAAATTCAAACATCTCCAATATAAAATCATAGTTTCAACTTGTGCATAGCTGTCTGACAATAGTTTTATTTTAGATTGCACTGCTCTTAGTATTTTGGACATATCTTAAGCTACAGAAGTCCAATTGAGCTGATTTAAAATTATATGGAAAGCTAAGTCAAATATCTATAACTTTTATAAAGAAATTTGGGCAAATTCAAACATCTCCAATAGAAAATCATAACTTCAACTTGTGTATAGTTGTCTGATAGTAGTATGCATATTAGATTGTATAGCTCTTAGTATTTTGGACATATCTTGAGCTACAAAAGTCTAATTGAGGTGATTAAAAATGATATTAAAAGCTAAGTCAAATATCTACAAATTTTATGAAGAAAGTGTGGGTAAATTCAAATGTCTTTAGTAGCCAATCATGATTTCAATCTATGCATAGCTATCTGACAACATCACTTTCAATAATTCAAAATTATAAACATTGGATTCAAAATATAGACATTGGAAACATTATTTGCATCTCCAATAGCTATATTTTTGAGTGTTTGACTATATAAACACCTCTAGAGCTGAATGGAAGTCAAGAAACTTGTTTATCATTCATTCTTTCTTAAGCATTCAATTGAGCTCTCAAATTCTCTTAAATAATTTTTTGTATGTATAACTCTTATGAGAGTTGATTGTTTGTTAGAAATAGAATTTCTCTTCATCTTAAATCTTGGGATAGATTAGAAGGGAAGTGAGATTTATTTTTAAATGAATAGTTTTAAGTGTTGTCTATTGAAACACTTGGGATTTGATTTTTTAGTAAACCTTAAAAACTCAAGTTGTAAGGTTGTAAGAGTGAGCCATAAAACTCTTGTGTAATCTCAATCTTATGAATAAAATTATGGGTGATTGAAAATCCTAACTTAGGGATAAGTTAGGTGAATATGTAGGATTGTTGTTGAATCTGAACTTCTTAAAATTTTGTGTTCTTCATTCTTCATTCTTAACTTCCATTGAATTCTTGTAAAAAATTCTTTTAATTTCTCATTTTTATTTTATAGTCCTATTCACCCCCTTTTAGGACTCTTTTCAATCATGATCAGCACTAGGGAACATGAGTTCTTTTGAATTTGAAAACTGTAGCAAGCCTTAAACATTGATCACAAACTAATATCATGCATAAAATACCAAGAAATTTAAAAATTTATAAACATAAATGATATCTTCAATTTAAATGAAAGCATAATAAAAAAAACTTTCATAAATAGAACCATAACTACTGAATCTTTCATAACATATCAAAATAAGTATCTTATACAAATTCCATGTCACATCAGTTACAACATAATACATAGCATATAGACTAACAATAACCCAATTAGTATACTACTGATGCGTCTAAATTACAATGACATAAGAGTTCATGATTTACTTAAATCAGCCGGAGAAGAAAGAGTATGACAAAGTGAATATCTAGGTGTGGTCTGTAGAGAATCCTGAAAAAAATAATTAAGGGGAATCAAACCTCACTAAGTGAATCATTATTATCTATATACATGTAACTAAATGCACGGGCATATGCAAACATCTGTGTAATATTTGTATATCTATATTTATATATAATATATACATGCATTTCATACATATGCCACAAATTATTTTTTTAATACAATAATAAATATAGAAAAATTTTTAAGTGGAGAATTAGAGCATAACTCTAAATAGTTCGCAACCTTGATCATATAACCAATAGCCAAAGGGCTTATCCATAACTCCAAATATTTATTTATCTAACTTAAGGTAGTAGATTGACCCCAAGTACATTAGGTTAACTAAGGATTCACAATCCCACTACTGGCATGACTGGCCTTGAGTACACTAGGTTAACCGAGGATCTGCAACCACCCTGTCTAATAATCATTAATCTCAATATTCAATTTCATAATTAAATAATTAAATTCTCAGCCTAAAATCTATCATACTATTGCGCAACAGTCGTAGCGTAGCCCACTAAGTATCACGTTCTACAACTATCCTCCAAATCATACTTATAATTATTAAAAATAATTAAATGCATAATTTAAATATGGTAGCATCCATTTTCAAGGCAATATACAAAATATATACCAAATATATACTAAAACATAGATATAAACATTTAATAAAATAAATCACTTATATTTATATTATTAAAATATGGATGTTCATAAATATTTATTCTATGTGCAATGTATATATATAATGATAACTCACAGTTCACGTGCGCTTCTCGAGAATGACCTGACTGGCCTGGTCCTGAAGACCTTAGTCTCGGCCTAGCTAAATAAAAACAAAAATAATATAATTATTAGAATAAAATCCCTAATTTAATAACTCAATAATTCAAGTAATGACTTGATCTAAACACAACTCAATCAAAATTCTAACGCTAGACTCGGACCGGTTGTTACATTTACGAGAAATCTACTAAAAATTCGATAGAATCCCCTTTGTAAAACGAACGTCTCCATACAAAAGTAGGGCCGATCATATATAAAAAATACACTTCTAATAATTCACAAACCTCAATATTTTGAGTTGGGCCCCTGAACTATAAATTATGCCAAATCAAGAATCAATATCACAATATGTATAAAAATATATAATAAATAAATAATTTTCTCAAATTACCCAAAATATATCATAAAAATATTAAAGAAATTTATTTTTCAAGTAAATAATAAAATTCTAGTTCATAAATAATATTTGCTAATAAAATCCATTAATAGCATAAAATTTCCATTTTACAATTAGATTAACATAAATTGTAAATAATTATTAAAATTAATTATTAATATTATAAAAATAATATAATGCTCATTTAAACTTAATTAAAAATAATAAATAAGTTTATTTTTTATATATTTTCCCAAAATTATCACTAATTAACAATTTTAATTGGAAATAACTATAAAAATTATTTTTCATACCTTTATTAATAAAAAAATAGTCTAAAACTGAATAATTAACAATTTCAATTAAAATCAAATAATTTACTAATTTCCAACAATTTTCCTTACACTTATTCGATTTCTTCATGTAAAAATATACAAGGACACGGTCAAACCAATTATAATTAAAAATAGACAAGCAAGCTTACTTAAAAATTAAATTTTTAAGCTCTAGAAAAACAACTCTTAATCTTATAAAACTTGCGTTTCAGTTTAGCTACAAAGCATTATAATTAAATTGTTTAAGCAATAAAAATCCTGCACCTTCAACTCATAAATTTCTGCATTTAAACACATAGAATTTTGCATTTAAAACCCACAGAATTCTGCACTGAAATACATAAAAATCTGCACTTCAACATACCCAATACTTCACTTTAATACATAGAATACTTCACTTTAAATTGTATGTGAATAACAATGAATTGCTAACAAAAGCTCGGGTTTTGTGGTGATTTAAGAAGGTTATCTCACCTTGCTTTTAAAGGACAATATAACTAAGTTTTGGGCTGCTTAGGAATTGAATTTTAGCAGCAAAAAAGTTGATAAAGCTCCATAATTTCACCAGAAAAAGAGTTTTATATTAGCTTGCTTTAAATGGAAATTTGAACCACAAAATTTGTCAAGATGTAGCATCGAAACAAGTGAATTTCAAGATTGTTTTAAAATGAAATTTCCATGATAAATTGGATATAATACAACAACAATTCCTTTGGTGATAACTTGATGGTTTAAAACAAATAATTATCATGTTCATTGAAATGAAAACCAAAACGAATTTTTACAGAGACAAATGACATAGCTCAAGCCAAAGAATATTTAAAGATCAATGATATAAGAATGAAACAAAACTCCTCATTTAACCAAAGCAAATGAGCCAAGCTCAGCATTCAAACATCTCAAACATGAGCAACACCGAAACTCAAGAAATAGCAGAATCAAGAATTAGAATTTTGCAACAAGGATAGGCAAAAACCACTCACAACTCTAGCACATGAGAAGAAAAAGAATTTATTCTTGAATAGGTAACACGTGAAGAGATTGAGGAATGGATTTCGGGACAGTTACAGATTCAGAATTTAATAAAAAATTAAATGTAGTGCAACAACAAATCAATGTCATCAAGCTACAAGATTTATAGTAATTCAACTAGACAACTTGACTTGTTTTGAGAGCCAATTTATGCAATCGAAACTCAAAAGAATCAATACCAAAAGCAACATATTCAGGGCTATTTTAGAAATTAATTTTCAATAAGAAGAGGACAACATCAAGAACATTGAACTCGCTTAAAAGAATCGTTCACAAGCAATTAAACATTACAAGAAAGGCAATACCAAAACACAAAATTTCAAGAAGTAAACAAGAATTCAAGTTCCAGTAACAAGAAGAATTTAGAAAATAAGATCAAGAGTTCAAAATTTCAACAACAAGAAGGAATTCAAAGGAAACAAATCTTAGAATTGGTTTAAAGGAGAAGATGAAGTTCACTCATAACACCATGTGATTCAGCATCAAAGAATTGAGAATTCAAACGGAGAAGAAGAAGATGTTCACTCACTTAGTTTATTCTTTTCCTCGTGTTCTCCTCTCTCTCTCTCTCTCTCTCTCTCTCTCTCTTTTATGTGAAAATGCATGGTGGAGAAAGGCTTAGGGGAGAAGATATTCTTAAAGAAAATTCTAGAATTACACATTAAACCTCTAAGAAAATAACACCTGTAACCTATGTCTTTTTTTCTTCACTTTAATCCTCAAATTTTTCTTTACTTACAATTAATTCCAAATAATAATAATCTCATAATTTTATTTAATAAAAATTAAAATAACAATCTTCTCCCCTTACAAAAATTCATCCTCAAATTTTTATAAATAGAAAGGAGTAAAAAGTTTATTAAGGAAACATATAAGGATATGCCACCTGCATCTTTGCCTCAGTCTCCTACGTATGGTCTTCTATATTATTGCTCTTCCACAAGACTTTGACAATTGGAATCTGCTTAGAATGCAACTGTCAAAATTGATAGTCAACAATCATAATTGGTTCTTCCTCGTACATTAAATCTTCATTCTATAGCCTTAAGTTTACACTTTCAATAATATTACCCTTCTTTCCCTTTCCTTCTTATACCATCAACTAGCTAATATACTCAAACATAAGTCAACTTATGCCATTTATTAATAATCACCACAATTTAATTTTCATACCATAAGATAGATTAAAGCTGTATCCCAAACTTATTTTATTATTATTAAATTCCCTCAAACTTTATGTCATTAGTTATCATAACTAACAGTCTCTTCTCACCGTTCTTCTTGCTACTGTATACTATATTACTTTAATTCTTTATTCCTCCTAATAACCATATTTCTATACAACATGGCATATATAATATTTGTTTCACAACTATGCTTACATCTAGCTGCCATCCAAATCTTATAATAGACTTTTAGTATATATCGCAAATTCTAATTTGATAGCTTAGTAATTCACCATCTAATAACCATAAGGTTTTAATATTTCCTATTATCAACAAAACCCATCAGACTTATACTCAATATTCATTGACCTAAATATTCAAATTTTCATCAATTTAAGTCTATTTTGAAATTCATCTATCACACTTCCACTGCGCTACTCTGATATACTACCTTATATATTCTGCTTATTACTCTAAAAGTTACTAGCATAACTTAAATGATACACTCTCAGCTCGAACTTAAAGCTTTCACTTAATCTTAAAAAATATGCACTTATTTCTTATAATTTCAACAGTTAAATCTTCAGGTTGGCGTTTCTTATAACTACACCTTTAGTTTTCTTTAACTAAAACAACTCCAAATAAAATTAAATTCATAATTCTATTATCTTACTCCACACATTTACTCATGCAACCACTATCTTGTTGTATTCACACCTCATTTGATTTATGAATTATGCACATACTATCGTATATCAATGTTTCTTACCTGCTAAATATGCTAATCTCCATAAATTTTAATAAGTCTACCATCAAAGCATTAATTGATTATCTCATATCCCCAAGGTTTTCAATATTTCTCATTCCACTGTGTTATTGTCATATCATCTTTCAATTAAACTAAATATCGAGTTTAAGCATACCTACACATTTACTTATTATCCAACCATTCTCATCTTTACACTTTCCTTAATGGAATAAATCTCCCTGAAATACTTATATAAATTCCCATAAAGTATCATTACATTAGTTGATTTATAATTCGATCTCCATAATAATTATAATTTAACTCTTAATCATAAAATGGAATACATCACCCTGTTATACTGTTGAACATAAATTCCATCCATCATCCAGATAAAGTTCTAATAAAGTTGTCAATATCTATTATGTCCATCAATAATATTCAAATCCTAAATCCTTAAATTTTATTAAAATTCTCAATTTCTAGTCTCATAGGACATTCCTATCCCAATTTACATCTTTCTATAATCCTTGTATCATAAGACAAATTAAAATAATATATAACTCCATTAATTATAAATCACATACCTAATAGACACCGAATTCCAATAGACTCATTATTAGCTATAAAGTTCACCGACTTATAATCTATAATCTTTACCTATGCTTCTGTCTCTAATTCTTATCATCTTCCTAAAATCCATAATTAAATAACTTTAATAATCCTTATCACTAAAGTTTCAATTAATTAACTAGTATCCTCCAAATTTAGTATTTCTTAATCCATATAAAACAAACTTAAATCACTTCAAATAACTTAAATCATAATGAATACATCAATAACAATAGTAAGTTCATCAAGCAAACTTCATGAAAATTCAGTTCGCACACATATTCGTACATCATGTCATAAACATGTTAAAATGCCAATAAGGTCATCAACTAGCTCTTTAAAACATCTACATCACAAAACTCAACCTTATCCAAACTTAAATTAAAACTAAGAAAAACACAATTAATCACCTTCTCATATGCACTTATGGTCGTGTCCTAGAAACCTCTAGTAACTATAGGTGCAAAATGTCTCACCTCTATCTCTCAACAATCAGCGTAACATAATGCCAAGTTAACAAAGTCACCCTAAAATCATGTCGAAGACAATTACACCCCAAAGACTGAATCCACAAACAACTCTCTAAATTTTAGTCCTCAACTCAGATACTAGTATACTGAACTTAATATTGTAACATACCGTTCTACTATTTTTCTCTTATACTGTATCATGTATGATAAATAATGATTGAAGGATTCATAAGTATTCGTTTAACTGACTACTCTTCTCTTACTCTGCATAATAACCGACATACATAAGTATCCCTCCTAGAAGGTGGATAGAAATATCTTAGAAATCATTCTTTAAACTCCAACCATGCTATAGTAGTCACATAAAGATGATTTGATTACATGTACCAACCTTGCACTACAGTCAAACTAACAACTTCACCATTAAAGAGTACAAAAGTATTTCATCACATTAAAAATTTTTTGATGCCTTCCTCAAAGCATATACACAACAATTGTCATACTTGATTAAATGCTACTAAGCCCTCATCAATCCTGGTTCTTCTAGCCACAGGTGCTTCAAGTTCTAGTTTAAAAGTTGCTTGCTCCATTTACAGTAAATGCTTTGGCCTCTGACATACCCCTAAGTTAGGGGTAGAATAGGGATAAAACTATAATCAAACTTCAACTTAAAAGGACCGTTTAACAATACATACTGTCTTTGCAGTACGAGCAATTATCGTTTACCTCAATTAAAAAGATGTAAAAACCAATAATATTCAAAATATAGATTATACGAGGAACTGATATACACACGGAATTCCAGAAACAATAATGACATAACAAATACCCTAACGGTTATATGGAAATCTATAAGCAAAGAAAACCTTTTAAGGATATAATCAAACCTAATTTGCTGTAGTAGTCTAAAAGAAAACTCAACTCTACTAACCTGGGTCCACAATACTAATCCAGGTCCACAATACTAAACCAGGCTCTGATACTAACTTTGTCACGACCTAAACTGGAGATCATGACCGACATTAGGGAACTAGAGTTCTTTTGAATCCAGAACTCGTAGTAAGACTTAAACATTGATCACACACCAATATCAAGTATAAAATACCAAGAAATTTAAAACCTTATAAACATAAATTATATCTGCAATTTAAATGAAAACATAATAAAAAATACTTTCATAAATAGAACTATAACTGCTTAATCTTTTATAATATATCAAAATAAATATCTTATACAAATTCCATGTCACATCAATTACAACATAATACACAACATACAGACTAACAACAACCCAATTACTCTACTACTGCAGCGTTTAAACTACAATGATATAAGAGTTCAAGATTTACATAAATCAGCCGGAGAAGAAAAAGTTTGACGAAGTGAATATCTAGGTGAGGTCTGTAGAGAATGTTGAAAAAAATAATTGAGGGGAATCAAACCTCACTCAATGAATCATTATTATACATATACATGTAACTAAATGCACGAGCATATACAAACATTTGTGTAATATTCATATATCTATATTTATAAATAATATATACATGCATTTCATACACATGCCAAAAATCACTTTTTCAATGCAATAATAAATATAGAAAAATTTTTAGGTGGAGGATTGGAGCAGAACCCTAAATAGTCTGCAACCTTGATCATATAACCAATAGCCATCCGGCTTATCCATAACTCCAAATATTTATTTATCCAACTTAAGGTAGTAGATTGGCCCTGAGTACACTAACTCAACCGAGGATCCGCAACCACCCTTTCCAATAACCATTAATCTTAATATTTAATTTCATATTCAAATAATCAGATTCTTAGCCTAAAATTTACTGTACTATTGTGCAACAGTCCTAGTGTAGCCCACAAGGTGGTACATTCTACAACTATCCTCTAAATCATACTAATAATCATTAAAAATAATGAAATGCATAATTTAAACATGGTGGCATCCATTTTCAAGGCAATATACAAAATATATACCAATTACATAATAAAACATAGTTATAAACATTTAATAAAATAAATCATACTTATATTTACATTATTAAAATATGGATGTTCACAAATATTTATTTTATGTGTAATACATATATATAATGATAACTCACAGTTCACGTGTGCTCCTTAAGAATGACCTGACTGGTATGGTCCTGAAAACCTTGGTCTTGACACAGCTAAATAAAAATAAAAATAATATAATTATTAGAATAAAATCCTGATTTAATAACTCTAGAATTATAACAATGACTCAATCTAAACACAAATCAATCAAAATTCTATCACTAGACTCGGACCGGTCGTCATATTTTATAGGAAATCTACCAACAATTCGGTAGAATCTCTTCTGTAAAACGGATGTCTCCCTACAAAAGTAGGGTCAATCCTGCACAGAAAATACACTACTAATAATTCACAAAGCTCAACATTTCGAGTTGGACCCCCAAACTATAAATTATGCCCAACCGAGAATCAATATCACAATATGTATAAAAATATATAATAAATAAATAAATTTCTCAAATCACCCAAAATATGTCAAAAAAATATTAAAGAAATTTATTTTTCAAGTAAATAATAAAATTCTAGTTCATAAATAATATTTGCTAATAAAATCCATTAATAGCATACAATTTCCATTTTACAATTAAATTAACATAAACTGTAAATAATTATTAAAATTACTTATTAATATTATAAAAATAATATAATGCTCATTTAAACTTAAAAATAATAAATAAGTTTATTTTTCATATATTTTCCCAAAATTATCACTAATTAACAATTAATTGGAAACAACTATGAAAATTATTTTGCATACCTTTATTAATAAAAAATAGTCTAAAACCGAGTAATTAACAATTTCAATTAAAATCAAATAATTTACTAATTTCCAACAATTTTTCTTAAACTTATTCGATTTCTTCATGTAAAAATATACAAGGACATGGTAAAACCAATTATAATTAAAAATAGACAAGTAAACTTACTTAAAAATTAAATTTTAAGTTCTAGAAAAACACCACTTAATCTTATAAAACTTGCGGTTCAGTTTAGTTAGAAAGCATTGTAATTAAATTGTTTAAGCAATAAAAATCCTGTGCCTTCAACTCATAAAATTCTGCATTTAAACATATAGAATTCTGCATTTAAAACCCACAGAATTCTGCACTGAAACACATAAAAATCTGCACTTTAACATACACAATACTGCACTTTAATACTCAGAATACCGCACTTTAAATTGTATGTGAACAACAATGAATTGTTAATGAAAAGCTAGGGTTTTGTGGCGATTTAAAAAGGTTATCTCATCTTGCTTTTAAAGGACAATATAACTAAGTTCAGGGCTGCTTAGGAATTGAATTTCGGTAGCAAACAAGTTGATAAAGCTGCATAATTTCAGCAGAAAAAGAGTTTTAATGTAGCTTGCTTCAAGTGGAAATTTGAACCATAGAATTTGTCAAGATGTAGCACCGAAACAAGTGAATTTCAAGATTGTTTTAAAATGAAATTTCCATGATAAATTGGACATAATACAACAGCAAGTCCTTTGGTGATAACTCGATGGTTTAAAACAAAAAATTCTCGTGTTTATTGAAATGAAAACCAAAAGGAATTTTTGCGAAGACAAACGACATAGCTCAAGCCAAAGAATATTCAAAGATCAATGATATAAGAATGAAACAAAACTCAACATTTAACCAAAGCAAATGAGCCAACGTCAGTATTTAAACATCTCAAACATACGCAACACCAAAACTCAAGAAATAGCAGAATTAAGAATCAGAATTCTGCAACAAGGATAGGCAAGAGCCACTCACAACTCTAGCACATGACAAGACAAAGAATTTATTCTTGAATAGGTAACATGTGAAGAGGCTTAGGAATGTATTTCGGGACACTTACAGATTTAGAATTTAACAACAAATTAAATGTAGTGCAGCAACAAATCGAAGTCATTAAGCTACAAGACTTATAGTTATTCAAACTAGATAGTTTGACTTGTTTTGAGAGGCAGTATATGTAATCAAAACTCAAAGGAATCAATACCAAAAGCAACATATTCAGGGTTGTTCTAGAAATTCATTTTCAACAAGAAGGGGACAACATCAAGAACATTGAACTCACTTAAAAGAATTGTTCACAAGCAATCAAACATTACAAGAAAGGCAATACCAAAACATAAAATTTCAAGAAGTAAACAAGAATTCAAGTTCCAGCAACAAGAAGAATTTAGAAAATAAGATTAAGAGTTCACAATTTCAACAACAAGAAGGAATTCAAAGGAAACAAATCTTAAAATTGGTTTAAAGGAGAAGTTGAAGTTCACTCACAACACCATGTGATTCAGCATCAAAGAATTGAGAATTCAAATGGAGAAGAAGAAGATGTTCACTCACCCAGTTTGTTCTTCCCCTAACGTTCTCCTTTTTTTTTTACGTGAAAATGAATGGTGGAGAAAGGCTTAGGGGAAAAGATATTCTTAAAGAAAATTCTAGAATTACAAATTAAAACTCTAAGAAAATGACACCTGCAACCTATGTCTTTTTTCTTGACTTTAATCCTCAAATTTTTCTTTACTTACAATTAAGTCCAAATAATAATAATAATCTCATAATTTTATTTAATAAAAAATTAAAATTTAGGTTATAACACTATCAAACTCTTTAAAAGTTATAATTGAATACATCCCCCTAAATTTTTGTATTATTTGGCTATGAAAAGTTAATAGAAGGGGAAGATAATTGAAGGTCCTTTTTCTCTTGCAAAAGGAAACATTGATTACACCTAATTTTGGAAGTAAAATATTTTAATTTCAAAACACATTGTAATTTAAAGTTTTATTTCTTTTCAAAACATTTTATCTTCTTTTCCATGTATTAATTAATTTTAAGTTATCAAATACAACAAAATTTATAGTTTTTGTTCGTCCCCTCCCCCTCCCTTCCCTCTCCTTTAAAAAACCTTTCATTATGTTCCCTCTATAGTTGCCATACAATGTTTAAAAGAAAAAAAAAATATTGTAACTAACATATAAAGGGTTATTGTATATTTATACCATGGACTTTAGTTATTTTCGCAAATCTTTCCTATTTTAAAATTATAACAAATTGGCATATGAATTTTTTGATTTGTTGCAAATCTATTCATGACCAAAATAACATGTGCTTATTCTGAAACGACATACATGTGCAAATCATTTGTTGAAAGTAATGATATATTTGAAAAAAAAAAGAATGTTAATGATATATTTGTAAAAAAAAAAAGAAAATTAAGGATAGAAAAATTACTAATTTCTTCTTCTAATTTCCACACCAGCAAATAATTTTACACATGCATGCCATGTTAGCGTGTCATGTCAGTATGGGCACATATTATTTTAACCATGAATATATTTGCAATAAATTAAAAAATTCATATACCAAATTGTCAGGATTTTAAAAATAGGATAACTTGGCAAAAAATGACTAAAGTTCATATAGAGCTTTGTGATAACCTAATATAATACATATAAACAAATTAGCAATTTTAATTAAGTCAAACTATGCGTTGCGTGGACTTTAAATAATATACACATTTTTTTTTGAGAATAAAATAATATACACATTTTAATATAATTATTAAAAAATGTTCATAAGTTTAAACATACAAATTAATTAAATATAAGAGTGAAAGTTTGAAAAATTATTATAACAATTTTATTTTATTCACACACACACACACACACACACACACTACTAAATAGCTATGTGATTCACACATGAATGAAGAATTCATTTGACTAGTGATATATAGTCTATAAACAATTAAACATATTATTATTATTATTATTATTATTATTATTATTATTATTATTATTATTATTATTAAATAAAAGTAATTTTATAATCTTAATTTTTTTATTATTAAAAAATACATCTCTAAATAAATGATCAATTTATTTTTTTCTGAAAAATATTCAAACAATTTAAGCATTTCTATTATTATGAACTCTATTTATACATAAAAAATAAACCTCAAGTTAAAAAAAACTATAAAATAACCCTAGAATTGGTAGCTAATGCGTTTCGAAGAATAGAAAAGTTATGAAATAAACATTTATTTATAGCTATAGCTAGAGATAAATCATGAGAAAAAATTGAACAACATATGTTTCCAAATTCTATTAGCAATCAGAATTTGCAAGCTCAATGGGAAAAAAAGACATGCATTAATATTGGAGGGCTACAACATGAAATTATAATAAAAACAATAATACAAATTACAAAAAAAAGAATTAGTAAAATTCATCACGTAATCTTTTTTCAGTTTTGTTGTCATAAAAACATACATACATACAATCACGATCAATTAAGACATGCATTAAGTAGATTTCATCAAATACATAAACTATAAACTCTCTTTGAAAATATTTTCAAGTGATACAATTGTTAAACAAAGTGCTTGCCTTTTATAGACTTAATTTAACCATTAATCCTAATTTAGATAGGAATCCATAATCTAAATACAATTGTATTTAATATATCTAAATATTAAACCTAATTTAAATAGAAATCCTATAAAATAGAAGTTAGCATAATTAAAATAGGAAATAGACTTTCAATCAAATTAAAATTATATTTTAATTTTACTTTTATTAGTAAATGAAAAGTATAGTAAAAGGTATATAGTAAACTAGTTGTGAATCTAGACTATAAGTAATATACATATTTTAAAATAAATAATTAAATATTTATAATAAAATAAAAACTACAAATTAATCAACTATAAAAGTTAGAAATTATTATTATTTTTATTAAGAGTACATATTATTTTTAATATGCATAGTAATAATAATTATTGATTATAGAAAATGGGTGAAAAATTACATATTTTTATTTTTAGATTACAAAAAGAAAAGTTTTTTTTTATTTGAATATAATAGATTGTTTCAATTAAAATAAAAGACATTATTTTTTTTTATGAAAATGAAGAGTAATGATTTAAATGTAATTAAATTAGATTACTTTATATTAAATAAAACATGTGTATTTTAATAAAAATGAAATTTTTTAATTTTTTATGAAAAAATATTGTAAATTATAATAATTCAGCACATAAAATTTAAAGAGTTAATACTAAATTATAAAAAGAGACACTTCTTAAATTTTTGACTTAATAAATTAAAAATAAAATATATAATATTAATTTTATGATAACAATTTGAGAATTCAAAAAAAGAAAAAAATTGATAATGGATATGGATAGACAAAAGCTAAAACTGAGAATTGAATCCATTTAAGAGATACTTAGTACCTAGACTTTGACATAGGCTTTTGCAAGTGAACAGAGCTGTCAAAGTAATAAAAATATCGATCGCATAGAGATTGCAAATCGATTATTGTAATACTAATTGTGCTTGTTTGTTTAAACAATGAAAAATAATGTTTTGAATTTAGCTAAAATTAAACAAAGGAAATATGAATGAATTAACAATCAATTTAAAAGCTAGGGTTCTTATTACCGATTCAACTGGTTCTTAAGAATAATTATTATCTAAGCCATTTCTAATCCTTATTCAATTTGAGGGCGTCTAATGAATCCTAAGCCTCCCTCTTGGATAGACCTACAATTAACCAAGTAATTTAACATCAAGATTTATAGTTCTCACTTATGAAATGTTTCTTAACTCAATTTTAAGCTTTAGCCCTTAATCAATATTAGTTGCTTTAATGTCTCTTAATTAAAAAAGCATCTAATAGGTTATTGTTTGATTCCAGTGCAACCTATCTCTCAATCAAGTTTCATTGTTTGAATTCAATCAAAAGGTGATCAATGTTATGACAAAGAATCAAGATTAATATCTTAGATTTAATTGCAATATTTACATGGTTGAATTGAAATAAGAACCCTAATAAAGAAGTTAGCTACTCATATTGATGATAAGAGACAAAGGAGAAGAATAGAAGAAAATAAATATCATCATTAATTAAAATAGAAATGAATAATAACAAGTATTTAGAAAAACCCCCTTCTCCACTTAATCAACTAAAATCAAAGGTCTATTGTTCTTTAATCCTTATTTCTCAATCTTAAACCAACATGAACAAAAACTAGTCTTTGATCTTAAAAAATGATAAAAAGAAAACTACAAAAATGTAGAAAAAATTTTCCCTCCTTTATTTCTGGAGGCTACACACATTTAAAATCCTAGCCGCAATGTAATGGTAACACCCCTCCTCTCAAGTATCACCATATAACATCACATTATCAATGATGATACTATGAGAAAGTAGCATTACCTCAATGTTAAACAGTGCAATGCTATCAATAATGATATCTCTAGAATATCTAAATGGCATAATTGTATAAATACACAATAACTAACTCCTATAATTTTTTTTAAATGATGGCAAGTAGTGTTTGATATCTTAACTTAAAATAAATATGTACATGGTAGGTAAGGTGTCCTATCACCTTAGCATTTAACAACCCTAACACAATACATAAGTACGGGTTATATGAAAATACAAGTAAAAAGTAATACATATAAGTACTTCGACAACCCTCTCTCGATAGCACCTCCTTTAGAGCGTGCTAAGTGTGCTTCATCATCTAGCGTAACATTGGCCACAACTAAACTTAACCCCTTTCTAATATTGAGCAAAAAGAAATAAACTAGTCACAGTCTAAAGGGGGGAATAAGCTAGGCCAAAAATAAAAAGCAAAAAGCAAAAAAAAAAAAAGGGTCTCATCATAGCTATATTATGTCCAGGCTAGCGAGACCTAAACTCTAGTACTAGTATCATAAATGACTTGAATAATGGTACACACATAATTTATATACTCCTCTCTAATGGTTGTAATATGAACATCCACCCCTATGGGCTCTACAGTAACCCTACAAGCAAACTCAACATTTGTGTCATGACATATGACATACTTTATTATCGTCCCCATCTCAAAATCTTTGTAAGTCATGGTGGCCACTGCATTTCCATATGATAATCTCTAGCTATACAAATAATATATATATAGCCTAAACTAAAAAATTTCTAAGAAAGTGAGTGTGAGTAATTTTGCAAGGAAATTACCTAGTGAGTGACTACAAAATATAATGAGAACAATGAACATGGAATAGATAATGAATTTATAAATAATAATATAGAGTAACTTTACAAAAATTTAATTTAAAACTCAAAGGATGGTTTGATATATTAAACATAATTTTATCAATTAACAGATGTCAAAATATTATTTTTGTATTTTTCTAAATATTTCACATAATTTAATTATGAGCATCTTTTCATAAGATATGTATGAGCAACTTGGTTATGGTTTGTTATGTTTATGGCTTCTTCGCTTATATGTTTTTGAGGGACATGGAAACTTTACCGAATATGGACAAATGATTGGTCTTGAGAGGAACGAGACACTTTTTTTGGTTTTGTGGAGTCACCACCTAATTTTTAAAAAATTAGGAAAAAAGGGACAACATCGGGTCATTGCACCCAGTAGAGTTTTTTAGGTTCAAGGAACTGGATCTACTTTTTGACTATTTCTCATTATATGATATTCAATATATAGCTACCGCAATACCCTAGTTTTGGTAATGATAGTTTATTTAACATTCACACAATACATCAGAGAGTAGAAGATAATAAAACTAAAATATTATTATTACATCACTTTTCTAATAAAATACACATAAAAAGGAACAAAGGTTTGCAAAAAAGTAGATCTAGCTTAGGTGCAATGAACTTGTAAGGTTAACATAACTATGCACATAATTTTCCCAATCACATGAATAATGAGATAAGTAATGGGCACTCAATCACTTGAAAGAGTAAGCAAAATGTACACAATCATGCATGTTTACAGTGATTATTTATGCTATGATGATATATGATGACAATATAGGGGATGCGTGATGACATCATTGTACCGGGAACATGATGACTCTAGTCCAAAATATGAACTTTTCATGTTATTGATATTTATGGCATGTTTTCATGTTTCAAAACTAGAGGATACAAAATGATGACATAAGATAAGAAAAATCGAGTCTAAATTATTCACACAACATGCAAATTGCCAGTCTCAACATGCAAGCACAATAATATTCATAAATGCTAGCGACAATAAAGTAAAATGCATTGTAATAAAATAAATGTGCTAAAATAATTGTGTGGTCCTCATATTTGATTAAGCTTATGTGAGCTTTGAAGCTTTAGCTTAGAGGGATTATCAAGCTTTCCTCATTGAGGGGTTTAAAATGACATGTAGAATGATGCTAGTTTGTATACATTTAAAGCGTGATTTGACAAAAATGAGGCCAAGTTTGGTGGAAGAGAGACCTAATAACTTAAGAAAAATGAGCATGAGAGCTAAAACTTATTGGAAGCGATTTTTAGTGCCTTTGAGTGGATAAATTTTTGTGTGTGTGTATATTTCCTCTTGCTCTCCCCCTCAAAATAGGGTGTAGAGGCATCTATTTATAATGAAAAATGTGAGGAAGAGAGGGGTATAGGTGTGGTCACATGTGCATCCTTAGGATAGAGTGCATGACCATATGAAGTGCGCGTGAATGCACGCTTGGGTCATAGCCATGTGCACTTACACACGGTTACATGCACTTTCATGCATTATGCACTCAATTTGGGGCTTTTTTAGGTTATTTTGAGGTTGGTTCATAGGATTTTTTTGGCCTTCTGGATGTGTTTCCATAGTCTATTTTGTCTAATTCGACCTTAATTTTAGTGCATGACACCTAGGGGTGTTTACGCACACTTCTGAGCGACACGCTCTAATTCTCGAGTTATTTTTAAACTATCCCGAGACCACTTCTAGAGGTTTTGGAGTCTTCTGAATGTATTCCTAAAGTTCATTTTATCTGATTCATCTTTGATTTTAATGCATGACACCTAGGGATGTTCGTGGCTATAGACGCACTTCTAGGTGATGCACTCTAATCCTTGAGTTATTTTGGACTATTCTAAGACTACTTCTAGAGGTTTTAGAGCCTTCTATATGTGTTTTCAAAGTCTATTTTATCAAAATTGATTTCCATTTTTTCATGAAGTTGGGTCCCAGTTTGATGAAATGAACACTGGCTCAATAAGCTGCATGTTTCGAGAGAAGATTACTTGAAACAAGCCTCTCATTATTCCAATAATTCATATTTCAAAATATTGGAGTGCAACTTAATGGCTAAGTGATCGATTTCACACACTAGTGGGATCAGTTAGGTATTAAGGTTGCATACTTTAGAGGTATTATAAAAGAGCAGACCCTAGTCTTTTCAAAGATTCATTTCATTATTGGACCTTTTTGGGGACAATTAAATTTGAGGTATGACAATTGCCCCTAACTTCACATGTGTTGCATATCTACCTAGTGCTAGTGTTAATACACGTGAAGCAAATGCAAAGATGTAAAAAATCATTTTCTAAGGAGGGAGGTACTTAACTTATAACTGTGTTATTGTGATTCGATTGTTGGGATACTACCACTATAACCCTTTTGGGTGTTAGGCAAATAGATACTACAACTATAGGTGAATAGATACTACCACTATAACCTCTTTAGGTGTTAGGCAAACAAATACTACCACTATAACCTCTTCAGCTATCAACCGAATGGATATTGCCACTATAACCTCTTTGGGTGTTAAGTGAACAAATACTGCCATTATAACCTCTTCGGGTGTCAAGCGAAAAAATATTGCCATTATAACCTCTTAGAGTGTTAGGTGAACAAATGCTGCCATTATAACCTCTTCAGGTGTCAAGCGAATGGATACTGCCACTATAACCTCTTCAAGTGTTAGGTGAATAAATACTACCACTATAACCTCTTCGGGTGTCAAGCGAATAGATAAATACTACAACTATAAGTGAATAAATAGATACTGCCACTATAACCTCTTCGAATGTTAGGCAAACAGATTGTTGTGATAATTATGATTGATGTAATTTGTTCTTCTCTTTTATTCTTAGTTGGTTATGATGTAGTGATGATATAGTAATGATGATGTCATCATTTGTCATATTGCAGATGTTATTTTGATGATTTTGAGCATGATATCCTTTCAGTGATTCTTCCCTATTTTTGTTCTTTTGGGAGGTATTGAGTTTTTAAAAAATGGTAGGGTCACATGTAGTGTCTTTGGACAGATGTAGTCCATATCAGTGTACTTTTATGTGAGTTCAATGCATTTATTATGCTCAAATGGAAGTTTAGGACTAGAGAAATGAGTGTACAAAGTCTTAAAGTGCATGTATAACTGTATGTGAGCATGTGGAGGGGGGAAATGCATGTGGCTAAGCATGTGGAGCGCATGGTCACGTGTTAATCCTGTGATCATGCGCTTGGTGCATGGCCACACACCTCCACCTCTCTAGTCTACTTAAGATGTGCATTTTTAGGTTTAGGGAAGCTTCTTCTGGCCTTCTTTTAGTGTTTTCCTTCCTTTCTTGACCCTTTTGAAGTTTCGGGTGTTTTCTACTATGTTCTTGCTTCTGAATTTTTATTTTTTCTTTGCATAAGATGAAGTTCCCCAAAATTTTGAGGGTCTGGAGGATATCTTTTTGGATGTTATGGTAACTTCACAGAGGTCATTAGAGCTGGGACTTCTACTGCAGGGACCAGTACTGATGGTGCAACCATCTAAGCTCTCTTAAGGGGACTTGATTCCTATGGTTCATAGTCTGGAAACTCACCCTTGGATTCATCATCATTGGCAGGTAGGTCCTCCTTTTCCCCTATCTTTTCTAAAGTTATTTAGCTGTCTAGGTTGCCTTGCTATTTGTTAGCTTTTGTTGTATTTGTTATATTTTTTAATTGAGGTTGTCATAGCTATATCTCTTATTGTGACTGTTAATCTACAATTTTATTGTAAGTGATGATAACTTGATAACTCTTGCTTCATTTTTTATTCTAATTGTCTAGTAGTGCTTATCGTGATTTTTTGGCTCTTGTTATTATATTAATCCAGTTAAATAGCAGAGAAAAAAAATGTGTCATCATTTATTAAATATGTAGATTCTTGATAATGTACCTATTATTTGTAGCCTTGTAGGTTTATTTCTGGGTTGTATGGCAACTTTAATAGGGTCAACACATACTATCAGGGTCTTTCACTTTGTATGAAGCAGATGGTTGTAGGAAAGGGTTTTGATGGGATTATTACTGCACTTTCTTATGGCTCATATGCATTGAGTCAGATTGCTATGTATGCATTGGTTGAGTGATGGATGGACACGATGTATACTTTTCACTTGCCCATTAGAGAGATGACCAACACTTCTTTAGACTTTACTACTATCATAGGCTTGAGCTTTTATGGGGAGCCTGTTTCATTCAATGAGGAGGAGTGTTCTTTTGCAATGGTGAGGAGGTGCCTCACCATGGAGTTGCTTAGGGTGCCTACCCCTATGAAGTTTGGTTGTCGATACCTTACTCGTTACACTAAATTCATCTTTACCATATGGATAATGTATGATGATATTCTTATTTTAGTGGAGCAGTTGGGTCATTGCTTGTTGTTCTACTTATTGAGTGCTATCATCTTCCCAAATCCTTCAGGTACAAGTAGTATATGATTATTGAATATCTTATAAGACCTAGATAGCTTATTGAGGTACTACTGGGGGACTACTACTTTTGCCTACATGTACTTAAGTCTGGATGCAACATGTCGAGGTGGCTTAAGGATTTATGGATGCTTATTCATGTTGGATGCGAGTGAGAGTTCTTGTCCTTTTGCTCTTTTTGTCTTTTGCTTATTTTTTTCCTAATTTTTTGACTTTTGATTTTTATAGATCTAGACTTATGAGTTTGGGGTTTTTTTCTCATCTGATTGTCAAGCATCTCTTGGAGGATGGTTTTCCTCATTATCCCAGTTGGTTTAGGAAGACCGCTAATTTGATTAAGGATTGCACAAGGGCCTAGGACTATATGGGTAGGTTGTCACCAGGACAAGTATGCTTGATTCTTGCTGTGTTGGTTATTTCATTTTTTAGAGATTCTTTATTCACTTTTGCCTTTTAAGCAAGTTCTCCATTGCTAGTGGGCGGCGAGGTTAGATTGGTCGGTAGAGATGGTGATAGCATGGCAGCTGATACTGCTCCTTGGCCTTACTAGCAAGGTATGGTATCTAGGTGAGTAAGTCCATCATTGGTGGGACGATTAATTTGTGGGGAGAGTCCCTATTCCTCCTCTTGGTGACATGTTCTAGAGTCATTAGATTAGTGCAGACAAGCTTGCTACTACCATGATAAGACATCCTTCTAAGAGTCTCCTAGAGGGTATAGGATATCTTTATGCCAATGTGTTGATCCTATAGCTGATTGATGCTATGGTTGGTGGCACCTTTCCTCCACCTCTCCTTCTCAGGTGGATGGAGCCTGTCCTTTATATTTGAGGGCTGGGTAATCACATAAATCATCAAGAGTTACTTCTTCTGATTCGGTAGGCTTTTATTCTTATTTTGTATAAGCATGTAATGAAATATATTAATAATAAGCTATAATTGACATGGCTATGGGGACTTACCTGTAGTGATGGGGATCTCATAAAAAGAGATCAGAGTCTTGTTTTGAGAAGGCTGAGGGTATGTTCCGTACTGAGGCAACTACCCATGCTAGCGGTGTGGCTTCCGGTGGTGCTGTTCTTAGGGACTTGGTGGTTAGGTCATCCTTAATTTTATATAGGATGGACATCTTTGGTAGAGGAGTGTATCTTGATTTGCCTTTTCCTAACTTTCCTTAATCAAATGTTATCCCTCCTAACACTTCCTATGTTTGTGCTTTATTTCACTTATTTTGACTTTATTTCACTTATTTTGACTTTATTTCATTTATTTGATGATTGGTGCTTAACTTTTTTTTCTTATTTTTTGTAGATCCCTCTCTCTTTTGGCTAGTACTAGTATACTATTGCAAGGAGTGTGCAATAATGCTTTATGGAGTTTACAAGAAATCATAGGGTATACCTTCTTCATTGTACTTATTTATTTATGCACATGTTTTATATATGCATGTATGATATGCAATTTTCATGCAATTTAGGCTGAACATCTTTATGCTAATTATGAGTGAGAGCAGGAGCATAGAACTTATTATGATTGTATTAGTGAGCTGGAGCCACGGCTGACATCCTTTGTGATGAATGACCAAGAGTTTGGATTAGATGATGGGGATGCTTGAGCATGATTAATGCTTACTTTTGATGCCTGCCATGGCTAATGTAGTTATTTTAGGAGCTAGGTGTAGGGCTTTTGGCTTGTGTTTGCTTTGTTGTATCATTTTCCCGAGGTGATGGACTCTGGGTGTTGTATTTGGGCATTTATCCCGTATATGTTGTATGATATATATATGCTGATGACTGTAGTATATATATGCTTTTTACCATTGCTATGCCTGGTGATGTTTGCTATTGCTATTGTTTGCCTCTTTTATTTTTCCCTCTTTTGCCTAAGGCATCCCCTTTTGGAGCTTTTCAAACTTAGTTGGGTTTTTTTCCCTCTTTTGCCTTGGGTGTCTCCTTTTAGAGCTCTTCACACCTAGTTGGGCCTTTTTTTTTAAGGCTTTGATGATAGTGGTTGATCTTAAGGATAGAGTTTAAAGAAGATAGTAAGAATTGTCGTCATGTAATGAAAGAAAATGCAAAGCATATTTGATGCAATTCATGATGATAAAATACATTGAACTTTTTTCAAAGACATTT
The DNA here is from genome assembly GCA_947683625.1 of Mallotus nudiflorus. Lineage (NCBI taxonomy): Eukaryota > Viridiplantae > Streptophyta > Magnoliopsida > Malpighiales > Euphorbiaceae > Mallotus > Mallotus nudiflorus. Next base: position 2,527,812 of record CANTUR010000486.1, read on the forward strand.
TGCATAAATTGGAAATCATTCTTGTTTCACTAAAATCATTTAAGAAAAGCACAGGTGCATTCATACAATTTCAAACTTGAGGTTACCCTTGTTCCTAACTAGTATTCTTAGATTTTTTTAGTTAAGTATTTTCTCTTTTTCCTTAATTTTTTCCTAGGTTGCCCATGTAGGGTTTTCAACCTAGCGAGAAATCCCTAATTTTTACTTGAGTAGCCATTTTTAGGTTTTTAAGTTAGCAAAAATTTTTTCCCTAGACATAGTACTTCTTTAGGCGATTTGTATTGATTTTTTTAGAGAATTCGTTGCCTTCAGAATCCATCAGCTTGCTTGCTCAATTTGATAGGACATGTTTGACCAAGTATGGGCCTTCCCAGTTTGGTTTGAATTTCCCTCTAGGGTTTAGAACATTCTCCTTTGCATGCTTTAGCACCTAGTCTCTTGCTTTCACTATCATACCTCAAATTTAATTGTCCCCAAAAAGGTATAATGATAAAACAAATCTCTGAGATGACTAGAGTTTGCTCATTCATAACACCATTGAAGTGTGCAACCTTAAAAACCTAATTGACCCCACCAGTGTGCAAAATTGATCACTGAGCCATTAAGTTATGCTCCAACCTTATGAAATACAAATTATTGGAACAATGAGATGTTTATATCAAGAGAACTCCTCTTAGAATGCTTAGTTTGTTGGGTCAGTATGCACTTTATTAGACTAGGACCCAGCTTTGTGAAAAAAGAAAATCAATTTTAATAAAAAAGATCTTAGAAACACATTCAAAAGGCCCTAAAACCTCCAAAAGTGGTCTCCAAATGGTCCACACAACCCAAGGATTAGTGCGTATTGCTTAGAAGAGAGCATAAACGCCCCTAGGTGTCATATGCTAAAATTGAGGCCAAATTTGGCAAAACAGACACCAAAAATGCATCCAAAAGGCCCCAAAACCCTAGGAACCAACCACAGAATATTGTGCATAAAACCCAGGAAGTGTGCATAGAAGCCCAAAGTGTACGTGGATCGTGTGTGTGCACATGTGGCCATGCATTCACTGTGTGTGGCCATGCACACATTGTACGTGGCCATGCATAAAATTCTCAATATGAGCATATGCCACACCCCTACCACCCTATTCTACCCAATTTTCTCTATAAACAAAGCCTTTTACACCTTATTTTGGAGGGGGGACCAAGTGGAAACACACACACACTTAAAAATCAATCTGATTGAAGGCACTGGAAACCCCTTTCCAGATAGTTTTGTCTCTTCCACAACCTTTCTCTTAGGTTGTTAGATCCCTTTTCCACCAATCCAAGCCTCATCTTTGTCAAAGTATGCTTCAAAGGTATACAATCTAGCATCATTTTGTTGTTATTTTAAACCTCTCAACGAGGAAGGCTTGATAATCTCTCGAAGCTAAAGCTTGAAAACCCACACAAGCTTAGCCAAGTCTAAGGACTATATGATTATTTTAGCACATTTATTTTATTGCATTCCATTTTATTTTACTGTCACTAGCATTTCAGAATATTGTTGTGCTTGTGTGATGAGACTGGCAATCTTGCATGCTACGTGAATAATATATGCTTTATTATGCTTGTTTCATATCATCATTCTACATCTTTATTTCTAAAATCATGAAGACACATTGTAAATACCAATAATGTGAAAAGTTCATATCCCAAAATGGAGTCATTATGCCCTCAGTTCAATGATGACCTCATGCATCCTTTATATTATCATTATACATCATCATAGCATAAATAGTCACTGCAATCATTCATGATCATCCTATTATTCATGAAATCTAGCAAGCTATGTGAATGGTCATGTTAATCTTGTAGATCAGTCATATCCAAATTAGATTTACTTTTCTACAATCTTTTCCTTTTCATATGTATTTTATCAGGAAAGCTATGTAGTAATTAAATTTTCAGTTTTATTTTCTTCCACTATCTGATTTATTGTGTGAATGCTATAAAAATTATCATTACCGAAACTAGGGTGTTGTGGTAGCTATACATCGAATACCATATAATGAGAAATAGTTAAAAAGTAGACACAATCCTTTTAACCCAAAAATCTGTTGGGGACAATACTCGCTAAGTGATCCAATGTTGTCCCTTTATTTTCTCAATTTTCTAAAAATTTAGTGGTGACTCCACAAAATCAAAAGTGTCTTGTCCTACCCAAGACCAATCATTTATCCTTATATGGTGAAGTTTCCATGTCCTTTGGAAATGGAAAGACCCGCATAATATCCTATGAAAGCATACCTCAATCCAAAACTGAAAGAGGTCACTTATAGTGGTGACTCCACTAAGGACTTCTAAGTAAGAGGGATCAACTCAAAAATAACTATTTCTCATTATGCAATAATTAATTGTATAGAGCCCCTCACCATTGCATTTTCACTACACATCACACGTGCACCACTTATCCTTAAAAGCCTCAATAATAACTAAATGACATTGCCACCATGATTCCACTTGAGTCATGGGGTGACAAAGATATGGTATTATCATCTTTAGTCTTTACTTGTGCATCCACTAAACTTTTTTGACTAGAGTCTATAACCTAAGTCCTTAAAGGGGGCAATTAAGTTATCAAAAGAATGCTAGACTCACTAATCGGAGTTTGTAAGCCTAGTCATAAAGGGGCATTCTCATTAAAGGAACCCTTAGCCTTTCACTTTGACTAAGCTCATATAAATAAACTAGTAGCAACATCCACTAGGATTCCATAAGCTACACATGCTATCCTTGTCCTAATGTTGTCCGTTTGACCTGATATTCATAAATGACATGACCCTTATACTGTTTATCATTAAATGGTGTCATAATGTCAGTGTTCATAGAAAATTTATGCTGAGGTCCATGTGATTCTCATATACTTCATATGAGCTCGAAGCATGAGGAATGATAAGAATCATGTACCTCAGCTTGAATAGTCTATGTAAATTAACAAAATAATGACATCTCTAGATGACATAACCTATGAGATGTCATCCATTTATCCTTATCAGATTAAATGAATGGGTTTAGAACCTAACTAGATTATGTACCTTTATGTTAGTAAAATAAAACTGTAAACTATTAAATTATACTTTTATGGCTCTCGGTAAACATATTGTGAGTGACCGAGATGGGTGTTTTCCTCAACCCTAATTGATTGAGTGTGTTATTTATTTTTTTTATTTCCAAGGGACATGGTGAATTTACCGAATAGGGACAAATGATTAGTCTTGGGAGGACAAGACACTTTGATTTTGTGGAGTTGCCACTAATTTTTAGAAAATTGGGAAAAGAAAGGGACAACGTTGGGTCACTCAATGAGTATTATCCGCAGTAGAGATTTTTGAGTTTAGGAGATTACATATACTTTTAGAATATTTATCATTATGTGATATTTGCTGTATAGCTACCACAACACCCTAGTTTTAGTGATGGCAGTTTATATAGCATTCATACAGTTCATTAAATATTATAAGATAATAAAGCTAAAAATTTATTTATTATATTGCTTTCCTGATAAAATACATATGAAAAGGAAAATATTATGGAAAAGTAAATATAATATTATTGATTTTTAAGGAGAATATGATCATGTACACAACTTATTCCATTAATGGTAGGTTGATCACGCTTGCAGTGATTATTTGTGCTATAATGATGTATGAAAAAAACATAAAGGATGCATGAGGTCATCACTAAATTGAGAGCATGGTGACTCTATTCCAGGATATGAAATTTTCACATTATTGGTATTTATAATGTGATTTCATGGTTTTGAAAATAGAGGATATAGAATGACAATATGAAATGAGCATAACAAGGCATCTATTATTCATATAGCATGCAAGTTTGCCAATCTCATCATGTAAGCATAATAGTATTCCCAAATGCTAGCGACAGTAAAATAAATATAGTGCAATAAAATAAATGTTCTAAAATGATTGTGTGGTCCTCAAACTCGACTCAGCTTGTGTGAAATTTAAAGCTCTAGCTTGAAGAGATTATCAAGCTTTCCTCATCGAGAGGTTCAAAATGATAGTAGAATGATGCTAGATTGTATACCTTTAAAGTGTGCTTTGACAAAGATGAGGTTGGGTTTGGTGAAAAAGGGATCTAACAACCTAAAGGAAAGGTTGTGGGAGAGCAAAAACTGTATGGGAAAGGGTTTCTCTTGTCTTCGATTGGACTAACTCTTGAGTGTGTGTGTGTGTGTGTGTCTTCACTTGCTTCCCCCTCCAAAATGGAGTGTAGAGGGGTCAATTTATAAAGAAAAATGTGTAGAATAAGGTGGTATAGGTGTGTCACAGTGGGGGGATTTTTGTGCATGGCCATGCCAAGTGCTCATGACCATGCACGCCTATGCACTTTTTCACATGCACTTCGATGCTTTATGGACTCTTATTGGGTTCTATGCATGCTATTCTAGGGTTAGCATTTTGTATTTTAGGCCTTCTAGATGTATTTTTGGAGTCTGTTTTGCCAAATTTGGCTTTGATTTTAGCACATGACACCTAAGGGCATTTACGCACATTTCTAAGCAATACGCGCTGATACCTACGTTGTGTTGGACTATTCTAGGACCAATTTTGAAGGTTTTAGAGCCCTCTGAATGTGTTTCTAAATTTTTTTATTAAAATCATTTCCATTTTTCATAAAGTTGGGTCTCGGTTTAACAAAATACAAATCAACCTGACGAGCTGAGTATTTTGAGAGGAGTTTTCTAAAAATAAACCGCTTATTGTTTTGATAATTCATATTTTGTGAGGTCAAAGCAAAAATTAATGGATTGGTGATTGATTTTGCACACTAGTGGGGTAGGTTAGGTGTTTTAAGGTTTCACACTTTAGAGGTGTTACGAACGAGCAGACTCTAGTTATCTTGGGGATTTTTTTCATTATTGGACCTTTTTGGGGACATTCAAATTTGAGGTATGACAGTTGCCCCCTACTTCACGTGTGTTGTATAGCCACCTAGTGCTAGTGTCAATACATGTGAAGAAAAATGCAAAGATGCAAAAAATGTTTTCAATAGGGAGAGAGGTACTTACATGTGGGTTGTCTCTTGACTTCTATTGTTGTTGTCATTCTATGACTTGGTCATTGCACAAGGTGCTATGCAAGTTTGTGATTGGTGAAAAGTGTAGGGTGCAGATGCGACTATAACATTTTTAGGTGTCATGCAGATGAAAATACTACTAAGAAAAATGCATATTTGACTATAACCTTCTTAGGTGTCATGCAAATGACTATACTACTAAGAAAAATGCAGATTTGATTATAACCTTCTTAAGTGTCATGCAAATGAACATGCAACTATAGCCTTCTTAGGTGTCACGTGAATGAACATGCAATTATAACCTTCTTAGATGTCATGTTAAATGAACATTTGACTATAACCTTCGTAGGTGTTACACGAATGAACATGCGATTATAACCTTCTTAGGTGTCATGCAAAATGAAGATGCGATTATAACCTTCTTAGGTGTCATGTGAATGAACATGCGACTATAACCTTCTTAGGTGTCACGCGAATGAACATGCGATTCTAACCTTCTTAGGTGTCACGTAAATGAACATGCGACTATAACCTTTATAGGTGTCATGCAAATAAACATGCGACTATAACCTTTTTAGGTGTCATGCGAGTGAACATGCTACTAAGCAATGTGGATGCTCAATGTGAGGATCCTTCTAAGCAATGAGAGTGAGTGCTTCTAAGTGATGTGTGAATTCTTCTGAGCAATGTAAGTGCTTCTAAGCACTATGAGGATGCTTCTAAGTAATATAAGTGCTTCTAAGTAATGTGAGAGTGCTTCTAAGAAAAGTGAGAAGATGCTTTTAAGTAGTGAAAGTGCTTTGAAGCAATGTGAGAAGATGCTTTCAAGCAGTGAAAGTGCTTCTAAGTAGTGTGGATGCTTCTAGGCAATAAAAGTGCTCCTAAGTAATGTGAGAAGATACTTCTAAGTAGTAAAAGTGCTTCTAAGTGATGCGAGTGCTTCTAAGCAATGTGAGAGTGCTTCTAAGCAATGTGAGTGCTTTTAAGCAATATGAGAAGATACTTCTAAGAAATGAAAGTGCTTCTAAGCGATGTGGATGCTTTTAAGTAGTGAAAGTGCTTTTAAGCAATGTGCGAATGCTTTTAAGCAATGAAAGAGCTTCTAAGCAATGTGGGGGTGCTCCTAAGTGATGTGATGATGCTTTTAAGTGATGAATTAGGTAGTAATGATGATGTAGTGATGGTACAGTAGTGATGCAGTAATGATACAGTGATGTATCATGTTGAGGATGTTATTTTAATAATTTGGGGTAAGATATCCTTATAGTGAATTTTCCTTACTCTTATTCTTTTGTAAGATATTTAGTTTTCTTAAGGAGTCAATGTGTGTACAGTGTCTACAGAAAGATGGAGTCCTTATCAGTGTACTTTTATGTGAGTTTGGAGCATATCTTATGCTCAAATGGAAGTTTAAGACTGTAGAAGTGAGTGTGCAAGTCTCAAAGTGTGCGTAAAAGCATAGAAGATCATGTGGAAGGGGAAAGTGTATGGGGGGCGCGTGATCATACACATGTGCATGTGGTCACATGCCTGGATCACTCGCTTCCTCCCTTCGTTGCTTATTTAAGTGGTTGTTTTAGAGGTCTTGGGAGATTTTTTCCGGACTTCTTTATGTGTTTTTTGAATTTTCTTGACCCTTTTTATGTTTTGGGTGTTGTTTGCTATGTTTTTGTTTATGTACGTCCATTTTTCTTTTACATAAAATGGATTTCCCTGACATTCCTGATGGTCTGGATGATAATTTTATTAATGTCAGCGTTGATCTTGAGAGTGACTTTATAGAGGCTACTAGAGCTGGTATGTCCGCCGTAGGGACCAGCACATCAGGTGCTTAGAGTTCTCAACCTTTTAGGCTTTTTTGGGGAGATTTGATCCCCATTGTTCATAGCTTGGAGACCCATGCTTGGGCGTATCATTGTCATGAGGTAGGTCCTTTTTTGCCCTTGTTTTCTGAAGCTTGTTCGTTGACTATTTTGCTATTTATATTATTGTATGAGGTTTTTGTAGCTGTAGGTTTATAGCTCTTATTGTAATTATTTGTCTAGCTTTGCTGATGCTGATAGCTCTTGTTTTATTTTCTTTTTGTGATTGTTTTCTTGCCGTGATGCTTTCCTTTTTGTCCTTTATTGTTGTTTTGATCTTGTTAAGTGACAAAGATATGTCAGTATTTAGTAGTTATGTAAACATTTGATTGCGTACCTATTGTTTGTAGCCTTATAGGTACATCACTGTGCTGCTTGGTAGTTTCAACAGGGTTAGTATGTATTATCAGGGTCTCCTAATGTGCATAAAGCAGATGGTTGTCGAGAAGGGCTTCGATGGAGTGATTGCTGCATCATCTTATGACACGTATGCGTCAAGTCAAATTGCTATATATGCATTGATAGAGCGGTGGATGGATACGATGTATACTTTTCGTTTGCCTATCGGGGAGATGACTATGACCCTACTAGATTTTACCACTATCATGAGCTTGAGCTTTTTTGGAGAGCCCATTCCCTTTAGTGATGAGAAGTGTTCCACTAATATAGTGAGGAGGTGTCTTATAAAGGACTTGCTCAGGGTAGTCACTCCTATGAAGTCTGGTTGTCTGTACTTCACTTAGTACACAAAGTTTATTTCTTCCATGCGGGCTTCGTATGATGATGGTCTTGTCTCAATAGAGCAGCTAGCTCGCTGCTTTTTATTTTATTTATTGAGTGTTGTTATCTTCTTAAACCCTTCGGGTATGAGTTATCTGCGATTACTACCTATCTTGAGAGACTTGGATGGCCTATCGAGGTATTATTGGGGTGCTGCTACCTTTGGTCATATGTATTTTGGACTTGAAACAACATGCTGAGGTGGTTCGAGGATCTACGAGTGTTTATTCATGTTGAATATTAATAGGAGTTCTGTTGTCTGTTCCCTTATTTTTAGTTTGTTATTTTTGACCCTTTAATTTTTACTTTAGGCATATGAGTTCAAGATTCTCCCCTGTTCATCCATCAAGCATTTCAAGGAGCATGTCTTCCCTCATTATTCTTACTAGATCCAAAAGACTACAGATTTGATCAAGGACCGTACGATAGCCTGGGACCATATTGCTTCAGTGAGAAGACTTAGCTTCATGGTTACTCATTTTTGAATGTAGTATTCCTATACATCTATTAAGGTTAGCTAAATGAATAATGCATGATGTGTGCCTATAAAAGAAAAGGGTGAGCATGTATGTATGGAGTGGATGCAAAAGTCCTGTGATAGAAAAATGATTATTCCTGTAAGAAATATAGAAAAATGATTATTCCTGTAAGAAATAATGGTTAGTACATGCTATCTACATGTATGTGATGTATGTATGATTAAAACTAGTTAGTTTTCCTGCATAGTGAACAAATCAATCACAAGCAAGCTCTCACTTCCAACCTTATTTCTCCATGAGGTCATTCAGTCTCTTTCCTAGGTGGGTTTTGAACCTACAGTCATTAGGGGACTATGGTTATGCTCTCAGAACTAGGCTATATCAATTTATGTTGGTTAGAACCAAAAGGTAAACTAAGGAATGATACTCAAATGTGATTGAGGTAATCATATTAGTCAATGTGATGGTCAATTATCAGGCTTTAAATGATGTCCAAAGCCCATATGTGCCCATATGCATGGGGCCAAGGTTAATCAAAGGGAGTCCGAGTTCTTGCCCCTACATCAATAGTCAATATGTTTATTGTGAGTCATGAAAGTATCGTTTAATAGTTTATAGTTTGATTTTTTCAACATAAAGGTCTATAATCTAGTTAGGTTCCTAATCTATTCATTTGATATGATAAGGATAAATGGATGACACTTCATAGATTCCATCATCGAGGGATGTCATTATTTGTTAACTCACATAGACTATGAAAGTTGAGGTACATGATTCTCATCATTCCTCATGCTTCGGGCTCACACGTAGTTTATGAGAATCATGTGGTCTTACGCATAAATTTTTTATAAAAACTGACATTACGACGTCATTCGATGATAGACACTAGGAGGGTCATGTCACTTATGAATATCATCTCAAACAGACAGTGTTAGGACATGGTTAACATGCATAGCTTAGTGGAATCCTAGTGGATGTTACTACTGGAGCTGAGTCAGGGTGAAAGGCTAAGGGTTCCTTTGGCGAGAATGCCCCCAAATGACTAGGGTTATGAACTTTGGTTTGTGAGTCTAAGATTCTTTTAATAACTTGGTCACCTTCCTTTAAGGACTTAGGTTGTAGACTCTGGTCAGATGAGTCCAGTGAATGCACAAGTAAAGACTAAAGGTGATAATATCGTATCTTTGTCACCCTGCGAGTGGAACCATGGTGGCAATGTCATTTAGTATTATCGAGGCTTTTAGGGACAAGTAGTGCATGTGTGATGTGTAGTGCAAATGTAGTGGTAAGGGGCTCTATATGATTGATTATTGCATAATGAGAAATAGTAATTTTAAATTTATCCTTCTTACTTAGAAGTCCCTAATTGAGTCACCACTGTGAGTGATCGAGACGAGTGTCTTCCTTAACGTTGATTGGTTGAGTGTGTTGTTTGTTTTCTGAGGGACATGAAAACTTTAATGAATAAGGACAAATGATTGGTCTCGGGGTGACAAGATGCTTTGATTTTATAGAGTCACCACCTGATTTTTAGAAAATTGAAAAAAGAAAGGGACAACATTGGGTCACTCAGTATGTTTTATCCCCATCAGAGATTTCTTAGTTCGAGAGATCGCATATACTTCTAGACTATTTCTTATTATGTGATATTTGACATATAGCTACCGCAACACCCTAGTTTCAGTAATGATAGTTTATATAGCATTCACACAGTTCATAAGATAGTATAAGATAAGAAAGCTAAAAATTTATTTATTACATCACTTTCATGATAAAATACATATAAAAATGAAAAAGATTATAGAAAAATAAATCTAATATTGTTGATTTGCAAGGAGAATACAATAATTTACATAGCTTATTCAATCAATGACATGATGATCATGCTTACAGTTATTATTTATGCTGTAATGATGTATGACAATAATATAAAGGATGCATGAGGTTATCACTAGACTGAGAGCATGATGACTCTATTCTGGGATATAGGATATGAAATTTTCACATTATTGGTATTTACAATGTGATTTCATGGTTTCAAAAATAGAGGATACATAATGATGATATGAAATGAGCATAACAAGGCATATATTATTCATATAGCATGCAAGACTGCCAGTCTCATCATGCAAGCATAACAGTATTCCAAAATGCTGGCAATAGTAAAATAAATGCATTGTGATAAAATAAACATGCTAAAATGATTGTGTGGTCCTCAGATTCAACTCAGCTTGTGTGAACTTTGAAGCTCTAGTTTTGAGAGATTATTAAGCTTTCTTCATTGAGAGGTTCAAAATGATAGCATAATAATGCTAGATTGTATACCTTTGAAGCATGCTTTGACAAAGATGAGGCTGTGTTTGGTGAAAAAGGGATCTAACAACCTAAAGGAAAGGCTGTGGGAGAGCAAAAACTATATAGGAAAGGGTTTCCCACGACTTCGACTGAACTGACTCTTGAGTGTGTATGTGTGTGTCTTCACTTGCTTCCCCCTTTAAAATAGGGTGTAGAGGGCTCAATTTATAGAGAAAAATGTGTAGAATAGGATAGTATAAGCATGGTCACACACGTGTTGGGGGATTTTTGAGCGTGGCCATGCCAAGTGCATGTGACCATGCACAGGTGCATGGCCGACCATGCTTGTGCACTTTTCATAAGCACTTTGATGCTTTACATGCTCTTCCTAGGTTATACGTGTGTTATTTTAGGTTTAGTGCTTAAGGTTTTTGGGCCTTCCAGAGACATTTTTGGAGTCTATTTTTCCAAATTTGGCTTTGATTTTAGCATATGACACCTAGGGGCATTTACACGCACTTATAAGTGATACGCATTAGTACTCGGGTTGTGTTGGACTATTTCAGGACAACTTTTAGAGGTTTTAGAGCCCTCTAGACATGTTTCTAAAGTTTGTTTTACCAAAATTGATTTTTATTTTTCACCAAATTGGGTCCCGGTCTAACGAAATATGCACTAGCCTAACAAGCTGAGTATTTTGAGAGGAGTTTTCTTGAAATAAACCTATATTTTTTCTGATAAATAATATTTTGCAAGGTCAGGGCATAACTTAATAGATTGGTGATTGATTTTGCACACTAGTGGGGGTCGGTTAGGTGTTTTAAGGTTGCACACTTCAGAGGTGTTATGAACGAGCAAGCTCTAGTCATCTTGGGGATTTGTTTCATCATTAGACCTTTTTAGGGATAGTCAAATTTGAGGTATGACACATATTAAATATTGATATGGGGGGCAAGAAATTGAAATCTTTTTGATTGACCTTAGTCCTATGCATACAAGTGTATGTGGGCTCTAGACATCATTCAAAGCCCAATAATTGGCCCTTACATTGACATTATGTGATTACCTTAAGAACATTTGTTTATCGTTCCTTAGTTTACCCTTTGGTTTTGACCAACATAGATTGAAACAACCTAGTTCTAAAATTGGAACCATAGTCCCTTGATGACTATAGTGCAAAACCCACCTAGGAAAGAGACTAAATGACCTTGTGGAGAAATAAGGTTAGAAGCGATAACTTGCTTGTGATTAGTTTGTTCACTGTGTAGGAAAACTAACTAGTTTTAATCATGCATACATAACATACATATAGATAGCATGTGCTAACCACTATTTTTTTTATAGGAATAATCATCTTTCATTTTAGGATTCTACATCCACTCCATGCATACATGCTCACCATTTTCTTTTGTAGGCACACATCATGCATTATTCATTTAAATAACCCTAATAAATGTATAGGAATATGGCATAAGTGACCAAAAAGATAACTCCTGTCAACAATTAAAAGACAAGATAAAAGAGGGGATCCAAAAGTTTCTCGTTGATGGCACTATAGCTAAAATCCTCCAAGCTCAAATCAAAGCCAAAATTGCTCAAGATAGGAATAACACACCATTGAATGAAGACTTTACATTTGTTCACCTAAGGGTAGATAAGGCAAAGGGAATTCCCTGTACTCTAGTTCAAGCTAATGATGACAATGGCTATTACTAAGGTCTCAAGAATGCACCAACAGCTGCAAAAATTGCTGACATAACAATGCTTGAATTAATAGGGGAGGTCAAACTATTTGCCAACAGGATGGCTCAGTTGGAATTTGCCTTCAAAAATAAGGGAAATCATGGCTCCAAAAGCTTCATTGACCTAGCACTATTCAAAGATGAGCCACTTCCAGATGATTTTAAGCTACCAAACTTTGCTAAGTTTGACAAAACAGGTGATCCAAGGGTCAATCTAGGGCAATATGCTACCTTTATGGTTTCCACGAAGCTTACAGAATCATAGATTATTCGATTCTTCTTCATATCACTAGTGGAAGGACTAAGGGCATGGTTCATTGACCTTGAATATGAAATTAAAAGCAATTGGCTACTATTAACTTAGAAGTTTATCAAGCAACATAAATACAACACTCAATTATACATTACTCGAAGGAACCTTGAGATCACAAAGCAAAAACTCGATGAGGCTTTCTATAATTATATCACAAGATGGTAGGGAAAAGCAATCAGGATGAGAAAGTGTCCTCCTGAGGATGAACAAATAGAGCTGATAATTAAAGGAGCACTACCACACTTTAGAAAATAGATGATCTTTGGTCATTATCTTGACTTCAGAGCTCTCCATTAGGCTAGGATCAAAATTGAGGATGAGGAACCTTAGCAAGCTAGAAACATTTTTTGTCGCAATACCCAACCGAACATCCAAAACACCTTCACTTGAGCCACAAAAATAAATATGATCCAACCTAACACCCACAGCTCACCATCTATCAATGTCATCAAACCACTAAGAAAATTCTCAAACTTTAACTTCCCACTATCTAAAGTATTCTAGAGGCTTCAACAAAAGAAATTTTTATAGCCATAAGAGCCTAGGCCTCTTCTAAACCAACTACCACTTTAGATTAACCAAAACTTGTTATGCTACTTTCACTAGATGCCTTTCCATAGCACTAGTACATGCAGAACTCTTAAAAATGCAATCTAAGACCTCATTGACTTTGGAAAAATCAATGACCTGGAAAAACAACCCAGTATCAAGACCAATCCTCTCATAAGCGAACTACCAAAACATGCCTCCACTAACCATCAACATGATCTCCTCCAATCTACTAGAAGACCTTATTGAAAAATTAATCCAAGCCATATAAGAAACCTAAGATAAGCCCTTAGAGGACAAACCCTCAAATCCCATTCTTGAGCCTCATGATTCTAGTGAAGATGAGCAATGCCCTTCTACCTTTGAATATATTCCAATGCATTGGGAATTCCTTCCCCACTTGATGATGCAAAAAAGAGCCAGGGATACAGCTCTCCCTATGAATGGTGAAGTGATTGATTGCCTTTACTCACAAGAAGCAAACACAAATAAAAATCTCAGAAGTGACCATGAGATATGGGATTTACTAGGCCAACCATCTGGGAAGTTCAAGTACAAAGTTAAGTATACAGCACCCCTTGCTACCCACACACTCTTAAAAGGCATATACCCTTAGGATAGGGAGAAGGATAGACATATGGTATGAGTTTGATGATCTTGAAATCATTGTCTGGGAGTAAAACAACAGTAGAAAAATAGATAAGCAAGTAGCTAAGAAGCCCTCACTAGCAGTCAATCATGTAATTGCAACAGGCTGGTATATTAACCTCATGAGAAAGAGAAGGAACCCGTTAAGGAGAAAGAAGTAGCAAGAGATCAAGCTCTGGTAAAAAAAGAAGATACTATCCTCAAAAAGCTTAAGAAGACTCAGGCACAAGCCAGTATGTGGGACCTACTCATGGCATTTAAGAAGCATAGAGATGCCCTAATCAGAGCACTATATGAAGCAAAGATTGCCATTGATGCCTTACGTTGTAAGATGATAGCCTCTCTAATGAAACCTCCTTTTGATGCAATCACCTTTTCAGATGAAGATTTACCTCTTGGCGGAAGGGTCCACAATCATCCTGTCTTTATACAGGCAATTGTCAGGTCTAAAAAGACCCCATGTATTATGATAGATGATGGGGTCTGCCATCAATGTTAACCCCTTGAGGTTGCTACATAAGTTCGAGATGAATGTTAAAAACCTAAAAGAATCCAATATGGTCATACGAGCTTATAATGATTCAAAAAAGGCAATCATCAACACTTTTAAAGTAGTAGTTATAGTGGGAGATATCAAATCAGTAACAAAATTTACCATCCTGGACATCCCTTTAACTTTTGCCCTACTGCTAGGAAGACCTTAGTTCCACCCACTAGGGGGTATACCTTCCATTATGCATTATAAGATCAAGTTCCTTATGAATGGAAAATTTATTACCATCTTTGTAGAAAGAAACAACATTATTGCCTATCTAAATATGGTCCCACTAGGATTCCAAGTTTTTATGATCAATGGCAGTCGTGTCGATCCCAAAGTTACCGCTATAATGAAGAAGATGCAATATTTGCTTGGAATATGATTAGGAGGAAGAAACATTGGAGTCATAGAATTCCCTAACTTTTAAGGATAGACCAATAGAAATGATCTAGGGTACAATCCTAAAAAGGATATTGGGGCTATCTTCTTTTATGGTTGAAAGTTCAACCCAAGTCTATCAAAGATGAGCTAAAGAGTGGATGAGCAAAAAAATTAAGAAACTGGGGTTTGAGATCTTCAATGACACCCTTAAGGAGAAGCACTTACCAAACATAATCACCAAGACTGACATCTATGAGTTGATGAAAAACTTGGAAATAAAATCTAAAAGTGAAGCTATCAATCATGCTCAAGCTACTGCCATCGTCGAATCGAGCATTGATGACATCTTGTTTGAAGACATTACTGATGATGATCTCTGTACTTTTTCTTTATTTAAAACTAATGATGTAATGAACTCTAAAGTTAATGCAATGAAATCTTTACTTGTTTGATATCTTTCTTAATGGTAGTGTGCATTGCATTAATAAGAACATTAGCTTATTTGACATTCATTCTATATGCATTGAATTATTCAACATTGGCATAAAATCTAAACCACACATCTTGCATATTTCAAAAGATGTTACCCTTGAAGAGAGGGGAGAAATTGAAATAATATTAATGAAATATTCAAAATTATTTTCTTGAATGTATGACAATATGCCTGGTATTGATAGAGACATTGCTTAACACTTCATTCCTACCAAAGAAGGGTGTAAATCGGTAAAGTAGAAATTGAGAAGACCTAGACTAGAATGGGCTTAACTAGTGAAAGAGGACATCAAAAATAGATCAAGGAAAAATTCCTAAAGGCAGTAGACTATCCAAAATGGTTAGTAAATGTGGTGCCAGTATCAAAGAAAGATAGAAGGGTTAGAATTTGCATCGACTATAGAGATCTAAATAAGGCCTACCTAAAGGATGATTTCCCACTACCTCACATAGACATGCTAGTTGACAATGCTACCATATGTGCAATGAACTCCTTCATGGATGGATTCTCTAGGTATAACAAGATCCTAATGGCCATTATCGACAAAGCAAAGATAGCTTTCATAATAGAATGGATTACTTACTACTATAGAGTAATGCCTTTTAGACTAAAGAATGTAGGGCCAACCTACCAGAGAATGGCAACTACAATGTTCCATAACATGATACATAAAGAAGTGGAGGTATACATTGAAGATATGATGGTCAAGTACAAACTAGAGAAGAATACTCCTCTAATCTTGAAAAGTTCCTCAAAAGGGTTAAAAAGTACAATCTCAGGCTAAATCCAAAGAAATGGGTCATTTTAAGGTAAGTTGTCAATCAGAATGGGATTCAAATGGATCTAGATAAAGCAAAATCCATCAGAGGGATGTCTTGCCAAAAAAAGAGAAGGAAATTAAAGGGTTTCTAAAGAAACTACAGTTCATCAGTAGACTAGTTGCTAAGTTGACAACAGTGTGTGAACCGATCTTCAAGCTACTTAGAAAAGATCAGCTGGTTGAATGGAACGAGCAATGTCAGCTAGCATTTGATAAGATCAAAAGCTACCTAGCCAACCGACTGGTTCTAAGACCACCTAAACTAGGGATGCCTCTAACCCTATATCTGGCCATTGAAGGGAATGTAATAAGTGAAATGTTAGCCAAAGAGGGAGAAACGAAAGCAGAACATGCAATCTATTACTTGAGTAAGAAGTTGCTGCCATATGAGGAGAAGTATAGCCAAGTCGAATAGATATGCTTAGTAATGGTATGGGTAATGAAGAAACTCAGACACTACTTTTAATCTTATAGAATTCATACTGTGTCTAAAATAGACCTAATGAAGTACCTCTACAAAGCTCCCTCTCAAGTGGGGAAACTTGCCAAGTGGCTCATACTGCTAACAGAATTTGATGTATAATATCAGACTAAGAAGGCAGTAAAAGGGAGAGCAATAGCTGAATTTCTAGCTCTTAACCCCATTCCAGACTCAGAAGAAATCCAGCTGGACTTCCCATACAACCTCAGCTTAACCATTAAGATCTAAGGATGGCACATGTACTTTGACAAAGTAGTCAATTAGTTTGGCGCAGGAGTCAGTGTCATACTATAATCTCCAAAAGTTGAAGTAGTACTAATTGCTAAAAAGCTCAAGTTTAAAGCCATAAATAATGAAGCAGAATATCAAGCATGCACACTAAGAATAGAAGCACTGATAGCCCTAGATATCACAGAAGTTAAAATCATTGGAGATTCAATGCTAGTAATCATCCATGCCATGGAAGAGTGGGAATCGAAAGAGCAACACTTAAGGCCTTACTTGAACCACTTGAGGCTACTTACCATGTCTTTCCAAAAATGCAGATTCATTCATCTCCCTAGGAATCACAATTAGATGGCAGATGCACTTTCTTCCTTAGCATCAGTATGGGAAGGACCATCTAAAATGCCTATGAAGCCTTTGATTCTACTCAGATCGGGACAACCTTGTACAAAATATTGAAGATAGAAATAGTTATAAAATCCTAGTTCTATGACATCCAGAGATATATAAAGGATTAAGCCTATCTTGATCAAGTAGATGAAAGAGACAAAGTAGTCATTCGATGAGTAGCATCAAAATTCACATCGCACCAGGGTGTGTTATATAGGAGAACCTCAAATGGTTTATAGCTCTGATGTCTAGATGAAATTGAGGTTGCAAGAGTAGTAGAAGAAGTACACAAGGGTGTTTATGGTCCACACATGAATGGAGCAATCTTGGCTAAGAAGCTAATTAGACAAGGGTTCTTCAGGATGATGATGATGGAAGGTTGCATCAAATTTGTAAGGAAATGCCACAAGTGTCAGATCCACGAGAATGTTAGCCACTTTCCCTTAATAGAATTGCACTACATCTCCTTTTCATGGCCCTTTTTAGCATGGGGACTTGGCATAATTAGGAAAATCCACCCAACAGCCTCAAACGAACATAGGTTCATCCTAATGGCAGTGGACTACTTCATAAAATGGGTCAAAGCAGAATCATTTGCAAGGATAGGCGCTAACCAAGTGGCTAAGTTCATTAAAAGAAATATGTTATGTTGATATAGGATCCCCCATCATATTAGCTCTAAAAACGGTGTCTAATTCCAAAGGGAAGTTAGAGAGCTACTAAGGAGTTATAAGGTGAAACATCATAAATCTTCTCATTACTGACCACATGCAAATAGGGCCAATCGAAGTTACAAAGAAGAACATCAAAAAGATCTTATTAAAGATGACTCAAACTTAATGAAATTGAGTAGATAGTTTACAACATGCCTTATGGGGGGTACCAAACAACAATCAAAATTTTAACAGGAGCAACTCCTTTTTCACTAGTGTATGAACCATAAGCAGTTCTTCCAGTTGAAATAAAGATCAAGTCTCTTTGAGTAGCAATTGAATTTGAATTTCCAAAAGTATAGTGGGCTCAACAGAGGCACGATAATCTCACTCTCTTAGACAACTAAAGGCTCAAGGCTCTATACTACACATAGTTGTATTAGGCTCAACTAGCCAAAACCTTCAATAGAAGAGTAAAATATAAGAGTGTGAAAGTAAGAGACTAGGTGGTAAAGCATGCAAGAAAAAACATTCTAGACCTTAGAGGGAAATTCAAACTGAATTGGGAAGGCCCATAGCTAGTCAAACATTTCTTATCAAAAAGAGCAGTTAAGCTGATGGATTCTGAAGGCAAATAATTCTCCAAACCTATCAATACAGACCACCTGAAGAAGTATTATGTCCAAAGCATAAAACAAATCATCATCCCACTGAGTTAAAAACCTAAAAATGGTAGCTTAGGAAAAAGTTAAGGACTTCCCACTGAGTTGAAAACCTAAGAACAAAAGCTCAAGCAAAAATTAGGGAAAGAGGGAAAATACTTAACTAGAAAATTTAAGAAGGCTAGTTAAGGACAGTGGTAACCTCAAGTTTGAAATTTGTATGAATGCACTTGTGCTTTTCTTAAATGATTATAGTGAAATGAGAATGGTTGCCAATTTATACAAAATGTCTTTGAAAAGTGCAACACATTTTATCATTATGAATTGCATTAAGCATGCTTTGCATTTTCTTTCATTATATGACCATGGTTCTTACCATCCTCTTTGAGCTCTCTCTTCAAGATTAGAAATTATCATCAATGCAAAAAAAAAAGCCCAATGAGGTGTGAAAAGATCCTAATGGAGACACCCTAGGGAAAAAACAGAATAAAAAGGATGCTAGCTGTGACTCCAACTCATAAATGTGGTCATAATAAGCTGCACGCTCTCGCTCCCATTCGTGACTAGCGAGATGGTACTCAACCTACATTACATATTGAATATCATACACTTATACATAAAAATTATGATTAAAATAAGTAGGTACAATAAAGAAGGCATACCCTTTAAGTGTTAGCAAACTCCAAAAAGCACTGTGGTGCACTCCCTGTAACATTATACCAGTACTGACTAGAGAAGATCGAAATCTACAAAAGCAAGAAAAACAAGTCAACCACCACTCACTAAATAAATGAAACATATGCAAGAATAAGTGGAGAATATAAACATAATTAGCATTAATAGGAGCAACTGCTGACTGAGGAAACCTAGGTCTAGGCAAATCAAAACTCACTACTCTACTAAGGATATCTGTCCTAAGTAAAGACAAAGATGGTTGAATTGTTAAGTCTTTAAGAGTAGTACTACCAAAATCCACACCATTGGTATGGGCAATCACCTTAGTACAAAACATGCCCTCATCCTCCTCAAAATAAGATGCAATATTCTCTAATGTTGCTGCAAATAAGTTCTCACAACTTATATCAATTACAATTTACTACTAATAAAGTTTGCTACATGCTTGCACTAAAATAAGAATAAAGGCTTACCGGATCAGAATAAGTGACTCTCAATGACCCACGTGATGGCCTAATCCTTAAACCCAGAGGATGAGATGCATCTACCTGAGAAGGTGGAGGTGGAGGAAAGGTCCTACTAGCTACAACGTCAATCAATTGAGGGATGCATAAGGCAAACTCACACTCTCTAAGAGGCTCTGAGAGGGGAATCCCATCATAATAGCAGCAAGATCATCACTATAAAGCTCATGGCCCTAGAATATGTCACTTATAGGGGGGATGGGAACTCTCTTTATATAAGGGCCATCCCACCAATGATGGACTCGCTCGCCCAAATGCCACACTCTATTGATGAGGCTAGAGAGTAGCGCTCATCTTTTAGTCACAATCTCTGCCATCCAATGAGACCTTGCCACCCACCAATGAAGAAAAATCTACTCAAAGGGCAAGAATGAATGAAAAATCCTTAAGAGAGGAATAACCAAAGTAGCAGGAATTAAAGGTTCCCTATATGGTCTTGAGCTACCATATGATCCTCAATTAAATTAGTAGTCTTCCTGATCCAGTGAGAATAACGATGGAAACATCCTCCATTAAATGCTTAATGGACAGATGAGGGAGAATCCCGAACTCATATGCCTAGATTTATCAAACTTAGAGGGTCAAAAATAACAAATTAAAAGTAAAAGAACAGATAACATAACTCCTACTCATGTCTAGCATGAACAAGCATCCATAGATCCTTGAGCCACCTTGGCATATTATGTCAAGGCCTGAGCACATATGAGCAAAGGCAATAGTGCCCCAGCAATAGCTCGACAAGCCATCTACATCTATCAAAATAGACAATAATTGCAAATCACTTATACCCAAAGGGTTCATGAAGATAACGACACTCAACAAATAAAATAAAAAGTAATGAGCTAGTTGCACTACTGAGACAATACCATCATTACAGAGTCCACATGGAAGAAACAAACTCCATGTAACAAGTAAGATACGGGCAACAAGACTTCATAGGTGTGACTACCTTAAGAAAATCCATTGTGAGGCACCTCCTCGCCATAGTAGTAGAACACTCATCTTCATTGAAAGGAACAGGCTCTCCAAAAAAGCTTAGGCCCACGATAGTAGAAAAATCTAAAAGGGTAATAGTTATCTGCCCAACAGGTAGATGTAAAATATGCATTGTGTCCATCCACCACTCTATCAATGCATGCATGGCAATCTAACTCGACACATACGAGTCATAAGATAATGTAGCAATGGCTCCATCAAAGCCCTTCCTGGCAATCATTTGCTTCACACAAATCAAGAGGCCTTGATAATACATGCTAACTCTATTAAAACTACTAGGCAGCATAGTAACATACCTATGAGGTTACAAATAATAGGTATGCTATCAAACATTTACACAGTTACTAAATACTATTTAACAAAATCAAAATAATAATAAAAGTTGAAAAGAAAAGCATCATGGCAAACACTAGTAGACAATTATGAAAATAAAATAAAGTAAGAGCTATTAGCCATTAGTATTTACAATAAAGCTATGACTTAACAGATAGTTGTAGTAAGAGCTAAAGAGTTACAACTACAAAAACCTTATACAGTAAAATAAATAGCAAAGTAGCCAATGAACAAGCTTCAAAAAATAAGGGCAAAGGACCTACTTTATGATGATGATGCACCCAAGCATGAGTGTCCAAGCTATAAACAATAGGGATTGGATCTCCCTGTGAAAGCTTGGATGGCTGAGAAATTCGAGCACTAGATATGCTAATCGCTGCAGCAGACGTCCCAACTCTAGTAGCCTCTGTAAAGTCAACCTCAACATCAACATCAACAAAAATATCCTCCAAACCCTTAGGAATATTAGGGAACCCTATTTTATACAGAAGAAAATAGAAGTATATAAGTAAAAATAGAGTAGATAGCACTCGAAACATAAAAAGGGTTAAGAAAAGTTAGAAAACACTCAAAGAAGTCAGAACAAAACCTCTTAAGACCTTCAAAACAACCATCTAAATATGACTAGAGGGGAGGAAGCACATGACCACATGCCAGTTGTGTGACCACGTGCATGCACCTTCCATGCACAATCACATGCACTTCCCCCTTCCACATGCTCTTTTGTGGTTTTACACGCACTTTAAGACTTTGTACACTCATTTCTATGGTCCTAAACTTCCATTTGAGCATAATACATGTACCAAACTCACATAAAAAGTACATTGATATGGACTCCATCTATCTAAAGACACTACACATGCACTACCTTTTTTAGCAAATTTAACATTGCATGAAAGAAGAAGAGTAAGGAAAATTCACTGTAAGGATATCTCTCTCTAAATAATAAAAAAATGATGTCATCACCTCATCATTAATGCATCATCATTGCATCATTACCATATCACTATTACATCATCATTGTATCATCACTACTACCTCATTCACATTGCTTAGATGTACTCACTCATTGCTTAGGAGCATTCACATTGCTTAAAAGCATCTTCACTTTGCTTAGAATCACTCTCACATCGCTTAGAAGCACTTTCATTACTTAGAAGCACTCTCACTTTGCTTAGAGCACTCAATCATTACTTAGGAGCATTCACATTGCTTAGAAGCATATTCACATTTCTTAGAAGCACTCTTACATTGCTTAGAAGCACTCTCACATTACTTAGAAGCACTTTCATTGCTTAGAAGCACTTTCATTGCTTAGAAGCACTTTCATTGCTTAGAAGCACTTTCATTGCTTAGAAGCACTTTCATTGCTTAGAAGCACTTTCATTGCTTAGAAGCACTTTCATTGCTTAGAAGCACTTTCATTGCTTAGAAGCACTTTCATTGATTAGAAGCACTTTCATTCCTTAGAAGCACTCTCACATTTCTTAGAAGCACTTTCCTTGCTTAGAAGCACTCTCACATTGCTTAAAAGAATTTTCACTACTTAGAAGCAAACTCACATTGCTTAGAAACACTTTCACTGCTTAAAAGCATCTTTTTATTGCTTATAAGTACTTTTACTGCTTAAAAGCACTTTCACTAGTTAGAAGTATCCTCACATTGCTTAGGACCATCCACACTACTTAGGAGCATTCTTATTTGCTTAGTAGCATCTTCGCATGACACCTAAGAAGGTTATAGTCACATGTTCATCCGCATGACACCTAAAAAGGTTATAATTGTATATTGATTTATTTGAAACCTATGATGGTTATCATCACATTTTCATTGCTTAGTAGCATCCTCATTTCACATGACACCTAAGAAGGTTATATTCACATGTTCATTTGTGTGACACCCAAAAAGGTTATAGTTACATATCTCATTGCTTAGTAGCATCCTCATTTTCTATGACACCTAAAAAGGTTATAGTTGCATCTCTTTTTACTTAATAGCATCTTCATTTGCATGACACCTAAAAAGGTTATAATCGCATCTCTTTTTGCCTAATAACATCTTCATTTGTGTGACACATAAGAAGGTTATAGTCATATAAATCCTAATGCACTTTGCATGAATCACAAGCTTGCATATGTCCTAAATAGTACCTTATATGACAACCAAGTCATATAACAATAGTAATAAACAAAACGCAACAACAATAGTCAAATCATAACATGACGTCTAAAGATAACCCATAAGTAAGTACCTCTCTCCCTATTAAAACATTTTTTGCATCTTTGCATTTGCTTTACATATTTTGACACTAGCGTTAGGTGGCTATGCAACACATGTGAAGCAAAGGGCAACTATCATACCTCAAATTTGATTGTCCCCACTAGTGTGCAATGAATCCCTAAGATGACTAGAGTCTGCTCGTTTGTAACACCTTTGAAGTGTGTAACTTTAAAAACCTAACCGACCCCACCAGTGTGCAAAATCAATCATCGAGCCATTAAGTTATGCTCTAACCTTGTAAAATACAAATTATCAGAACAATGAGAGGTTTAATTTGAGAAATCTCCTCTCAGAATACTTAACTCATTAGGCCAATGCGCACTTCTTTAGATTGGGACACAACTTTGTGAAAAAATGGAAATCAATTTTGATAAATAGACCTCAAAAAAACATATGAAAGGCCCTAAAACCTTTAGAAGTGGTCCTAGAATGGTCCAACATAACCTGAGGATCAGTGTGTATTGCTAAGAAGTGCGCGTAAATGCCCATAGGTGTCATGTGCTAAAATTGAGGCCAAATTTGGTAAAATGGACTCTAGAAATGCATCCAAAAGGCCTAAAAACCTTAGGTACCAACCCCAGAATAGCATGCATAAAACTAGAGAAGTGTGTGTGGAAGGTCAAAGTGCGTATGGATCGCACATATGCGAGCATGGCCACGCGCTTGCACACTGTGCATGGCCACACATAAAATTCTCGATATGCGCATGTGACCACTCCCCCACCACCATATTCTACCCAATTTTCCCTATAAATAGACCCCTTCATATCCTATTTTGGAGGGGGGAGCAAGTGGAAACACACATTTAAAAATTAGTCTGATCGAAGGCATTGTAAACCCTTTTCCAGATAGTTTTTGCTCTCGTATAGCCTTTCTCTTAAATTGTTAGATCCCTTTTCCACCACACCAAGCCTCATCTTTGTTAAAACATGCTTCAAAGGTATACAATCTAGCATCATTCTATTGTTATATTAAAACTCTCGATGAGGAAAGCTTGATAATCTCTCGAAGTTAAAGCTTGAAAACCCACACAAGCTTAGTCGAGTTTGAGGACCATATAATTATTTTAGCACATTTATTTTATCACATTGCATTTTATTTTACTATCACCATCATTTGGAATATTATTGTTCATGTGTGATGAGACTGGCAATCTTTCATGCTATGTGAATAATATATGATTTATGATGCTCATTTCATATCATCATTCTGCATCCTTTATTTCCAAAATCATGAAATCACATTGTAAATACCAATAATGTGAAAAGTTCATTTCCTGGAATAGAGTCATCATGCTCTCAGTCCAGTGATGACCTTATGCATCCTTTATATTACTGTCATACATCATCATAGCATAAATAATCACTACAAGCATGCATGATCATCCTATTATTCATGAAATATAGCAAGCTATGTGAATGGTCATGTTAATCTTGCAGATCAGTCATATCTAAATTAGATTTATTTTTCTTCAATCTTTTCCTTTTCATATGTATTTTATCAAGAAAGTGACGTAATAAATAAATTTTTAGCTTTATTATCTTCCACTATTTGATGTACTGTGTGAATGCTATACAAACTATCATTACCAAAACTAGGGAGTTGCGGTAGCTATACATCAAATATTATATAATGAGAAATAGTCAAAAAGTAGATGCGATCCCCCAAACCTAAAAATCTATACTGGGGACAATACTAGCTTAGTGACTCGATGTTGTCCATTTCTTTTTCCAATTTTCTAAAAATCAAGTGGTGGCTCCATAAAATCAAAAGTGTCTCATCCCATATGAGACCAATAATTTGTCCCTATCCAGTAAATTTGCCATGTCCCTTAGAAATGGAAAGACTCGCATTATGTCTCATGAAAATATATTGCTATCCAAAACTAAAAAAGGTTACTCACATTCACACTTTTGTGTTTCACTTTTTTGTTAAAGGTTTTAGCTAGTCGAGCATGATACAACTGTGTATGATATAAAGCCTTGAGGCTTCAACTATCTAGGAGAGTGAGATTATCGTGCCTCTACTGCGCCTATTCTACTTTTGGAAATTTGGATTCAATTACTACCCAACTAGACTTGATATCTATTTTGACTAGAAGTACTACTTTTGAGCCATATACTAGTGGGAAAGGAGTTGCTCCAGTTGAAGTTTTGACTGTTATTTTGCACCCCCATAAGGTATATGGCAATCTATTTGGCCAGTCTCAATAAGTTTGAGTAATCTTTAACAAAATATTTTTAATGTTCTTACTTGCGGCTTCGACGACCCCATTTGCTTATGGTCAATAAGGAGAAGATTTATGATGTTCCACTTTATAACTCCTTAGTAGTTCTCTAACTTCCCTTTGGAGTTGAACACCATTATTAGAGATGATGTGATGGGGGATCCCATATCAACTACAATGTTCAAGATTATATGGGTATTCTTCCCTAGTTTTTAACTTGACCATCATATCATCGATGTACACTTCCACTTCTTTATTTATCATGTCATGGAACATTTAAGTTGTCATTCTCTGGTATGTTGCTCCTACATTTTTTTATTAAAGGGCATTACTCTATAGCCATAACTACCCCATTCTATTATGAAAACTATCTTTGCTTTTTTAATGATGGCCGTTAGGATCTGATTGTACTTAGAGAATCCATCCATGAAGGAGTACATTGAACATGTGGTAGCACTATTAACCAATATGTTTATGTTAGGTAGTGTGAAATCATCTTTTGGGCAGGCCTTATTCAGATATCTATAGTTGATGCATATTCTAACTATTCTATCTTTCTTTGATACTGGCACCATAATTGCTAACCATTCCAGATAGTCTACTACCTTTAGAAATTTGCCTTGATTTACTTCTCGATGTCTTTTTTCACTAGCTGGGCCCATTATGGTATGAGCCTTCTCAATTTTTTCTTTCCTAATTTGTACCTATCTTTGGTAGGGATGAAGTGTTAAGCAATGTCTCTATCAATACCAGGCATATCGTCATATGTCCAGGCAAATACTTTTGAAATTTTTTAAAATATTTTTTTAATTTCTCTCCTCTCTTTAGGGGTAACATTTTTCAAAATATGTATAATTCATGGTTCAGATTTTGTGCTAATGTTAAATGATTCAGTGCATATGGAATAAACCTCAAATATGCTAATGATTTTATCATTATAATGCACACTACCATAAGGACATACATCAAACAAGTAAGCAAAATTTGATTTCATTACGTTAACCCTAGAGTTTATTATATTATTAGTTTTAAACAAAGAAAAAGTATAGAGATCATTATCAGTAATGTCATAAGTGCTTGACAAGAGGATGGCAACAACTTGAGCATAATTGATAGTCTCACTCTAAGATTTTAGCTCTATATTTTTCATTAGCTTATTGATGTTAGTCTCAATCACCATATCTAGTAGGTGGTTTCCCCTGAGGTTGTCATTGAAGATCTTGAACCTTAGCTTCTCGATCTTGTTGCTTGCCCATTTCTCATCTTACCTTTGGTAGACTTAGGTTAAGCTTTTAACCATACAAGAAATCAACTTCTTAGCCCTAGTGCTGTTTTCAGGATTATACCCTAGACTGCATCTATTAGTCTATCTTTGAAGTCAGGGAATTCTATGACCCCAATGTTCCTTCCTCCTAATCCTGTTCTAGGTAAATATTGCATCTTCTTCATCTTGGCAGCAACATTAGGATCGACATGACTGTCACTAATTATAGAAACCTAAAATCCTAGTGGGATCATATTTAGATAGACAATAATTTATTTGTTTTTATAGGAATGGTAATGACCTTTCCATTCAAAAGGAACTTGATCTTCTAATGCACAGTGGAGGGTATGCCCCTTAGTAGGTGGAACTAAGGTCTTCCTAGTAGCACGAAAAAAGTTAAAGGGATGTTTAGGATGGTAAATTCTGTTACCAATTTGATATGACCCACCATAACTACTACACTAAAAGTCCCAATGACTGGCTTTTTTGAATTATCATAGACTTGTATAACCATGTTGGATTCTTCTAAGTTTTTATTATTCATCCCAAACTTGTGTAGCAACCTTAAGGGGTAAACATTAATAGTAGATCCATTATCCACTATGATGCATGAAGTCTTCTTAGACTTAACAATTTCTTGTATGAAGAGAGGGTAGTTATGCACCCTTCCCTTAAGCGATAAATCTTCATCCAAAAAGGTGATTGCATTAGAGCGAGCTTTCATTAAAGAAGTTATGATCTCATAAGTTAAGGTGTCAGTGGCCATCTTTGCCTCATCTAGTGCCTTAACTAGGGCATCCTTTTGCTTCTTAGAGGCCATGAGTAGGCCTCAGATACTAGCTTGTGTTTGAGTCTTCTTAAGTTGTTTAAGGACACTGTCTTCCTCTTTGATTGGAGCTTGATCACTTATTATTTCTTTTCCTTTAGGAGAATCTTTTTCTTTCTCAAGGGGTTGATATACTCACTTTCTATGAGTCACATGGTTGACTGCTAGTGAGTGCTTTGTAGCCATTTGCTTATATACTTTTGTATTGCTACTTTAGTCCTAGACAATGATTTTAGGATCACTGAAGTCATACCATATATTGATCACTATGACCTACAGGTTCTGAGGCTGAAGAATATTGTCCACCCTATATTCATTGTCAAATTCTTCTCCCTATCCTACGGGTTCTATGTCTTTTAGGTGAGTGTGAGTTGTAGGGGTGTTGCGTACTTGACTTTATAGTTAAACTTCCCAAATGGTTGGCCCAGTAATTCCATGGCCATTGCTTGTGTTTGCTTTTTATAAGTAGGGCAATCAATCACTTCACTATTCATAGGGAGAGCTATATCCCTATATCTTTTTTGCATCATTAAGTAGAGGAGGGATTTTTGAGGCATCAGAATGTATTCAAAGGTAGAAGGACATTATTCATCTTTACTAGAGTCATGAGGTTTAAGAATCAAGGTTGAGATTTTATCTTGGGTTTCTTGGATGGCTTGGATTGATTGTATGACAAGGTCTTCTAGTAGATTAGAGGAAATAATGCTGATAGTTGGTGGAGGCATGTTTTGATAGTTTGGGAGAGGATTGGTGTTAATGTTGGGTCATTTTTTTAGGTCGTTAATCTTTCCAGAGTCAATGAGGTCTTGGATTACACTCTTGAGGGTTCTATATGCATCAGTGGTGTGATCGGGCATTTAGTGGTAGAATAGGTTTTTGTCAATTTAAGGGGGTAATGGGTTTGGAAGAGGCTTGGGCTCTCAAGGCTATAACAGATTCTTTTTTTGAAGTCTCTAGAATACTTTATATAATAGGAGGTTGAAGCTTGAGAATTTTCTCAATGGTTTGATGGCATTAAAAGATTGTGCATTGTTAGTGTTGGGTTGGATTAGGTTTATTTTTGCAGCTTGGGTGAAGGTATTTTAGATGTTTGACTAGGGTGGAAGGTGTTTCTAGCTTGCTGAGGTTCTTTATCTTCAATTATGATTCTAGCCTCATGGAGAGTTTTGAAGTCAGAATAATGAGCACACATAATCTATTTTCTAAAATGTGGTAATGCCCTTTTAATTATTAGCTCTATATGTTCATCTTTAGAAGGACATTTTCTCATTTTGACTGCCTTTCCCAGGCATCTTATAATATAATCAGAGAAAGCTTCACCGAGTTTCTATCTCGTGGTCTCAAAATCTCTACAAGTGATGTCTAGCTAAGTGTTGTATTCATACTACTTGATGAAATTTTTAGTTAATACTAGCCAATCACTTTTAATTTCATCCTCAATGTCAAAGAACCATGCTCTTGGTCCTTCCTCTAGTGATGTGAAGAAGAATCAAACAATATGGGATTCTATAAGCTTTATAGCAGCCATGAAGGTAGCGTATTGCCTTAGATGGACCCTTGGGTCATGTTCTGTTGAACTTAGAAAAGTTTGGTAGTTGAAAATCATCTAGGAGTGGTTCACCTTTGAGTAATGCTAAGTCAGTGAAGCTTTTGGAGCCATGGGTTTCTTTGTCTTTAAAGGCAAATTCCAACTGAGCCATTCTATTAGCCAATAGTTTAACCTCCCCTACCAATTCAGGCTTGGTTATGTCAATAATTTTTACAAATTTTAGTGCATATCTGAGATCCTAGTAGTAGTTATTGTCATCATTAGCTTGAATTGGAGTGCATGGAATTCCCTTTGCTTCATATAACCTGGGTTGAATAGATGTAGAAGCTTCATTTAGTAGTGTATTATTCCTATCTCGGGCATTTCTAGTCTTGATTTGGGCATAGAGGATTTCAACTATGGTTTCATCAATGAGCACTTTTTGGATCTCTTATTTTAGTGTATCTTCGAATTGCTGACAGGAGTTATCTTCTTAGTCACTCATGTTTGAACGTTGTATTCCTAAGCATTTATCAAGGTTAGCTAAATGAATGATGAATGACATGCACTTGCAAAAGAAAAGGGTAAACATATATGCATAGAGTGGATGCAAAATCCTATAATGGAAGATGATCATTATTGCAAGAAAAAAATGGCTAGTACATGTTATCTACATGTATTTTATGTATGCATGATTAATCTTAGAAAGCTTATTAGTATTTTATGCATAGTGAATAAACCAATCATAAGCAAGCTCTCACTTCCAACCTTATTTCTCCATAAGGTTATTCAGTTTCTTTCCTAACAGGGTTTTAAAGTTATAGTAATCAAGGGACTATGGGTCTTCTCTCGAAACTAGGCTATTTTGATTTATGTGGATTAGAACCAAAGGGTAAACTGAGGAATGATACTCAAATATACTTGAGTTAATCATATGATGTCAATATGGGGGTTAATTATTGGGCTTAAAATAATGTCCAGAGCCTGTATGTATAGGGCTAAGGTCAATTGAAAGGAGTATGAGTTCTTACCCTATATATATTCGATATGTTTATTGCAAGTCATAAAAGTATAGTTTGATACTTTCTAGTTTTAATTTTGTCAACATAAAGGTCCATAATCTAGTTGATTCCTAACTCATTCATTTGATCTGATAAGAATAAACAGATGATGTCTCATAGGTTCCATCATCGAGGGATTTCATTATTTGTTAGTTCACATAGATTATTCAAGCTGAAGTACAAGATTCTTATAATTCCTCATGCTTTGGGCTCGCACAAAGTAAATAAGAATCACATGGATTTGAGCATAAACATTCTATGAAAATTGACATTACGACATCATTTGGTGATATACATTAGGAGAGTTATGTCATTTATGAATATTAAGTTAAACGGACAGTGTTAGGTTAAGAATATCATGCACAGCTTGGTGGAATCCTAATGGATGCTACTACTGGCCTATTTGCATTAGTTGAGTTAGGGTGAAAGGCTAAGGGTTCCTTTAGTGAGAATGCCCCCATATGACTAGGGTTATGGACTTCGGTCAGTGAGTCTAGCATTCTTTTGATAAATCAATCGCCCCCCTTTAGGACGTAGGTTACAGACTCTAGTTAGATGAGTCCAGCGAATGCACGAGTAAGGACTAAAGGTAGTAATACCTATCTTTGTCACCTTGCGACTCGAGTGGAATCATGATGGGAATGTCATTCAATATTATCGAGGTTTTAAGGACCAATGGTGAATGTGTGATGTGTAGTGCACATGCAAAGGTGAGGGGCTCTATACAATTAAGTATTGCATAATGAGAAATTGTCATTTTGAGTTAATCTCTCTTACTTAGAAATCCCTAGTGGAGTTGCTAATGTGAGCAACCTACTTGTGGTTTGTTATGTTTATGGCTTCTTAGCTTATAGTTTTCCAAGGGACATGGCAACTTTATCGAATAAGGACAAATGATTGGTTTCAAGAGGAATGAGACACTTTTTTTGCTTTTATGGAGTTGCCATCCATTTTTTAGAAAATTGAAAAAAGAAAGGGAAAAATTGGGAAATGAAAAGGAAAAATCAGGAAAAGAAAGGGACAATATTAGGTCAGTCAATGAGTATTGCCCCTAGTAGAGTTTTCTGGGTTTGGGGGATTGCATATACTTTTTGATTATTTCTTATTATACAATATTCAATATATAACTTTCACAATACCCTAGTTTTGATAATGAAAGTTTGTATAGCATTCATATAATACATTAGATAGTAGAAGATAATAAAGCTAAAATATTATTATTACATTACTTTTCTAATAAAATACACATAAAAAGGAAAAAAAAAGGATTGTAGAAAAGTAAATCTAGCTTAGGTGTAATAAACTTACAAGGTTAGCATGACTATGCACATAGCTTGCCTGATCATATGAATAATGAGATAAGCAATGGACACTGAATCATTTGAAAAAATAAGCAAAATGTACACAATCATGTATATTTGTAGTGATTATTTATGTTATAATGATATATGATGGCAATATAGGAGATGCATAATGACATCACTAGACTGAGAACATGATGACTCTAGTTCAGAATATGAATTTTTCATATTATTGATATTTATAGCATGATGTCATGTTTCAAAACAAGAGGATGCAAAATGATGACATAAGATGAGCAAAATAGAGTCTAAATTATTCACATAGCTTGTAAATTGCCAGTCTCATCATGCAAGCACAATAATATTCATAAATGTGGGCAACAATAAAATAAAATGCAGTGCGATAAAATGAATGTGCTAAAATGATTGTATAGTCCTTAGATTCAACTAAGCTTGTGTGAGCTTTAAAGCATTAACTTTGAGGGATTATCAAGCTTGCCTTATCAAGGGGTTTAAAATAATGTGTAGAATGATGCTAGTTTGTATACCTTTGAAGCATGTTTTGACAAAGATGGAAAAGGGTTCTAAAAAAGGGTGGAAAAGGGTTCTAAAAAAGTAAGAGAAAGGCTATCAAAGAGCAAAAACTATCCGAAAAGGGGTTTCTAGCACCTTTGATCGGACTAATTTTTAAGTGTGTGTGTTTCCACTTGCTCCCCCTCCAAAATAGGGTATGAAGAGGTCTATTTATAAAGTGTTAGGGGTGTGGTCATGCATGCATATCGAGGATTTTGCACATGGCCATGCCAAGTGCGCATGGTCACGCACTTGGCAAGTGGTCCCATATGCACGTGCATGATCCACACACACTTCGGCTTTCCACTCACACTTCTAGGTTTTATGCACACTATTTTAGGGTTGGTACCTAAGGTTTTTAGGTCTTTTGGACACATTTTTGAAGTTTTTTTTACCAAATTAGGCTTCAATTTTAGCACATGACTCTTAAGGGCATTTATACGCACTTTTAAGCAATACGCATCGATCCTCAGTTTGTGTTGGACCATTTTAGGACCACTTTTAGAGGTTTTAGGGTATTCTAAATGAATTTTCGAGGTCTGTTTTATCAAAATTGTTTTCCATTTATTCACGAAGCTAGGTCCTAGTTTAACAAAGTGCATACCAACCTAACGAGCTAAGTATTTTAAGAGGAGTTTTCTAGAAATAAACCTCTCATTGCGATGATAATTTGTATTTTGCAAGGTTAGGGCATAACTTAATGGCTCAATGATTGACTTTGCACATTGGTGGGGCCAGTTAGGTTTTTAAGGTTGCACCCTTCAAAGGTGTTATAAATGAGTAGACTCTAATCATCTCGGGGATTTGTTTCATCATGAGACCTTTTTAGGGATAGTCAAATTTGAGGTATGATAGTTGCCCCCTTCTTGAAGTGTGTTGCATAGCCACCTAGCACTAGTGTCAATACACATGAAGCAAATTTAAAGATGCAAAAATGTTTTAGTAGGGAGGGAGGTCCTTACCTGTGGGTTGTCTTTAGACATCTTGTTAAGATTTGACTGATGTTGTTGTGTTTTGTTTATTGCTATTATTCTATGACTTGGTTGTCACACAAGGTGCTATTTAGGAAATATTCAAGCTTGTGATTCATGCAAAGTGCATTGGGATTTATGCAACTATAACCTTCTTAGGTGTCACGTAAATGAATATGCAATTATAAACTTCTTCGGTGTCATGAGAAATAAGGGTACTACTAAGCAATAAAAAGGCAACTATAACTTTCTTACGTGTCATGCAAATGAACATATAACTATAATCTTCGTAGGTGTTATGTGGATGAACATGCGACTATGACCTGTTTAGGTGTCATGCGGATGAACATATGACTATAACCTTCTTAGGTGTCACATGAATGATCATGTGACTATAACCTTCTTAGGTGTCACATGAATGAACATGTAACTATAACCTTCTTAGGTGTTACTCAAATGAACATGTGACTATAACCTTCTTAGTTGTCACATGAATGAACATACGACTATAACCTTCTTAGGTGTCACATGAATGATCATACGGTTATAACCTTCTTAGGTGTCATATGAATGAACATGCGACTATAACCTTCTTAGGTGTCATGCGAATGATCATGTGACTATAACCTTCTTAGGTGTCATGCGAATGAAGATGCTACTACGAAAATGAGAATGCTCCTAAGCTCTGTGGATGCTCTTAAGTGTTGAAAGAGATTTTAAGCAATAAGAAGATGCTTCTAAGCAATTAAAGTGCTTTTAAGCTATAAGGAGATGCTTCTAAGTAGTGAAAGTGCTTTTAAGCAATGTAAGTATGCTTCTAACTAGTGAAAGTGCTTCTAAGAAATGTGAGAGTGCTTTTAAGCAATGAAAGTGCTTTTAAACAGTGTGAAAGTGCTTCTAAGCAATGAGTGAGTGCTTTTAAGCAATGTGAATGAGGTAGTAGTGATGATGGAGTGATGATGTAATAATGATGGAGTTATGATGTAGTAAGGATGCAGTGATGATGCAATAATGATGAGGTGATGATGTCATTATTTTGATGATTTGGAGAGAGATATCCTTATAATGAATTTTCTTTTCTCTTCTTTTTTCATGCGATGTAGAATTTTTTAAAAAAGGTAGTGTGCATGTAGTGTCTTTAAACAGATGGAGTCCACCTTAGTGTACTTTTATGTGATTTTTGGTGCATGTCTTATGCTTAAATGGAAATTTAGAAGCGTAGAAAATGAGTGTGCAAAGTCTTAAAGTGCGTGTAAAACTATAGAAGAGCGCATGGAAGGGGAAGTGTGCATGACTACACTTGGTCACACGCCTGGTGCATGGTCATGCACTTCCTACTCTCCATGTCTATTTAGATGGCTATTTTAAAGGTCATGGGAGGCTTGTCTAGACTTCTTTGAGTGTTTTTTGACTTTTCTTGACCCTTTTTATATTTTGGGTGCTATCTGCTCTATTCTTGCATATGTATTTCCATTTTATACATTTTATTCTGTATAAAATGGAGTTCCCCAACATTTTTGAGGACTGAAAAGATATTTTTGTTGATGTTGATGTTGTGGGTGACTTTATAGAGGTTACTAGAGCTAGGATGTCCATTGCAAGGACTAGAAAATTTGGCGCTTAGAGTTCTTAGCCATCCAGGCTTTTTTGAGGAGATTTGATCCCTATTGTATATAGCTTAAAGACTCATGCTTGGGTCCATCATCATTGCGAGGTAGGTCCTTCTTTGCCCTTATTTTTTGAAGCTTGTTCATTGGCTATTTTGTTATATGAGGTTATTGTAGCTGTAACTGTGTAGCTCTTACTGTAACTGTTCATTAAGTCAAAGCTTTACTGTAAATGCTGATGGCTAATAGCTCTTACCTTATTTTCTTTTCATGATTATCTGCTAGTTCTTGTCGTGATGCTTTTCTTTTTAACTTTTTTCATTTTTTGATCATGTTAAATAATAGAGAGATATGTGTTAGTATTTAGTAGCTATGAAAATGTTTGATAGCATACCTGTTGTTTGTAGCCTTGTAGGTATGTCACTATACTGCCTAATAGTTTCAACAGAGTTAGCATGTATTATCAGGGTCTTCCAATGTGTGTGAAGCAGATGATTTCTAGGAAGGGCTTTGATGGAGTCATTGCTTCATTAGCTTATGACTCTTATGTGTTGAGTTAGATTTCCATGTATTTGTTGATAGAGCAGTGGATGGACATGACACATACTTTCCATCTTCTTGTTAAGGGGATGACTATTACCACTTTGATTTTTTCCACTATCACAGGCATGAGCTTTTCTGGAGAGCCTATTCATTTTAGTAAGGAGGAGTGTTCTATTACTGTGGCGAGGAGGCACCTTATGATGGATTTGCTTGGGGTGGTCACACCTATGAAGTTTGGTTGCATGTATCTCATTCGTTACATGAAGTTTATTTCTTCCATGTGGACTCTATAAGATGATAGTCTTGTCTCAGCAGAGCAACTGGCTTGCTGCTTTTTATTTTATTTACTGAGTGCTATTATCTTCCCAAACCCTTTAGCTATGGGTGATTTGTGATTATTGTCTATCTTGAGAGATCTAGATGGCTTACCGATCTATTATTGGGGCACTATGGCCTTTGTTCATATGTACTCAAGCCTTGATGCAGCATGCTGAGGTGGCTTGAGGATCTGTGGATGCTTGTTCATGTTGGACATGAGTAGGAGTTCTAATTGTCTATTCTTTTACTTTTACTTTATTATTTTTGACCCTTTAATTTTGATAGATTTGGGCATATGAGTTTGAGATTCTCCCACATCCATTTATTGAGCATTTCTAAGAGGATGGCTTCCCTTATTATTCTCGCTGGATCAGGAAGACTACGACTTTTATTAAGGATTGCATGGTAGCTCGGGACCATATGGGGAAGCTATCCCCTAATTAGGTATGTCTGATTTCTATTGTGTTGGTTGTTTCTCTCTTAGGGATCTTTTGTTTATTCTTGCCCTTTGAGCATATTTTTCTTCACTAGTGGGTAGTGAGGTCTCATTGGATGGTAGAGATGGTGACGACATGACAACTAATAGAAAGATGAGTGTTGCTCTCTGGCCTTATTGGTAGAGTATGGTATTTGGCAAAATACATGGTTAGATACAGGGTTAGAGGTATCCCTAGTTTAGGTGGCCTTAGAATCAATGGGTTGGCTAGGTAGCTTCTGCTATTGTTAAATGTTAGCTGATATAGTTTGTTCCATTCAATCAGCTGATCTTTTTTGAGTAGCTTAAAGATTAGTTCACACACTGCTGTTAACTTAGTGATGAATTTGTTGATGAACTGTAGTTTCCCTAGAAACCCTCTAATTTCCTTCTCTATTTTTGGTACTAGCATCTCTTTGATGGCTTTTTCTTTGTCTGGATCCATTTCAATCTTATTCTGACTAATAACATACCCCAACATCTTTCCTAAAGTGACCCCGAATGCACATTTCTTTGGATTTAGCTTGAGACTATACTTTTCAACCCTTCTGAGGAACTTTTCAAGATCAAAGGGGTCTTTTTCCTTGGTTTTTAACTTGACCATCATGTGATTGATGTATACCTCCACTTCTTTATGTATCATGTCATGGAACATTGCAGTTACCATTCTCTAGTAGGTTGCCCCTATGTTCTTTAGTCCAAAAGGCATTACTCTATAGCAGTAAATACCCCATTCTGTTATGAAAGCTCTCTTTACTTTGTCAATAATGGCCATTAGGATCTGATTGTACATAGAGAATCTATCCATGAAGTAGTGCATTACCCATATGGTAGCATTGTCAACTAGTATGTTTGTGTGAGGTAGTAGGAAATCACCTTCAGGTAGGCCTTGTTCAAATCTTTGTAGTCGATGCAGATTCTAACCCTTTCGTCTTTCTTTAGTACTAGCACCACATTTGCTAACCATTCTAGATAGTCTACTATCTCTAGGAATTTTGCCTTGATATATTTCTCAATGTCATCTTTCACTAGTTGGGCCCATTATGGTATGAGTATTCTTAGTTTCTGCTTTACTGATTTGTAACCTTCTTTAGTACGAATGAAGTATTGAGCAATGTCTCTATTAATACTTGTGAATATTTTATTAATATTTTTCAATTTCTCTCCTCTCTTCAAGTGTAACATCTTTAGAAATATGCAGAATGTGTGGTTTAGATTTCATGCCAATGTTAAATGATTCAGTGCATATGGAATGAGTGTTAAATATGCCAATGTTTTGATTAATGCAATGCATAATACCATCAAGAAAGACATCAAATAAGTAAGCAAAATCAAATTTCATTGCATTAACTTTAGAGTTCATTACATCATCAATTTCAAACAAATAGAAAGTATAGAGATTATCATTAGCAATGTCTTTGAACAAGATATCATCAGTGCTTGATTTGAGGATGGTAGTAGCTTGAGCATGATTGATAGCTTCACTCTCAGATTCTATCTCGATGTTTTTCATCAGCTCATAAATGCCTATCTTGATGATCATTTCTGGTAAGTGCTTCTCCTTTAGGGTGTCATTGAAGATCCCGAACCTCAATTTTTTGATTCCATTGCTCATCCACTCCTTAGCTTATACTTGATAGACTTTAGTTGAGCTATAAAAGAGGTTGACTTCTTAGCCCCAGTATCCTTGTAAGATCATACCCTAGACCATTTCTATTAGTCTATCTTCAGAAGTTAGAGAATTCTATGATTCTAATGTTTCTTCCTCCTAATCCTTTTCCATGTAGATATTACATCTTCTTCATTATAGCAGCAAATTTAGGATTGACATGACCATTACTGATCATAGAAATCGAGAATCCTAGTAAGACCACATTCAGACATGCAATAATATTGTTTATTTTAGTAGGGATGGTAACGACCTTTCCATTCATAGGGAACTTAATCTTCTGATGCATAGTGGAAGGTATATCCCTTACTGGGTGGAACTAAGGTCTTCCTAGATGCTAGGAAAAAGTTAGAGGGATGTCTAGGATGGTAAATTCTATTACTGATTTAATATCTAGCTTCTTTGAATCATCGTAGGCTCGTACCATAGTGGATTCTTCTTGGTTTTCAACATTCATCCTGAACTTATGTAGTAACCTCAGAGGGCAAACATTAAGGGTAGACCTATCATCTACCATAACATATGGGGTCTTATTAGACTTGAAAATTGCCCATATGATGAGAGAATGATTGTGGGCCCTTCTCTTGAAGGGTAAATCTTCATATGAAAAGATGATTGCATTGGAAGGAGCTTTCATTAGAGAAGATATCATCTCATAAGGTGTGGCGTCAATGGAAACCTTTGCTTCATCTAGTGCTATGACTAAGGCATCTTTATGCTTTTTAGAGGCCATGAGTAGGTCCCAAATACTGGCTTGTGCTTGAGTTTTCTTAAGTTGTTTGAGGATAGTATCTTCTTCTTTGACTAGAGCTTAATCTCTTAATGTTTCTTTTTCCTTATAGGGTTCCTTCTCTTTCTTAGGAGGTTGATATACCAACCTGTTGCGAGTTACATAATTGACTACTAGTGAAGTCTTCTCAGCTGCTTGCTTATCTATTTTTGTATTGTTTTTCTGGTCCCAGACAATGATTTTAGGGTCATTAAAGTCATACCATATGTCTATTCCTATAACTTGCCGATTCTATTATTGACCATCCCATTTTCATTATCAAATTCTTCTCTCCATCATGAGGGTACTATGCCTTCTAAGAGTGTGTAAGTAGCAGGGGGTGCTATATACTTGAATTTATAGTCAAACTTCTTAGATGGTTGGCCCAGGAAATCCCATATCTCATGGTCACTACTAAGATTTTTATCTGTGTCTGCTTCTTGTGAGTAAGGGCAATCAATCACTTCATCGATCATAGGAAGAGTTGTGTTCTTAGCTCTTTTTTGCATTATCAAGTAGGGAAGGAATTTATGAGGCATTGGAATGTATTCAAAGGTAGAAGGGCATTGCTCATCTTTACTAAAATCATGAGGCTCAAGAGTGGGATTCGAGGGTTTATCCCTTTGAGGGCTTATCTTGGGTTGCTTGTATAGCTTGGATTGATTTTTCAACAAGGTTTTCTAGTATATTGGAGGAGATCATGTTGATGGTTGGTGGAGGCATGTTTTGGTAGTTTAGGAGAGGATTAGTCTTGATACTGGGTCATTTTTCTAGGTCATACTGCTTGATACTGCTTGATAAACTTCTAAGTTAGCAGTAGCCAATCGCTTTTGATTTCATCTTCAAGGTCAAAGAACCATACCCTCGGTCCTTCCTTTGGTGATGTGAAGAAGAATTGAACAATATATGATTTTGTAAGCTTTGTAGCAGCCATGAAGGTAGCATATTGCCTTTGATGGACCCTTGGTCCACTATTCTATCAAACTTAGCAAAGTTTGGTAGCTTAAAATCATATAGAAGTGGCTCATCTTTAAATAGTGCCAAGTTAGTGAAGCTTTTAGAGCCATGAGTTCCCTTTTCTTTAAAGGCGAATTCCAACTGAGCCATCCTATTGACCAATAGTTTAAGCTCCCCTATCAATTCAAGCTTGGTCTTGTTAGTAATTTTCGCAGCTTCTGGTGTATTCTTGAGATCTTGATAGTAGCCATTATCATCATCAGCTTGAGCTAGAGTATGGGGAATTCCCTTTATCTTATCTACCCTTGGGTGAACATATGTAGAGTCTTCATTCAGTGGTGTGCTATTCCCATCTCGGGCACTTTTGGGTTTGGTTTGGGCTTGGAGGATTTTAGCTATGGTGCAAGCAACAAGCAACTTTTGGATCCCCTCTTTTAGCTTGTCTTCAAAATTGACATGAGGTATCTTCTTGGTCATTCATATTGTATTCCTGTACATTTATTAGGGTTAGCTAAATAAATGAGGAATGATGTACACTATAAAAGAAAAGGGTGAGCATGTATGAATGGAGTAGATGAAAAATCCTATGATTAAAAATGATTATTCTTATAAAAAAATAGTGGTTAGCATGTGCTATCTAAATGTATATTATGCATGCATGATTAAAGCTGGTCAGTTTTCCTAAATAGTGAACAAACTAATCATAAGCAAGTTTTTCCTTTTAACCATATTTCTCCATAAGGTCATTTAGTCTTTTTTCTAGGTGGGTTTTGAACTTATAGTCATTAGTGGACTATGGTTTTGCTCTCAAAACTAGGTTGTTTTGATATATATTGGTCATAACCAAAGGGCAAACTGAGGAATGATATTTAAATATACTTAAGGTAATCACATAATGTCAATGTGAGGGTCAATTATTGGGCTTCAAATAATGTCCAGAGCCTACATGCGCCCGTATGCATAGGACCAAGGTCAATAAAAAGGAGTTTGATTTCTTGCCCCCATATTGATATTTGATATGCTTACCAAGATTCATGAAAGTATCATTGAATAGCTTACATTTTGATTTTGCTAACATAAAGGTCCATATTCTAGTTAGGTTCCTAACTCATTCATTTGATCTGATAAGGATAAATGGATGACATCTTATAGGTTATGTCATTGAGGGATGTTGTTATTTATTAATATGCATAGACCATTCAAGTTGAGGTACATGATTCTTATCATTCCTCATG
Organism: Mallotus nudiflorus; assembly: GCA_947683625.1. NCBI lineage: Eukaryota > Viridiplantae > Streptophyta > Magnoliopsida > Malpighiales > Euphorbiaceae > Mallotus > Mallotus nudiflorus. The sequence continues at coordinate 2,568,322 of CANTUR010000486.1, forward strand.
CTTTGGGGTTGCATGAAGTATATGAGAATCACATGGTCCTGAGCATAAATTTTCTACAAAAAATTGACATTACAACATCATTTGATGATAGACACTAGGAGGGTCATGTCATTTATGAGTATCAGGTCATACAGACAACATTAGGACAAGGATAGCATGTATAGCTTGGTGGAATCCTAATGGATGTTATTGTTGCTTTATCTATATGAGTTGAGTCAGGGTGAAAGGCTAAGGGTTCCTTTAGCAAGAATGCCCCCATATGACTAGGGTTATGGACTCCGGTTAGTGAGTCTAGTATTCATTTGATAACTCAGTCGCCCCCCTTAAGGTCTTGGGTTACAAACTCTAGTCAGATGAGTTTGGTGAATGCATGAGTAAAAATTAAAGGTGATAATACCATATCTTCCTCGCCCCGTGACTCAAGTGGAATCATGGTGGTAGTGTCATTTAGTATTATTGAGGCTTTTAGGGACAAGTGGTGCACGTGTTTGTGATGTGTAGTGCAAATACAATTGTGAGGGGCTCTATATAATTGAGTATTGCATAATAAGAAATAGTCATTTTCAAGTTGATCCCTCTTACTTAGAAGTCCCCATTGGAGTCACAACTGTGAGTGACCTCTCTCGCTTTTGGTTAACGATATAGTTTTCATGGGACATTATGTGGGTCTTTCCATTTTTGAGGGACATGGCAACTTTATCGAATAGGGAAAAATTATTAGTCTTAAGGGGGATGAGATGCTTTTGATTTTATGGAGTCGACACTCAGTTTTTAGAAAATCAAGAAAAGAAAGGACAATGTAAGGTCACTCAGCAAGTATTTTCCCCAATAGAGATTTTTGGGTTCAGAGAATCACATCTACTATTTAACTATTTGTCATTATACGATATTCAATGTATAGCTATCATAACACCTTAGCTTCAATAATGATAATTTGTATAGCATTCGCATAGTACATAAGATAGTGGAAGATAATAAAGCTAAAAATTTAATTATTCCATCGCTTTCTTGATAAAATACATATGAAAAGGAAAAGATTGCAAAAATAAATCTAATTTGGATATGACTGATTTGCAAAATTAACACAACCATTCACACAACTTGATAGATTTCATGAATAATAGGATGATCATGCATGCTTATAGTGATTATTTTATACTAATGATGATGCATGATGATAATATAAAGGATGCATGAGGTCATCACTAGACCTGAGAGCATGAAGACTCTATTATGGGATATGAACTTTTCACATTATTAGTATTTATGATGTGATTTCATGAATTTAGAATAGAGGATGTAGAATGATGATATTAAATAAGCTAATAAACCATTTATTATTCACAGTACCATGCAACATTGCCAGTCTCATCACACAAGTAGAAAAATATTACTAAATGTTGGCAACAGTAAAAAAAATATAATGCGATAAAATAAATGTGCTAAAATAATTGTGTGGTCTTCATACTAGATTGGGCTTGTGTAGGTTTTGAAGCTTTAGTTTTGAGATATTATCAAGATTTCCTCATCGAGAGGTTCAAAATGACAACATAATGATGATGGATTGTATACCTTTAAAGCATGCTTTGACAAAGATAAGACTTGGTTTGGTGGAAAGGGGATCTAAAAACCTAAGAGAAAGGCTTGTGGGAGAGTAAAAAACTATATGGAAAGGGGTTTCCAGCACATTCAATTAGAATAATTTTTAAGTGTGTGTGTTTCCACTTGCTCCCCCTCTAAAATGGGGTGTGAAGAGGTTTATTTATAAGAAAAATTGGGTAGAATAGGGTGGTAGGGGTGTGGTTCCATGCGTATATTTAGGATGATGCATATGGCCATGCAAAGTGCAGATGTCATGCATGTACGCGTGTGATCGATGCAAACTTTAGTCTTCAACACGCACTTTCTGGATTTTGCACCATGTTTGTTCCAGGGTTGGTTCTCAGGGTTTTTAGCCTTTTGGATGCATTTTCAAAGTCTATTTTGAAAAATTCAACCTCAATTTTAGCATATATGACACTTAGGGGTGTTTATGCACACTTTTGAGCGATACGTGCTAATCCTCAGGTTGTGTTGGACCATTTTGGAACCACTTCTAGAGGTTTTAGGGCCTTCTAGATGTGTTTTTGAGGGCTGTTTTGTCAAAATTAATTTCCATTTTTCATAAAGCTAGGTCCCAGTCCAATGAAGTGTGTAGTGGCCCAATAAGCTAAGTATTATGAGAGGAGTTTTCTTGAAATAAACCTCTTATTATTTTGATAATTCATATTTTGTAAGGTTAGGGCATAACTTAATGGCTAAGTGATCAATTTTGCACACTGGTGGGATCGGTTAATTTTTTGATGGGTTTCCATAAGTATACGGATTCGTACAAGTAGTAATTAAATATCGATCCCACAGAGATTGCGGATTGACTACAGTGATACTAGTTGTGTTTGTTTGTTTAAACAACGAAAAAGGGTATTTTTAATTAAAATAAAAATTAAACTAAGACAAAACACAAAAATTCATGATGAAATAACAATCACTTTAGAGAGCTAGGGTTCTTATTACCAATTCAACCTTTATTTAAAATCAATTTACTACTAAGCCATACCTAACGTTAATCCAATTTGAGGGTTTCCCTAGAATCATAGGCTTTCCTCCTAAGACAACCCTATGATTAACCAAGTAAATTGACATTCTTAGATTTAAAGCTCTCACCTAATAAGTGTTCGGTTAACCCAATTTAAGCACCAACCCTTAATCAATATTAGTTGCTTAAGTGTTTCTCAATTAAGAAAGCATCTAACAGGTTATTATTTAAATCCAATATAACCCATCTCTTGATCAAGTTTTATTATGTATATTCAATCAAAGGGTGATTAATCCTAAGAAGACATTAAGTTCAATAACAACCAAAGGATCTAGGTTAATGGCTTAGGTTTAATTATGATTATCCCATGGTTAAATAGCAATAAGAACCCTAACTAAGAATTTAGCTAGTCATGTTAATTTTAAGAAATAAAGAAGAATAATAATAGAAAATAGACATCATCATTTAATTAAAATTAAGAACGAATAAAAACAATTGAATAGAATAAACCCCCTGTTAAATAGGAAGCTTGATGTTCTTCAATTTTTTATTCTCCAATCTCCAAACTAACATAAGCAAGAAAAAATCCTTGTTTTCTCAAAACTGCTCGTATCTCCAAAAAGTGATGATAAAAAAAAGAATAATAATCTTCCCCCTTTTGTTTCTGGTGGCTACCCTCTTATAAAACCCTAATTACCAGCCCTAGGGTTACATCCATGTGAAATCTCCATCTTATCCTTCATGAGTCAGCAATTAAATTTGACTCTGACTTTCCTAATCACCAGGTCGCATGGCCATGTGCAAAATGCTCATGGCCGTGCACATCATTTTTTCATCATTTTAGTATATTGATCTCCATTGCTTTTTAGGCTCACTTCAAGTGCTCACGGCTCCCATATAACCTTCCTCTACTGTTCTTTGACTTCCCTAAATACATAAAAATCAACCACAAATAAACCAACTAATATGTAAAAATAACTAAACACACAAGACATGCAGTAAGTACTCAACTAAATAAAAACTAAATAAAAGAAACAAAAACTTAAATGAAATTGAATTTTTCCTAACACAAAGACTACTTAATGAAATGTATTTTTCACACTCATTAGTTTTTAAGGTTGCACACTTTAGAGGTGTTATGAATAAGTAGACTCTAATCATCTTGGGGATTCATTTCATCATTAGACCTTTTTTAGGATAGTGAAAATTGAGGTATGATAGGAAGGATGATCATATGCAAGCATGTTGCATCATGTGGGCTTTTATGAGCACCGAAATCCTTTGGCAACATGAGAAGTACACTAGTGCAAAGGAAATCTTACATCACCTATAAGAGATGTTTGGTGAGCAAAGTAAGACCGCTAGATATGAGATATCCAAGTGGCTTTTCCATGCTAAGATAATGGAGGGAGAGGAAGTAGGAGCCCATATGAACTCTATAATTAGATCAATGGAGGGGGTAGAGAGTTTAGAATTCACAATGGACTTCCACCTCTAAGTGGACTTTATCCTTCAATCCCTTCTCGAATCTTTTAGGCAAACCATTGCTAACTTCCATATGAACAAGACAAGATAGAGTGCACACTTACGGAGCTTTTAAACATGCTTGTAACGACCTAAAAGGCTTTGTAAGGGAGAAAAAGGGAAAGAGGTTACACTTATTGCCAATTCTAATGGGACTAAGAAGAAAGCCAATAAGAAAAAGAAAGGCAAGACAAGTGTTGTCAAGCCCATGGGTGGCATAGCCAAGAATAAGGGCAAGGCCATTGTGAGGAAAGAGCAAGGTAAGGGAAAGTGTTTTTATTACAAAGGTGAAGGACATTGGAAGAGGAATTGTCCTAAGTTCCTTAAGTCTCTCAAGACAAAAGGAAAGGGAAAATAAGGAGAAGGTGAGACTTTCTCTAATTTATTAGCTTTTAAATATTCTAAGAGCTCATTTAATGCATGGGTATTAGATACCAGTGCAAGTTCTCACATTTTTTTTATCCTTGTAAGATCTAGCAAATGAGAGGAGGTTGAGGCTTAATGAAGTGACCCTAAAGCTAGGAAATGGAGCAAGTGTTGCAGCCAAGGCTATATGATCAACTTCAATTGATTTATATAATCATATTTTGTTATTGGATGATGTATTGTATGTGCCTAATGCCTATAAAAAGATAGTCTCTATTTCTAGTTTAACTAGAAAGGTTTATGAATTCCACTTTTATAAAGATGTATATAAGATTCATTTTGGAAAAGAATTGGTTGGCATGGGTTATTCAATACATGGTTTATATTATATTGATAATATGTCCAGTAACAATGAGCCTCAAACTAATGTGAGTGATGTGAATGCAATGCTAATTGAAAATGCCTCTAGCTTTAAATATCTATGGCACTTGAGATTATGTCACATTGTGGAGGAGAGGATTATGAAGTTAGAAAGGATGGGAATCTTGAGTAATCTTGAATCCACATCTAATCTAACTTATAAGGCTTGTCTTTAAGGAAAAATGACTAGATCACCATTTGTTGGAAAAATGGAAAGAGCCAAAGATGTGTTAGAGATCATACATAGTGATGTATGTGCACCATATAGTGTAATGGATAGAGGTGGTTTCTACTACTTTATAACCTTTATAGATGATCTATCAAGGTATGGGAATTTCTTTCTTATAAAGAACAAAAGTGAATCCTTTTAAAAGTTCAAGGAGTTCAAAGCCTAAGTAGAAAGCCAAACTGGGAAAAGTATTAAGACTCTAAGATTGGATCGAGGAGGTGACTACTTGAGTATCAAGTTCATTGAGTTCCTTATGGAATATGGCATTACATCACAACTCATACCTCTTGGAATACCTCAATTAAATGGTGTGTCCAAGAAGCAAAATTATACTTTATTGGATATGGTGCGTTTTATGATGAGTTACAATGATCTCGCTATATCAGTTTTGGGTTTTCACTCTAAATTGTCGCCTACATCCTTAATCAAGTTCCATCCAAGTCTATTTCTACCATACCATATGAGATATGGAATGGTAGGGCACTAAGTCTTAAATATGTTAAAATTTAAGGGTGCCCAGCTTTTTAAAATTGAATAAGTTGGATGCAAAATCAATTAAAGGAAGGTTTGTTAGATATCCTAAAGATAGCTTAGGGTATTACTTTTATGTTCCTACTAAATAAGTTATTATTGTAAGTAGAGATGCTATATTCCTTAAGAAAGAATTTCTTAAGAAAGGTGGCAAAGGAAGGAAGATAATGTTAGATGAGGAGTCATCTAAGGAAGCCCAACAAATTGATCAAATGGACATTGATAAACCCAAAGAGCCTATTCAAATTAAGAGTGTTATTATATCGACTCTTAGAAGGTCTAGTAGGGTATCTTATCCTTCAGAGAGATATGATTTTCTTCATAATGTGCATGAGTTGCATGTTCATGAAGAGAGAATTCATGACGATAATCCTACTACATATAAAGAAACTTTATGTGATAAAGATTCTTTAAGATTGCTTAAGGCGATGAGAATTGAAATGGATTCCATGTATGCAAACTAAGTCTGGACACTTGTTGATCCTCTTAAGGGCTTTGTATCTAAGGGGTGTAAATTGATCTTTAGGAAAATATTGGTGAGATGGGAAGGTAGAGACCTATATAGCTAGGCTTGTAGCAAAAGGATTTCTCCAAAGGCAAGGGGTTGATTATAAGGAGACATGCTTAAATCCATTTATATTCTTCTTGTGATAGCTACACACTGTGATTATGAGGTTTGGAAAATGGATGTGAAGATCACCTTCCTTAATGGCCATACTGAGGAAGACATTTTTATGGAGCAACCTAAGGGTTTTGAATATGAGGAAAGCTCAAAAGTGTGCAAGCTTAATAGATTGACATATAGTTTAAAGCAAGCTTCAAGGACTTGGAATTGCAATTTTGATGAGGCTATCTATTCTTATGGTTTCATTAAGAATGAGGATGAGCCATGTGCTGACAAGAAGGTTAGTGGGAGTCATCTCACTTTCCTAGTCTTGTATGTGGATGATATTCTTCTCATTGGTAATGATGTTGGTATGATGACCTCTATGAAAGTATGACTATCTAAAACCTTCTTGATGAAAGAGTTAGGGGAGGCTACCTAAATTCTCGAGATTCGAATCTATAGAGATATATCAAAGAGAATGATAGGTTTATCTATAAACACCAAATTTCAAGATAATAAAATATGGATGCTACAAATGACTCAAATGATGAAAATGTTATAAGTAGGTCTTTAACACTAAAAGTTTGAAACCTCAAAACTTTGAATGCGTTTTTAGAAAGAGTTTCATTGATTTTTTTAAGGACTTAATTGTAATACCTTTTAAGATCTAATTGAAAAATTGAATTTCATTTAAGGGTCTTTTTGTAATTAAAAAAAATAAATCAGAATTATAGAATTTTGATTAGAATTCTGTAATTTTGATTAGAATTATATAATTCTAAGATCAAAATTACACAATTCTGGTCGAAATTACGTGTTCTCCATATGTTTTTTTATTTGTACAGAAAATAAAATTTTTTTTCCTGAGTTTTTAATTGGTTAAAAATTTTCTTAAATTTATTTTTGAAATTTATCTAATTCTTTAGGAAATAAAGTCTATTGAAAATTGGAACTCTTAGTCCATAGAACTTAGGGTTTTTTTGTTTTGTTTTTTTTTTCCTTATAAAAGGAAAGCTTAGGCTCCTGGAAGTGGGAGGACTAAATTCTCAATTTTCTGCATTCTTTTCTGTAATTTTGGCTCTCTTCTTCCTAGTTATCTTTAGACTATTCTTTAAGAAATACATAAAAAAACTCTTGGTGATTTATTCATTTGGAGATTTTTGCAAAGAAGAATAACAAGTTTTAAAGGCCTACTTAAAAAACAACGATGATTTTACTAATATGAGGAGCAATTAATTCAGCATCCATAAAGCATTATCTTCTCTTTACTTTCATTTATTCTTTTTATTATTATTTTAGATTTTATTGAATTTCATTTTTATTTAATTTTTATTACAATTTTATTCACTAATCATTGTTTTATCCTTTTGTGATGGTGATTATGGAAGAGATTACATGATGATCATGCTTGGAGAACCAAATCCATAGAGATCCATGGATGGAACATTATAGCTAGATGTAGTTTCTAGGTTTTTCAATTTAATTGTCTTATTTTAATTTATTTTTGGGATTGTATTAATTCTTTTTTTTATTATTATTCTTAATAGTTGATTGTAATAGCCCCAATAATGGGAATAATGAAATTTTGTGTGTGTGATTGGATGTTTTGTTTTAATTAATTGATTAGTAAAATTAGGGTTTTAATTGGGTAATTAATTAAAATCAATGGTTATAGAATCATTAGGTTGTTTAATTAAAATTGGATTAGATTTAAGTGGTTAGAATTAGGGTTGTTTGTTAATTAATTATTTATTTATTTATGGTCACTTTAATTAAATTAGGCTTTTTAGAAAATTTTAAATTAATTGTTTGATCTTTTATTTTTTTATTTTAAATTAATTGTTTTTGGGCATGTTTGCTTAGTTTATGTATTTTGGGCCTTAGGTCCACATTAGGCTTTAACCCATTTAAATTTAGGTTTTCTTAGGTTTAATTAATAAAAATGCATCTTTAGGCCCATATTTAATTAGATTTAAGGTAAAGATAACTTTGGTTCACTTAGTTAATTTAGACATAGGCCTACCTAATATAATTTAATTAATTTAGGCTTAGCCCATTTAATTTAAGCCTTTTCATAATTTGTAGATTTAAGATCATTCTAGAATTAAAACATGTAAAATTAGGCCCACTAAATTAAACATTTTATAATTTATAGATTTAGGCCCATTTTTAGAATTAAAATAAATAGACTTAGGTTTATTTGATTAAAATTGAATAACAATTAGGTCCATTAGTCTTTAGACTCACCTATAAATTCAAACATGTAGATTTAGCCTATTTAATTAAAATCAATGTAGATTAGATTAACCTAGGGATTGTGATGAATGCATTGTTTACTTGTATATTTCATGACTAGTTTGCCTGGAGTTGATTTTTTTTAAGGGTTTATGTGAAATTGTATATAAATAGAGGATAAAATAGTAATTCATAAAGTAATTCTAAAAGAACAAGAGACTGAAAGAAGTTAGCATTTCGTACCTAAAATCTCCTAGTTATGGTGCTGGCTTTTTTTTAGGGAATCTAGTACCACCATTTCTTGATTTGTCCTAGTTATTACCCTTAATGGTGACTCTTTATCTCCACACCATGTCTTTGTGACAGTGGTTAGTGTGTTCTCTAGAGTCCCGAGGTCAAACAGTGTTGCAGTCGCTAAGATCTTGGGCGCGAGCTAAACCCCACCGTCTACAGTGTCGACTCCACTAGGGATAAGAGATACTAATTCTACTTGTGTTCTTTAGAATTATTTTATTAATTATCATTGTATTCTTGCATTCATTCTGCATGTCCCTATTAACTGATGGCGTTGGTTTATGGTTCCATGATTCTATTAGCTTCATAGGATTGTAAATTGGCTAACCATCACTCTTAGCCTTAACTAGGTTCAAGAGAGATTACCTGCTCATCTGACCAAAGTATGTAACCTAAGTTATAAAGTGGGGTAGTTTTCTCTAGAGTTTGTAAAGGATGTCAGGCCCCTCTGACCTTGGCCTGTTACTCAAGTCTTAAAGGAGGGCATCCTGCTAAGGGAACCTTGACCTTTTTACTGGACTAACTTCATGTAGTGGCTTAGTAACTTCCCCTAGGATTACCCAAATTTCTTGTGAATGTTGCCATGAGGTATTTCTATTTATAAAGGCCCAAACCCATACTTTAGAAGCCCTTCAGGACTAATAAAGATTGGGCTATGCTTTTATAACTAGAAATACTATTTCTATGCTTTACAACTTTGAAAGATATGACATGTGCATCGATTCTTGATATCCCCCATTGATAGTAAGGCAAAGGCAAAAAATCCTAGGAAAAGAGACTCACCATTGAATACTTGTGTGGGAGGAATAAGGTTGGAAGGATGTATATACTTGACTTTTTACTTGACTTTATTGTTACTTGTTACTTGTTGCATAGCATGTGCATCATAAATACATTCATCATTCCAAAAATTTGTCTTTTAGCCATCATAGATTCATCAAAGTCTTCCTGTGTGTGGAGTTGGAAAGGTGCTAGACTAGTGAGAATTGATTTGAGTCTGCAATCAATTGCAAAAGAGATCCTTAGCAGGTTGGAAAGGAGTCTTGTCAATCCACTCTACCTAAAAGCTACACAGCCTAAACAAGAAGAAGAAATGGTACAACAAGAGGGAGGAAACTAGACCCTAGAGGATGTTAAAGGATCGTTGATGGATGACATGAGAGAGATGATGCAAGATGAGTTAAGACAAGCTCTGGCTGGATTGATGCCACTACCTGCTACTGTTGCTCCTCCTGTTGTGGCCAATCAACCTATTGTGGGTACACCACCCGCTAATAATGACAATGTTACTAGGAACATACTTGTTGTGGAAATGAAGTAGGAGGATGTCAAGAGTTACATGGTTGAAAAGGCGAAAAAGGAATCAGTTGAGTAAGTTTAAGAGTTGGAATCCAAGTAGATGAAAGCACTGACTCAGAAGATGTCTAAGATGGAAGAGTTGATGAGAGAATAGGGCATTGGATAGTCATTTGACTTTGATAATGTGATGTAATTTGAGGAGGATAATTTGCCTGATAAATTCAAGATGCCACAGCTATAGAAGTTTGATGGTACTAGAGGCCCAAGGATCTAACTTAGTCAATACACAACTACCATGAGCACCACTAAGGCTCCTTTGCCAGTGGTTACTAAGTTTTTTGTGCTATCCTTGGAGGCTATGGCTTTCAATTGGTATAATGGGTTGGAGAAGTCTATTCGAACAGTCTAGAGTGAATTGTGCGCCACTTTTTTAAGGTAATATGACTATAACACCAGGTTTGAAGTGTCCATCATGGATCTAGAATTGACCAAGTATAAGCCTAATGAATCATTCTTAGATTTTCTAACCAGGTTCATGAACAAGGTGGGATTAATGAAGAACAAGCTAGCTGAAAAGGATCAGGCTAGGATGATAGTCCAAAATGTGTCACCCAAACTGGTTGAGAGGTTATAGATGATGAATCCCATGACATTTGTAGACCTTTATGATGATGGGTTACAAGTTGAAGAGATTGAAAGTGAGAAGAAGAAGAATATCACTATAAGCACTAAAGTGAGAAATTACCTAACTAGGGGCATACAATAAGGAAATATTAGTCAGATTGTAGGAGTCCATGCTATTCAACAACCTAAGAAATTCTCAAATTTTAATTTGCCCTTATCTAAAGTCCTAGACTAATTAATCCAAAAAGGCCTCCTTAAACCTTTAACCCCCTTTAGATCACCAAACCCAAATCTCCTTAGCTTTGACCCAAACAGTTATTGTAAATTTCACTAAGTTGCTGGCCATTTCATTAACTCTTGCATGTGCTTTAAACATTAAATTCAAAACCTTATAGACTCTAGAAAAATCACAGACCCTGAGAAATCCAATCTAAATCCAAACACCAAAAATAACCCTTTCTTAAATTACTGAAACATGCCACCCCCAACTACCATTGTGATCAACTCAAGAGTTAGTGAGGAAGAAGTGCTTAACTCCAAACTAATGAGAAATCCCCTAATGCCCCTAAAGATGAATATAGAATAGAAGACTTGTTGGGACAACCTTTAGGTAAATTCAATTACAAGGTGTGTTATTCCAAACCACCTCATTTTAATATGCCCATTTGATGATAAGAAGATGCCAGATAAGAGAGAGAAATGAATGGTTAAGGTATGGAAAGACGAAAAGAAGGAGTGAAACATTATGATTATAGACACATGGTACAACTCTGATGAAGAAGGCACTGAAGGCTATAATGTATGGGTTGATAATCCATAAGTCAGTCATGTTACTAGAAGTGGTAAGGGTTATAAACCAATGGAGAATACCACAAAGAGGGGGGAGGTTGCTGAAAGAGAAGACTCAGATAAACATGATGATGACTTGATCCTTGAACAACTTAAGAAGGCAAAGGCAAATATGAGCATTTAGGAGCTTTTAAGGCACTCAAGTAGCCACAGGAAGGCTCTAGTTAAGGCTCTAACCAATATAAACATCGACATCACTACAACCCCTAAAGTAATGGTGGCCAAGGTTACTGAGAAGAAGCATGTGGTTATCACCTTTTCAAATGAAGATTTACCTATAGAAGGGAGGAATCATAATAAAGCTCTATTCATCCCAACTAAAGTTAGAGGGAAGAAGACTAATTATATGATGGTGGATGATGGGTCTGTAATTAATGTTTGCTCACTATAGATTCTACTTAATCTAGGGGTTAAGGTGGAGGATTTAATAAAATCTAACCTTATAATATGAGCTTATGATGACAGCACAAGGAATATAAAAGTAATGTTTATAGCTCCTATAAAGATCGGACCTATAAAGGTAATGGTGGAGTTCACTATTCTCAATATCTCTATCACCTATGCTTTGCTTTTGGGTAGGCCCTGGTATCATACTTTAGGAGGAGTGCCTTCAACTATGCATCAAAAGGTGAAAATTTTATTGGATGGAGAAGTTATGACTTTAGATGCTAGTGTGGGCAAGATTATATCTGTAGTTACAAATGGTCAGAAGTATGTAGTCACTCCTCTTAGTTTCCAAATAGCCATGATTTCTAATGGAGTTGAGATGGATCCAAGCGCAATGAGCATGATCAATAAGATGAATTATCGGCTTAAAGAAGGACTAAGAAAGAACGAGCATGGAAGTCCAGAGTTCTTAGATTTTAAAGGACAAAATGATAGCAGAGGATTGGGCTATATAGGAGTTGGGCATAGCAGTAAAGGACCTAGAAGAAGGATTGTTGTCAAAAACAACTTCTCAAAGAATATGGGACCAATGTATGATAACTTTATCAAAGAAAGGAAAGAGAAGTTCTACATAGGTGAAAAGGAGCCTATCCAAATAGTTAGAGTGAATGTCCCTGGGTTTGAGATCTTCAAGAAGCATATAGTTGTGGGTCTGGTGCAAGACAACAAAAACAAGATGATAAAGAAAGTTATTGAGAAGATGAGGACTGAGGTCATTAAAGAGCTGCTCTATCTGCCACCTAATTAAGAACCACTATAGGATTTAGCTAGCATTATTAATAATAGTTTTAATAATGCTTTTTATGAAGAAAATGATGCAATAACATCTAGTCTATTTAATGATGAAAATGTTATTTTTCCTATGATCAATGATATAAACTCTGGTTTTGCTTACTTGTGTGTTGTTGACTCTAATGATGTTATGCACTTTAATAATGATTGTTCATGCATGTTTAACATTAATTATATTTAATTAGATTCATTAAACATGGACACAAATTAAAAATGAAAGCATATTTCTATATGACATGATTTAATTTTTGAAGAGAGGGAAAAATTATAGAGAATATTAATAAAAAGAAAGGTAGTATTCGCTTGGTCTTATGAGGACATGCCAGGTCTAGATAGAGAAATTGCAGAGCATCGCATTTTAATATATTTATAGGCTAAAATTGTCAAGTAAAAAATTTGTAGGTTAAGACCAGAGTGGGTAGAAAAGATAAGGGAAGAAATTGCTAAGCAAATCCAGGCCAATTTCCTAGAAGTGGTAGAATATCCTCAATGGCTGGAAAATATAGTACCTGTTCCTAAAAAAGATGGAAAAGTTTGAATGTGTGTAGATTTCAGGGATCTAAATAAAGCATTCCCTGATGATTTTCCTTTACCCCATATTGATGTGATTATCGACAGCGCAACATTTAGTGTAATGTACTCTTTCATGGATGGGTTCTCAGGTTATAATAAGATAATGATGGCAGTCATGGAAAAGATCAAGACCACTTTTTATAACGGAATGGGAGACATATTGCTACAAAATGATGCCATTTGGATTAAAGAATGGAAGAATGTAGGAGTAACTTATCAAAGGGCAATAATAGCTCTATTCCATGATATGACGCATAAGAAGTGGAAGTGTACGTCGATGATATGATGGTCAAGTTAGGAACCAGGGAAGGACATTTTGAGGCTTTAGACAAGTTTTTAATAAGAATAGAAAGATATAATCTAAAGCTAATCCAAAGAAATGTATCTTTGGGGTCACTTTGAGAAAGTTATTGGGGCACAAAGTCAGTAATCGGGGAATAGAAGTGGATCCATACAAGATTAAAGCATTTAGGAGATGCTAGCACCCAGAACATAAAAGGAAGTACAAGGATTTATTGAAAAGCTACAGTACATTAGCAGGTTTATTATGAACTCACAATGATTTGTGATCCTATTCTTAAGTTCTTGAGGAAGAATCAGCCCGTGGAATGGAACAAAGAATGATAAAAAGCCTTTAATAAGATTAAAGAATACCTTACTAATCTGCATGTGTTATGGCCACCAAGACAAGGTAAACCCTTAATCTTATATTTGGCTTTAGAGGAAAAAGTAATAGGGGTAATGCTAGCATAAAAAAGACCAAAAGGGGTGGAGTACACTGTGTATTATCTTAGTAAGAAGTTCCTACCATATAAAGAGAAATATGATCTTATGGAGAATACATGTTTGATTATGATATGGGCCACAAGGAAGCTAAGGCATTATTTCCAGTCCTACAAAGTATAACCTATTTTAAAGATAGATCCTTTAAGGTACATGTTTTAAGTACCGGCCTTAACTAGAAAGATGTCATAATGGTTAGTACTTCTAATTGAGTTTGATATTGAGTAAATCAATACCAAGGTAATTAAAGGAAGAGTAGTGGTAAAATTCCTATCACAGAATGCAGTTGAAGGAAATGAGCTGTGGAATTTACAGTTTTTAGATGAGAACTTAGTAGTAATAGAGCGATGCAAATGAAAGCTTTATTTTGATGGGGCTATGAATAATAGAAGAGTAGGGCAAGGAGAGATTCTTGTCACACTAGGAGGAGAAACCATCCCAATGGCTAAGAAATTGGACTTCAAGGTTACAAACAATATGGCTGAGTACAAGGCATGCATTTATGGGCTAGAAGCAGCACTAGCAGTGGGAGCTAAAGACCTATTAGTTTATGGAGATTCCATGTTAGTCATTAGCCAGGCTAATGAGGAATAAGAAGTAAAAGAAAAGAGGTTGAAACCTTACATCTGTTATTTAAAGAAGCTAATGTAGAATTTTATTAAATGTCTCTCTATGCATTTACCAAGAGATCAGAATAAAATGGCAGATGCTTTGGTGATGCTCTCTTCAATATAGGATAAATCGACGGGGTCGATGATGGAGCCTTTGGTGATAATGAAAATGAAAGCTCCATGTTATGGTGAAGAATTAGTTATGAGCATTCAGATAGGCCCAAAAGAAAAGCCATGGTTTTATAACATCCAAAGATTCATAAAGGAAAGAAAATACCCATATGAGGAAACTTTCAAAAAAAGATATGCCCTTCATGTTCTTACAAGTCATTATGCAAGTCATGATGGGGTATTATATAGAAGAATGCTAGATGGAATATAGTTGAGATGTTTTAAGAAGGATGAAGTAGAATAAGTGATGAGAGAAATTCATGTAAGGGTTTATGGATCTCATATGAATGGGATGATTCTGATGAAGAAAATAATTCGATGGGGTACTATTGGATGAGCACGGAAAGAGAATATATCGAGATAGTGAGACAATGTCATCAATGCCAGATACATGGAAACCTCAACCATCGTCCACTTATAGTGCTAAACAGTTTAGCATCTCCATGGCCCTTTGCAGTATGAGGGATATATATAATAGGGGAGATAAGACCAACTGCCATGAATGAGCATAAATATATAGTGGTGATTGACTATCTCTAGATGGATAGAAGCATAATCTTTTAGTACTTTAAAAGCTAGACAGATGGCAAGATCCATTGAGAAGAATTTCATTTACAGGTATGGGATCGTACATCATGTTGTGACAGACAATGGTGTTAAGCTTTAGGTAGAGACAGTTGAATTATTATAGAGATATAAGATCAAGCATCATAAATCCTCACCTTATCGACCTCAGGCCAATGGTGCAGTTGAAGCAGCTAATAAGAATATAAAGAGAATCCTCTCCAAGATGGTGAAAAAGTATAAAGATTAGTCAGAGTATCTACCTTTTACCTTGTGGGGATATAGAACTACAACATGTACTATTACAGGACAGACACCATTCTCATTAGTATATGGTATTGTGAAGTAATTTTTCCCATAAATATGGAAATTAAATCTTTAAGGGTTGTTATGGAAGCAAAAGTCCTTGAGAGTGAATGGATGCAAAAGAGATACGACCACCTCGTGTCTTTAAATGAGAAAAGGATGGAGGCTCTATTTCACACTCAGATTTATCATAGAAGGATAGCGAGAGCCTTTAATAAGAAGGTCAAACCTGAAAAGATAAAGGCTGGAGATATACTGCTAAAGTAGTCAAGGGCAATAGTGTTTGATCAAAGAGGAAAATTCAGACAAAATTAGGAAGGGACGTATTTAGTCAAGATAATCCTACCTAAGGTAGCTACAAAGATATCAGATTTAGAAGGGAATGAGTTTACTAAGAAAATCAACCTGGATCACCTCAATAAATACTACATTTTAAAAACATGCTTAATGGTTAGAAAACCTTAAAAGGCTAGTCAGGAAAAAATTAGGACATTCTCACTATTCAGAAAACCCACAAAGGGCTAATAAGCAGAAATTCATGTAATAAAAGTGAGGGAAAAATGTTCAGTTAGAAAATCTGAATGGACTAACTGATAACAAGAGTTATGTTATGTGATGTAATAAATGTACTCATTTTGACCCTAGTTAATGAATAAAATTGAAATGAAAATTTTGTTTGAATATTGTATATTTTATCTTCATTACAAATCATAAAGACTTAAAGGAAAAACAAAACATGATAGCCTAAAAGACCATACTTATGAGATCATTATACTATTTTTGTTTTTATTTCTTCTTTTATGACTTATCTAGCAATACTTGAGTCCTTTTGTACTTAGAAAATCCTAGTAGTTCTATAGCTTACATGATAACTCAAGCCTTGTAATTTTCATCAGTAGTCATATCAACATCCAAATGCATGTTCTGCTCTAATGCTCTGCGAGGCCACAAGTTCTTTATTTTATCCAAGAAATCTTGCCTCAGAGGGAAGCCTTCAAAGCTAGGTATAACAATTATAATAAATTTTGTATGACCTTACTAGCAGTAAAGGTGTGACAGGGAAAAGAATGCCAAAAAGTGTAACCCATGAATAGGAACATAGTGGTCATACAGGTTGATGGTCATAATCTTTAACTTCCACTAAGGACAGATCCATGTAATCTCAATGTTAACAATACCTTTCATCCAATCGATCTATTGACCAATAGTACGCTTGTACTTAACCTTCAATGGATGAGATTATAGATGATGAGGTTGATAAATCAAGTCATTGGTAAGGGGATTAAGTAGACTCAATTTCTCTTGCAGCCAAATCTAAAAAAAAATAGTTACATGCCTAAAAGAGAAGCAAACTGCCTAAGAATCGATTTTAAACCCTAAAATTATCTAACCTAATGATAGTTCCAGCAAGTATGATTGGCACAAGGTTAGCCCCAACTTCTACTTATTCTAGGATACTGACAATTCTAGTGTCAACATCTCCATGAGAAGCCACTAGTAAAAACTAGGCATACAAGAAAAAAGAGACAGTCCTAATCTAGGCCACATTGTTCTTATCCGTACACCCATAAGAAGTGATCAAAGAAAAAAGATTGACAGTCCTAGGGTTATGTGTGTATGTGTGTATATGTAGATGTCATTTGAGGGCATATAAAATAATGTCATTAATCTACCAAGAAACTACATCTCAAGGTCAGGAAGAACAATCATAGCAGTTGAATCTAAAGAACAACCAAGAATAGCAGCAAACTCCTTAATTAATGGACATAACTCTTGTCCATTGAATCTAAATACATGGTCTTTGATGTCCCAGAAGGTGGAAGCAGCTTGAAGAAAATTATGGTATATTTTTAGATGCTAAAGGGATTTCAAAGATTTGACATGATAGGGAAGCAGTTTATTCCAGTCACCCCCATTAAGGCTTTTGAGAAACTTCTTTATCAAATTAAGGGTGACTTGTGACATGATTAAGCAAATGAAAGATAGGAATGGGTGACTACCCTTTGATGAGTATTTATACATGCATAAAGGTTTAATATGAATGGGATTAGGATTTTATGTGTGCGGATCAAACTCAAACCAGAAATTAGAACGTAAAAGGGGCAAAGGAAATTCAAAATTCCAATTGGAATTCTAGAAGTCTGATTGGAATTCTAGAAATCTGATAAGAAATCTATAACCTGATCAGATTTCCAAGATTTTTAACCAAAAAAAAGAGAGAAAAGGGTCATTAAATTCTAGGGTTTGATCTAAAACAAAAGTCCGTAATCCATTCAGAAAAGGGAGAACAATTCACAGGGAGAAAGGAAAATATAGTCATGATGGCACAAGTCCTAAAAATGAATTATTAGTCATCCTAAGCTCTAGTGTTTGGCCAAGGACTCCATCCTCTAATAAGATTGTCGCTCTGATATGGGGGCATAGAAGTCTCAGCATCATGACTTTCAAAGCCAAGACCAGCAAGCTGTCTATAAAACCTCTCATTCTTATGCTGTAGATCTCCAACATAATTCTGTCGCATTAAGAATAGTTAAAATGATGCATATTATGCATAACATGCATACATTTTCATACTTTTTGTAAATACTAACCCTTCAACTATCCATGATCTACATAGTAAATAATCTCTAGGATAAGGCAAGTCCATATAGATACTCTACCTATGTCTGAGGGATCTACAAAATGACATATACTAATTCAACAACAAGTGTTAGTTTATGTAGGATTGGAAACACAAAAATACACTTACATGTGAAGCATCAGGAGGAGAGAAGCTAGGAATCTAAACTGTATCAGGGTACATGTGCTACTCAATGGAAGTGTACACCATAAGATCCTAATAGTACATAGGACTATCAAGCTGGTGAATATTGCCCAAAATGATACTCGAGGAAGTATCACCTGGAGCAGCTCTAATATGCTAAGTAGGCTTAACCTCATGCTCAGTCCTCTTAGTGTCACCCTTAGTCTCCTCCTCCATAGTAACATCAGTAGCATTTTAAACCTGCACTAAAAATAAATGTCATATACAATGATGAAGGAGAATGAAGTAAGATTGTGATAAGGAGGAATGGTGATGCAAAACATACCTTAGCTGGATTTACAGGAACTTGCTCTAGTAGATTCTCTTGAATATAGTCATGATAGTGGCGAGAACGCTAGAGCAGTGTCAAAGCATCATATCCCTCAAGAGCTGCTCTAAGCTCAAGACCAGTCAAGCTATAACTACTTAACATGGAAGATGGAATAAAAGAAGGAACACGCCTCTTAGGAGGTCCCATATGCCAATGATAAACACACTCACCTAGGTTCCACATCTAGCAACCATAACCAGAAAGTAAGATCCTTATAGTCTTAAGCCTCACAACAGCAGTCATGAAATTGTATCACTAGATGTCTTTAGCACCCACCAGCCAATCTGATATAACCTGTAAATTCATTCAAATAAATTTTATTTAAATTTTACAACTGATCAGATGCAAATAGTTAAATTTATCTTACCATGTCCCACTATAAAGAGTTCAGCTGGTCTTGATAAGTTTGTAAGTCATACTTGACACTAGCAAGATGAGAAGAACCCCATCTTTGCATCAATGGAGGACTCTTATAAGAGCTAATAGCGTTAAAGCCTTAGGTCACCTCAATCTCAATGCCCTAGATCTAAAAAGGAAAAGACAGTTAAAGTGAAAAAGAGCTATAAAAGAGCAAAAATTAAAAAGGAATAAAAGACACAAAGGAGGCATACATGCAAAACGTACCAGAAGTTGCACACCATCACAACACCTCTACAAATAGTATCCAGTCTATAGTAGAGATAAGCAAGAGTTGCAGATCCCTAATCAAAAGTAACAACTCAAGAAAGATCCTGAAGGGGACTAAGAAGCATAATGCTAACCTCATGACCAGTCTCACCATAAGAGGGTAGTGCCTAGTGGTATCAATAGGAAGCATTTTTCCTTTTAAAGGATCTAGCGAGGTGTGGTAGTGGGTAATCTCTGAAAACCCTGAACAAAAGAAGAAAGAAGCACGTTCTTCCGATTCTTCCATGTCAAAACAAACTTAAGCAAGTTGTTAACATAATGACTCCTGGCATCCTTAAGAAGAGTGCAGTAATGGATATAAAATAGAACTAAGGTACCCCTGAAGGTGATCCCAATGATAGCAGAGAAGTTCATGGAAGAAATAGTTAGCTCACCCACTCGTGTGTGGAAGTTGTGAGTAGTATCCAACCACCTTTCGATAAGAGCAAAATGTGAATAGTGATCTGACCTACGTCGAGCAGTTCATAGAGTAGTAATAAAGTGTCGAAAGCTAGATGCCTAAATGTGTTGTACTACCTCTCCTGATAAATCATGAAAGAGTTCTCAAGCTAAGTGAAAGCAACTTGAGAATTTCAGTGGTTTCTGAATAAAATTCAAAAAATGACAAGATTACCTTCCTTACTAACTTTTGATTTTTATTTATTTTCATTTATATCTTTAAAAAAAAAAGATAGAAAAACTAGATTTCTGATTGAAAATCCATAATTCTAATTGAATTTTTGGATTTCCGATTGGATTTCTGGATTTCTAATTGAAAATCTAGATTTTCAATTAGTATTTCCAAATTTTTGATTGGAAATCCAAAAATTCCAATTTGGAATCTAGATTTCTAATAAGAAATTATGAAGTCTGACTAAATTATATTAGTCCGCTGACATGTTAAAACTAAATTTGTAAAATTTTTCTTTAAAATTGACAATTTCATGTAATTTTGTCTAATTTGTATAAGAGATGTTCTATAATTACATGCATAAATATGTTAATATATTAATAGAAATATATTTTTTACATAATTAAAGATAGAAGAGAAATTTAACCTATCACCAGCCTGTGAGCATCTATGAAGGTGCAAGCAAGTCAAAGGGAGCACCTCTTCATTTTCATTGAGCCCTATACCATTTTAGGGAAAATGCAATTGAAATATGACTGGATCTAATTTCCTGGAGCTGCTTCCAAATAGCTTGCATCCTGGGTGAGCCATAGGATCAAACAGATTCCAATTTGGAGATTAGTTGAAAGAATAATTGAAGAAGTAAGATTTCAAAATCAAGAGAAATAAAAAAAAGAATGAATGAGATGGGAAATGAAGAAATGAATAAGGAAAATACAAAGTATATATTAAAGTGGTAAATGTCCATTTTGGTCTTTTAACTTCATTTGCATTCAAGTCTAAAGCTTTTCTCACAATTTAGTCCTAAATTACAAAGCTACATGATTTGATAATTCCTTGAATTATTAAATTATCAACATAAAATAAATCAATGCTACATGACCCAGTGTAGTGTATTCCTATCAAGATTATACGATTGAGTGTAATCAACATTGTATGACGAAGTACAATGTATCCTTCCATCTAGACTATATGATTGAGTGTAGTTGACATTGTATGACCGAGTGCAATGTGTCAATTCAATTTAGACTATATGACTGAGTGTAGTTAACATTGTACAACCGAATGCAATGTATTAATTCAATTCAGACTATATGACCGAGTGTAGTCAACATTGTACGATCAAGTGTAATGTGTCATTTCAATTCAGACTATATGACTGAGTGTAGTCGACATTTTATGACCGAGTGCAGTGTATCAATTCAATTCAAACTATACATCCAAGTGTAGTCGACATCATACGATCGAGTATAATGTATCATTTTAATTCAGACTATACATTAGAGTGTAGTCAACATCATACAACCGAGTATGATGTATCAATTCAAACTATACGTCTGAATGTAGTTAACATCATACGACCAAGTATGATGTATCAATTCAATTCAGACTATATGATCGAGTATAGTTGACATTGTATGATAGAGTGCAATGTATCAATTCAATTCAAACTATACAACCAAGTGTAGTTAACATTGTACAATCGAGTGCAATGTATTAATTCAATTTAGACTATATGACCGAGTGTAGTCAACATTGTATGACCGAGTGCAATGTGTAATATCAATTCAAACTATGCGATTGAGTGTATTCGACATTGTATGACCGAGTGCAATGTATCAATTCAATTCAAACTATATGTCTGCGTGTAGTTGACATCATACGACCGAGTATGATGTATCCTTTCAATTCAGACTAATATATATATATATTAGGGTTTCATACATCTCCACTTACCAAAACAGTTTTGGTAAGTTTAGACTTCTCTTTCTATTTTGATTCTACTTCCAAATTATAATCCTTTCCTAATTATTTTAGATAACTCTTCCTTTAAATAAATTAAGAAATAAATAAATAAGTAAATACTAATATATATATATATATATCATATGATATCCTAACTGAACATAAGGCATGGAATATGTCATCCTTATATCATTCAATCATATTGTTTCTCGATCCCAAATAGACTACACTGATAACTCTTTATCATTCTACCATGGCCATGCATTTCTCTTCGGTCTAACTTATTGAGGGGCCTAATAGATATCTTCTCAAAATAACTGAGGGATAAATTCCATATTAACCATTCGTAATCCTCACACAAATCATTCTATATCCAATTATAACTTATTTTACCATCCAGTTAAAGTATGGTGTAGGGATGTGTCAAAATACAGAACTTATCCTATAGGAAACCATAGTGATCTCATATCAAAGGATTCAAATAATATTACTATGATGATAATTACCTATGACAATAATCCATGTGGTATTCACATAGTGGGTTGATCCAGTACATCATTTCCCTAAATATATACCTATGAGTTTAACTTAATATCTTATATACATTATTAGTAAAACTTAATCACTAGTCAATCTTATACTAGTCTTTATTCATTCTTATTCTTATAACAATAATCAACTAAGGATATTTAGATTAGAATTCTATTATCACCTAAGATTTTTACTATCAAGTCATGTACTTGATAATCTTAGTAGAATTAACTAATCAAGGATAATACTATAATTAGCTAGTAATAATAAAAATGCCTCTTTATTATTAAAATAGAAATATATAATGTCAAAGTATGACCATTACATAATTGGACTAGGGCATATCGCTAACAGTTAAGGCTATCCTTAAGTACTTGAGAAGGACTAAGGATTTAGTCTTGACTTATAGAGGAGATGACTTACAACTTATAAGTTTCAGAGACTCTAATTTTCAGTCAAATATGGATGATAGAAAGTCTATCTCTAGGTTTATCTTCACTTATAATGGAGGTGTAATGAGCTAAAAGAGTTCCAAGTACAGTACCACTGCTAATTCCACAATAAAAGCCGAGTACATAGCCATATCAAATGCTATTAAAGAAGTTATTTCAATTCAAAAGTTCATCATTGAACTAGGAGTTGTCCTTCCATTAAGTTGGTAGTTCCTCTTTTTTGTTACAATAATGGAACCATCGCTTTGGCAAAGGAATTGGGGTCTCACCAGAAATCCAAACACATACAAATATGCTATCATATTATTAGAGAACTTATTAGAAAGGGTGATGTGCTCATGCAAAAGGTAGCTTTAGCCAATATTATGGCTAATCCACTGACTATGGTGCTCACTCAGCTACAGTTAGACTATTATCTTGAGAAGATAGGTCTTAGATATTGTAGTGAATATCTTTAGTGCAAGTGGGAGAATGTTAGTGTAGATGTGCCTCACTGACGTTTCTTATAATGTAAATGACATTATGGTTTTATCCCTATGGAAATATAATATTCATTTAGATAAAGTGTTTATTTATTTGAGTGTTTACCCTTTAGCATAATGTTAAATGAGTTTATTAAGTGTTAATACTATGAGTGAAAAATTGATTTAGTACATATGCTATAAAATGTTCATAGTCATTAGATTAATAAAGAGGTCGTATTAATTCATAGACTATCAATTCTGTCTATTTTCCTTGATCAGTAAATGATATTGATAGTGGGAGATAGTAAGTTTCATGCTACTTGATATGAGATATTAGAATAGACATGTGGATACTCATATGATGGGTGTCTCGAAAGTGTCTCGAATAGTGACTTAAGATAAGTGATTCAATAGATATTCACTTTAGTCAACAATCACTGTCTTAGACATAATGGTGCATATGGTCCTTTGACCTGAGGCAAAACAGTAATCCATATATGGTTTATTAGAGTTTGTTATCACTTACATACCTATGCTAGCCATATATAGGTATATGACGTGTGGTGGCTCTAGTTAGTTCTATATAGGGATGAGTGATTGGCAAAGAAGTTATTCGGGATAAGATCCTATGCTATCTAAGTTATTCTTGATGAATAAATACCTGGCCAGGTTAAACTTGACATACCCAAAAGGTGTTTTGGTGCTAAATGTGTTTCTAGTAGTAGTCATGTTTTATTAAGAATTGAACTAAAGATAAGGTCATATGATTGAGATAATTAGAGTTTGACTGACCATGACTCTAGCCGATGTCAAGATCTTTAAATGAAGGGAAATTAAGTGAATGGTAATGATGTTATATGGTTCTTATGAATCTATGGATAGCATTCATTTCTAATTAGGTAGTTGTGACATCTATACTAGGGGTCATTCATGACTTATGGAAACTAAATATGATTAATTGGGATTTTCATATTTAGCTTGGAAACTATTATTTATTTCCATTACCATTTGGACTTGAACCTAGTAAGTCACACACATAATAGTAGCACCTATAATGATATTTATTAGTTTGATTATTAATTAAAGTGTTTAATTAATTAATTAAATTAATTGAATTGGATTTTCACTTGTGCATGGATCTAACATATCCTGAAATCTAATTCAAAGATTAGGACTATTAGATATTAATTTTGACATAACTTAATATGTGATATTAAGTTCAAGGACCAAATTAATATTTGCCAATAATACTATTTTGGATATGGACCATGAGATGGGCCTTGTATATATAGCTTAATGGATGATGCATAGGCTTGAACAATTAGGTGTGTTATTAATATGGGTCTTCTTTAAGTGTTAAATAAAGCTTATAAGACTAATTAATGGATGTTGTAGAGATGGGCTCATTTAAGAGATAAATAAGCCTAAAGCCTACTTACTAAAGGAGGTTCCACATAAACATAACCATGTGATGATCATGCTTGCATGGTGGCCACCTAAGAATAAATTTGCATGCAATGTGATTGCATGATTGATAACATGGAGATGTGTCATAACCTTAAGTTAGTGGTCAATCTCTATATGCATGAGATAGTTTATTTTACGCATAAAGTGAAAAAGTAAGCACATGCATGAGATTTCTTATCCTACACTTAAGCTTGAGTTAGTAGAGAATCTCTACATATGTGAATCAGTCTCTTACATACATACACCAAGTTAGTGGAGTTTATTTACATGCTTGATACTTCACTTACTACTTACATTGAAAAAAAAAACACTAAGAGAAAAAAATTTGATTCTTTTTCTTCATCTTTCTTTTAAGTGTTGTGAGTGTGTGAGTGAGAAATACAAGAGTTGTGTTTCTTCATAAATCCATTGTCATAATCCTTTGTACAAGAGTTTTGCAAGTGAAGGCTACATCCAAAAGAGGCAATAAATCCTACATCATCCAAACAAGAGGAGCTTTAGAAAGCTTTCGTGTCACCAACAATAAAGAGCTTATGGGTAGAGATTCTTCAATAGCTTGGAGTCATTCCAATGCCATTTTTGTGTTTCAAGCTAAAGGCTTCACACTTGTGAAGCTATGAGCTTGTAGATTTGCATCAACCATTTTTTAAAGTCTATCAAGCATCCTACCGACATTTGGAGTTCGTAGGTGTTACTAAACTCTAGATGTAGGTCTCTTGCAATGCTTTGTGTTTTTGGTTGTTTTGTGAGTCTTTGATTTATGTTGTCTATCAAGCATGCAAGTAATTAGTTATGTAAATTCAATATATTATTGCAGACGGTGGGGTTTAGCACGCATCTAAGATTTTAGCAACCACAACACTGTTTAGGATCAGGGCCCAAGGGAACACATTAACCATTGTCATAAAGAAATAGCATAGAGATGAGGAATTGCCATCCAAGATAATAACTGGGACAAATCATTTTGGTGGTACTCGAGTCTCTAAAAGAAAGCTAGCACCACAATAATGAGATTCTGGGAATGGAATACTAACTTCTTTCAGTTGTATGTTCATTTAGAATTACTTTATGAATTACTATCTTATTCTCTAATTACATGCAATTTTAATTAAACCCTAATTAAACATCCATTTAACCTAAAGGCAACAAGTCATAAAATTACATGTAAAAAATGCACACAGAAGGCAGCACCCCTATATCTAAACTAGATTAATTTTATCAATTAAAGTAAGCTAATTCTACATATTTTATTTAAAAGTAAAATGGACTAGAGATGGGCCTATGTTTTAATTTAATTAGTGAACCTAAATCTACTTTTTTTAATTAACTGAGGAAATGGGCCTATTGTCTATAAATTTGAAAGAAGAAATTAGTTTATTAGGTGGGCCTAAGTCTAATTAATTTTAACTCAAATAAAAAATGGAGCCTAAGTCTATTTATTTTAAAAGAGATGAAATTAATGGGCTGAGCTAAATCTAAATTAATTTTAATTAACTAGAAATGGGCCAAAGGTCTAATTAATTTTTTTTAAATTAATTAGTGGGCTAAAGTCTAAGTTAATTTTATTAATTAAAAGTAGGACCAAATCTAATTTAACTTAAATGGGCCTAAATTAATTAAAACCTAAAAACCATTTTTAAGCCCATTTATTAAATGAGTTTGATCCTAACGTGGGCTTGGTGCCCAAAGAGAATAAAAACATAAAAACAAGCCCAATCCAACAAACATACTAAAAAATAAATTAAAACAATAATTTTACATGATTTTTCTAAGAAACCCTAATTCAATTTCATACAATCCTAAAATTAGTCTATTGCCATCATTAATTTTAATTAAATTTTACCAAATTGAGCCTAGATTACTAACCAATTTTTAGTGTAGAGAATTAAAATTCCACTAATTTTCCTCTATTGGGGCTATTACAAACTACAGTGCAGGAAATTAAAATAAATTAATTACAACCCAATAAAAGTCACGAATAAAATACTATAGAAGATAATAAATAATAATTTCACAAAACTTAGTCCATGACATCTTATGGATTCTTCAATACTGCCAAAATCTCACGCCACTAATCACACATCCAGAGCACCACACAATACCCATAAAAAACACAAAAAAATTTAATCAATAACAATGATATTATGTATTATGTACTTGACAAAGGATGCAATGAATAATAATTCTTTAATTGTTGAAATGAGTTAAATGAATTAATTAGGAATTAAATCCTAATCAAAATGCAATTATGAATGAAATTGCAAAGAAAAACTCAATTTTAAATGTGTGCATAGTGAAGGGACCAAAGTGAATATTTTCCATTTATAATAAGCTTCCCCCTTAATTTTTTTGATGCTATTCTTTCATTTCCCTCTCCATTTCTTCTTTTTCTTCTTTTTTTTTGTGGTTTTATTCTTTTGATTTCTTGCTCATCCAAAGTTTGATTCACTATCTGTCAGATCCTATGGCTGGCCCACAGCATAGGCTACACAGAGGAGCAGAAATTCCAGCTAACTTAGCCATTATGCTCCACCATTTTCCTCAGAAAAACCTTTGACTTCAAGAGGGTTTTACTATGCTTCCTTTGACTCGCCTTCACCTTTATATGTGCACATATGTGGGCAATGAGGTAACACTTCCTCATTTCTATTTATTTACAAAACTTTATTCACATAGTTAGTAATCAGATTTAGTTTCAGAATGCAAACTAGAGTGTATATTATTGAAATTAGATTAAAAATACTCAGAAAATGCATGAAAAATTTAAATTTAACCTGAGAACACATGATTTTAGTTGAATGGTTGACTAAAAGGTTTGAAAACTGAGTCAAAAGTCCAAAAGTTAGTCGGCATTATGCAATGCCGATCGACATTCTACTTTATCGATCTAAATTTTTGTTATTTAATTAATTATTATTATTATTTTTTCTTTCCTCAAAATTCTTCTAGTGACTGATGAAATTCATGGGTTATTTTCACATAGCACATGAATTATTTCATGGGCTGCCAAAGAATGTGGCGTAGTTGGTATGGACCTTTAGGTTTAGACGATTTATTACGAGGCTTTCGATAGCTTGAGGGAGGTCCAATCGCCATTCTTTATTCACACTGATTGAGCAGTGGATGGATGCAACCCACACATTCCATACTCGTGCAGGTGAGTTAACTATTTTGCTTATGAGTTTTTCTTCAGAGGGACTCCCATTTCCTTTGACATCTGCTACTATAGTCTCCTTGAGCATGCAAAAAGTCATTATATGTGAGATTTGATCGAGTTTGCTCTGATATGGAAGAATTGGAAGAATGTTCTTCTTTCATCATTAATCAAGGGATTCAGATGTCTTCCTACCACCACTCCTCATCAGATTGCCCATAAGGCGAGGTGTGTCCTTTTGATATTGCTTGGCAAGACTCTTTTTTACGAGACTAGTCACAAGGTTAGCATTGCTATACTCAGCCCCTTTCATGACTTAGATCAAGTTGCTACTCTTGATTGGGGATCCACTGTGTTAACCTAGCTTTACTACAGATTGGATATCATCTATAGAGGTGCTATCATAATGTGTGGCTTTTGGCATATCTTGCATGTACGTTCTTCTTCTTCTCCTTTTTTTTAACTGATTTATTTTTTTTCTTTTTTTATTTCAAATTTAAAGTATAGAGATTGGGCTGATTTGGGGTTTTGATGTTATCAGCTCCAACATGAGTCTCCCTCTAATGTAGATATGGGGTTCTTCTTATTTGTCTAGCTTTAGGAACACTCTATAGACTTATTATGTGTAGCTAAACACTGTCAAGTGGCACGATCTTATGGTTGCTGCAATACGACTCTAGGACATAAGGATTCTGCTCCTTGGTTATGGCTACCATATGTGGTATTTAGGAGAGTGAGTGTATTGATGGCATTTTGGACCTTCCCGATTTCACATTCCCTCTGATGTTCCTCTCTCAATGTTATATAGTTCTCATCTGAGGGGTTCAGAGTTAAGAGAGGCATTATAGGGATATGACACCATAATGTTTCTTGAGTGATCTTGCCATTATCGATAGTTCATCCATGAGAACCTCTTGGAGCAAGTTCTTGTTGACCAGGTTAAGGTAACTTATGATCATTTCTCTTATTCTTTTAGAACCTATAAATTACTCTTTTTTTTTTCACAGTTTGAGGAGATTGGTTCCTTTGCCACTGAGGTGATGAGGGAAGAGATAAAGATTGCTCAAAGGATTGAGACTACTCCTGATACTAAGAGATCTGAGCCCATACCTAGTCATACACACTACACTCAACATGTTGGGACTAGTCGTGAGGCGGTTCTTGTTGGTGCTATCTTTGCTGATGCCTCTCTTTTAGATAGGTCCATGCTTTATTAGGCTCTGTAAGCACCCAATTCCATGATGCAATTATGCATGCGTATGATAAAAGCCCTTATGATGAAATTAATCAAAAAATTAATCTCTAGTATCGATGTTTCATAATTAAAAGGATTAAATTGTAACATTTTATAGTTTAAATGCAAGAATTATAAGTTTTAGGGTTGAACTTCGAAAAAAATCAAGTTTTTGGAAATTTGTTTTGGCATGTCAAATGCCAGTAGGCATTCATCCAAATGTTGATTTGCATTTGGCTTAATGTCGATCAGCATTAGCCAAATGCTGATCAACATTTGGCCTAATGCTAATTGACATTAGACAGATGCCAATTGGCGTTTCACTAGATAATGGTTAGCATTACATTGGTTTTTTCTCTTTTTTTTCTTGTGTTTGATTGGTTAATTGGATGTAATTAACACATATGTCCCACTCTGTGTGTTTAAAGAAGTCTCTAGACTTTGTTCAAAATTAATCCTATCCAATCTGTGTTTTCAAAAATTAAAAAATCAAAATCCCAGATGCTAAAATTCTTAGTGTTGTATAACCAAACCCTGTCTTCATGTAGAAGAGGTTGGATCCCTAGCTTTAAAAGCCAAGGGAGAAGTCTGTAGGGAGGGGGGCCTTTCTTTTTTTTTGGGAGAAAAAGTATTATAAAAAATGGTTGAGATTGATTTTTATTGACCATAGCAAAGATTTTTTTTCTTTCTTTTTTAAAGCCTATAAAACCTAATTCTTTACAAGAGGCCAAAAACCTCAATTGCTCACTTTTGATTTTTAAAACCCTAGAAAACCAAATAAAAATGCATTATATTTTTAGTCCAGAAATTGTGGAAGAGACATTACAGAGCCAATTCCAAACAGTGAAAATCATAGTCTGAGGGGCTATATAAATGCATCTGCACACCATCCTTTTCACTTCTTTGCCTCTTCTTTTCTTTTAATTCAATCTCTTTGTTTTAATTATTAAGTTGATTACTGATTAAATTTTGTTCTTTTGTCTTTGTTTTTGGCTTTTGTTCTTTGGTGCTCTAGGAATGAGGATTGGTTATGGTGTAGTATTTGAACAATAATCTTGAAGAATCCATGGAATGCCATGGATCAAAGCATGTGAAACCCCATAGAATTTAAGATTCTTTTAATTCTCTATGTTATTTGTTCATTTTTTATTTTTGGTTTATAATTAATTTCCTTTTAATTCTCTACACTGTAGGTTGTAATATTCGTAATAGTGGGAAAATAGTGGAATTCTAATTCTCTGCACTAAAAATTGATTAGTAATTTAGGTATAATTTGGTAAAATTCAATTAAAATCAATGACAACAGTAGATTAAAGTTATGGTTGTATGTAAATTAATTTAGGGTTTTTTAGAAAATCACGTACAATTATTTATTTGATATGTTTTGATATATTATTTATTTTGGATCTTATTTTTGGGTTTATTTGATCCTTTTGGGCCCAAGCCCACAATTAGGTCCAATTCACTTAAAATAGGTTTGTAAATGGTTTAGGCTAATTAATTAATTAAAACCAATGTAGGCCCATTATAGGTTAATTAGATTTAGGCCCATTTTTATTAATAAAATCAATTTAGATCTAGCCCAGCCCAATAAAGCATTTTTATTTCTTTTAAAATTAATTTAGACTTTAAGCCCATTTTCAAGTTAATTAAAATTTATTTAGATTTAGCTCAGCCCATTTAATTTCATTACTTTTAAAATAAATAGACTTAGGCCCACATTTCACTTAAAATAAAATCAAGTTAGACTTAGGCACACTAATTCAACTTCTTCTTTAAAATTTTATAGACCTAGGTTCACTAAAATTGATAAAAATGTAAGTCCTTTGTTAGCCCACTTCATTTGTAAATAAAATGTAGAATTAGCTAATTTCTAAATAAAATTAACATAGTTTAGACTTAGGGACATTACACCTTGTATGAATGCTTTTTTTATATGTGATTTTATGATTAGTTGCCTTAGGGTTAGATCGATGTTAAAATTAGGGTTTAATAAAATTGCATGTAAATAGAGAATGAAGTAATAATTCATAAAGTAATCCTAAAAGAAACATATGACTAAGAGAAGTTAGTATTCTGTTCCCAAAATTTCCTAGTTGTCGTGCTAGCTTTCTTTTAGAGAATCTTGTACCACCAAAGCAATTTGTCCCAGTTATTACCCTGGGTGGAAACTCCTCATCTCCATGCTATGTCTTTGTGATATAGTAGTGTGTTCCCTAGGGCCTTGAGCCCAAGCAATGTCACAGTTGCTAAAATCTTGGGTATGCGCTAAACCCCAACATTTATAATGGCGACTCCACTTAGGATAAGAGATACTAATTCTACTTGGGTTCTTTAGGATCATTTTATTAATTATTATTTTATTCTTGCATTCATTCTACATGTCCTTATTTACCCGATGGCATTAGTTTATGATATCATGATTCCACTAGCTTCATGGGGTTGTAGATTGGTTAACCATCACTCTTAGCCTTAACTCGATTTAAGAGAGATTGTTGGGCTCATATGACTAGAGCCTGTAACCCATGTCCTAAAGGGGGGTAGTCTTCTCTTGAGTTGGTAAAGGATGTTGGGCCCCTCTGACCTTGTCCTGTGACTCAAGTCCATAATGGAGGGCATTTTACTAAGGGAACCTTGACTTTTTACTGGACCCTAGCCATATACAATGGCCTAGTAATTTCCTATAGGATTTACCCAAATTGCTTATATATTTATTTGCCATGAGGTATTTCTATTTATAAAAGCCTAGACCCATACTTTTGAAACCCATTTGGGGTGATAAAGGTCGGCCTAGACCTTTATACCTAGAAATGCTATTTCTATGCCTTTACTGCTTTAACAGAGATTTGGCATGTGCTTTAGTCCTTGATATCCCCTGTTAATATTAAGGCCAAGACCAAAAATTCTAGGAAAAGAAAATCACCATTGAATATATGTTTGGGAGCAATAAGGTTGGAAGGTTTATGCTTGCATGTTGCTTGTTGATTGTTTCTTGATACTTGTTATGTGCTATTTACTTACTACTTGCATTATGCATACATGCACTTCATCCATCATGGTAACACCTTTTTTTGCAGCCATCATAGATTCATCTAGGTCTTCTCGTATTTGGGGATGAAAAGGTGGTAGACTAAAAAGAGCAAGTAAATGTCCTAAAGCCCTAGCAAAAGAAATCCTTCACAGGCTGGATAAATTGGAGAGAAGTCCTATCAACTTGCTCTATTTGGAAGCTGAACCAACCCAAACTGAGCCCATAAAAATGGAACAACAATAAGGAGGGAACTGGACCTTATAAGACATTAAAGGAGCTTTAATGGATGACATGAGGGCTATGATGCCGGATGAATTGAGACAAGCTCTAGCTACATTAATGCCACTAGCCACTATTGTTATACCACCATATGTACTTGAATAACCACCTACTATCACTGCTACTATCCCATCTACTATCACCTACTATCACCTACTATCACTGCTACTATCCTATCTACCATAGGTGCTCCACCTATTACTGTTGCTATCCCACCTATCGTAGATGGTCCACCTGCTGCTGCTACCATCCCACCTACCGTAGATGCTCCACTTGCTACCAATAATGCTGGGGGGCAACCTATTGCTAGAAATCTACCTATCATTGATATGAAGGTGGAAGATGTTGAGAATTAGTTAGTAAAAAAAGCCAAAAGAGAATCACTAGAACTATTACAAGACCTTGAGTCCAAGTAGATGCAAGCACTGACCCAAAAAATGTCTAAAATGGAAGAACTGATTAATGGACAAGGTATGGGATACTCATTCAACTTTGATGATATATTATAAATGGAGGGTGGTAAGCTGCCTTAGAAATTCAAAATGCCTCAGCTACAAAAGTTTGATCGAATTGGAGATCCTAGAATTCATTTGAGTAAATACACTACAACTATGAGCACTACTAAAGCCCCATTAGAAGTGATCGCTAGGCTGTTTGTCTTGCCTTTCTGCCATATGAAGAAAAGTATGATCTCGTAGAGAAGACATGTCTAATATTGATCTAGGCAATAAGAAAATTAAGACATTACTTTCAGTCCTATCAGGTTCAGGCTATTTTAAAAATAGATCCTTTATGGTATCTATTTCAAGCATATGCTTTAATTGAAAAATTTCTCGATGGTTGGTACTCCTAACTAAATTTGACATAGAGTACATTACTACAAAGGTGATCAACGGAAGAGCAGTAGCAGAATTCCTAACTCAAAATGCAATAGAAGGTGAGGAACAGTCAATCCAGATGAAGTGACCTTAAATGAGAGATATGCTCTTTGTGTTCTTGCATGAAATTATGCAAGTCATGATGGAATATTATACAAAAGAATGCCGAATGGAAAGCAGCTTAGATCTCTTAAGAAAGATGACGTTGAAGAGGTGATGAAAGAAATCCATGCAGAAGCTTATGGTTCTCACATGAATGGGATAATCCTGGCAAATAAGATAATTAGACAAGGGTACTACTAGATGAGTATAGAAAAGGAATGCATTAGAGTAGTAAGATAGTGCCATCAATGCCAGATTTATAGGAATCTTAACAACCTTCCTCCTATGGTGCTAAATAGCTTATCATCTCCCTAGCCCCTTATAGCATGGGGGATTGATATTATAGGAGAAAGAAGGCTGACAACATTAAATGGGCATAAGTACATAGTGGTGGTGATTTATTACTTTTTGAGATGGGTAGAAGCAGAATCTTCAATGCTCTAAAAGCAAAACAGATGGCACGGGTCATTGAGAAGAGCCTTATTTATAGATATGGGGTTCTACAACATATTTATGATAGATAATGGGGTTCAATTTCAAGCAAAAACAACAGAGTTGTTACAGAAGTATAGGATTGAGCACCATAAATCTTCAACCTATAATCCTCAGGCTAACGGAAGTAGTTAATAAAAATGTCAAGAAAATCCTCTTTAAAATGGTTAAGACTTACAAGGATTAGTATGAATTTCTTCCTTTTACCTTATAGGGATACAAGACTACAGCTAGAACTACCACATGCCAAACACCATTCTTATTGATGTACGACTGTGAAGCAGTTTTGCCTATAAAAGCTGAAATCAAGTCCTTGAAAGTGGTTATGGAAACTAAAACATCTAAGAGTGAATGGGAACGAAAGAGATATGATCACCTTGTATCTTTGGATAAGAAAAGGATGGATGCTTTATTCCATACTCAGATATATCAGAGAATGATACCGAGATCATTCAATAAGAAGGTTAAGCCTAGAAAGTCAAAGCTAGTGACATGGTGTTAAAGTAGTTTAGGGCTATAGTGTTTGATCCGAGAGGAAAATTTAGACTAAATTATGAAGGACCATATTTATTCAAATCATTTCTACCTAAGGGAGCTATCAAGATATCAAATCTTGAAGGGTATGAGTTCATGGAGCCTGTTAATTTGGATCGCCTTAAGAAATACTACTTGTAAAAAATGAATAAAAGTAGTATAAAGAGAAAAAAGTCTACTGACTAGAAAATTCGTAAAGGCTAGTCAGGCAAAAGATAGGACATTCTCACTGTCCAGAAAACCTGTAAAGGTCTAACAGGCAAAAATTAGGGAATAAATAAAAAAATAGTAATCTCGCTGATTAGAAAACCCACAAAGGGCTAGTTAGGCAAAAATTAGGGAAATAAAATGTGAGGAAAAAATATTCATTTAGAAAATCTGAAAGAACTAGCTGATAATAGGAGTTATATCATATAATGTAGCAAATGTACTCATTTTGGCCCTAATTAGTGAATCTTATTGAAATAGAAGTTTTGTTTGACATCGAAGGTGCTATCTTATTTACAATGCATAAGTGTTGAAAGGAAAACATAACATGAAAGTCTAATAAGCTTTATGAGACCATTTTCAGCTATGCCTTTGTTTCTTCTTCTGTGACTCTTCATATAAAGCTTAAGTCCTCTTGTAGCTAGAAAATCCTAGGGGCTTAGTGGCTTGAATCACAACCAAAATCTTGTAATTTTCATCAATGGTCTTATCAGCATCTAAAAGTATGTTCCTTTCAAGAGACCTCTGAGGCCATAAGTTCCTAATCTTATCTAGAAAATCTTATCTCAGGGAAAAACCTTTAAAATCAATCGAGACAATGATAATGAACTTTGGGCAACCATACTAGAAATAAAGGCATAGAGGAGTGAAGAAGGAAGAGAAATGCAGTCCTAGAATAGGAACACATTGATCATATAGCTCAATGGTCATAAACTTTAGTCTCCATCAAGGGCAGGCCCATGTGATCTCAAAATTTGTGATCCCCTTTAGCCAATCAACCCATTGGTCTATGGTGTGCTTGTCTGCCATCTTCAATGGGTGAGATTGCAACTAGTGAGGTTAATAAGATAAAGGATTGGCAGGAGCAGCAAGTAAGCTCAACTTCTTCTGTAGCCAAATCTGAAAAAAGTAAAAGATAAAATAATTAAAAGCCCGCTAAGTTGAAAACCTAAAAGGGTGGCTTAGGAAAAAATTAGGGCAAGCCTGCTAAATTGAAACCCCAAAAAGGGTGGCTTAGATAAAAGTTAAGGCTAAAAAAATAAACTAGGGGCATCTATTTATCCAAGTTTAATTCAGGAAAAGGAAACATTTGAAATCCATTCAGGTTATCAAAGTACAAAAGAACATATCAAATTACAACATAGACAGCACAATAAAAGTCAGAGATACTAATAATCAGAATCAGTCATCCCAAGCTCCAGAATCAGGCCATGGGTTCCATCCTTTACTAGGATCATCATGATGACACATATCTTGAGGTCTAATAGAAGAAGGCCCAATACCATATAGATTAAAGCTCAAACCGACCAGCTACTATTGAAGCCTCTCAATCTCGCGCTTTAGATCACAAGCATAACTTTGTCATGATTAGGAAAATGTCATTACATGCATACATTATACATTTTGTCAATGTATATACTTCCCCACCAACGGTCTATGACATGCAAGTGAATAATCTTTGAGATGAGGCAAGTCCATACAGGTACTTTACCTATGTTTAGGGAACCTGTTTTGTAAAAATTTTACTAATATCAATATCAAGTTTATAGATTGATGTAGGAAATAAGTCAAATGGACTTACATGAAAAGTATCCGTCGGGGAAAATCTAAGAAGCTAAACATTGCCAAAATGCATCTGCTACTCAACTGGAGTTTGAACAATAAAAGCCCAGTAGAACATGGGCCTATCTCAGCATCGCCAAGAGTAACACCAGCAAAGGCCTCATTGCGACTAGTCCCAATATGCTAACCATAATGTGCATGGCTAGGTCTGGACCTAAGACCTATAAAATTAGGAGTAATATTAGCAATAGGAACAATCTCAGACTTAGGAACGGTCTCAGTCCCTTGTGCAGTCTTAGTTTCCTCCTCCATCACCTCATCAATAAGATCTACTCCATGAGATGCTTATGGATGAACTGTTGGTAATGTAGAGATCACTTGAAGCATCATATCCTTGAAGTGCCTCTATCAGCTTTGAACCTCTCAGATATGAGCTATGTAGCATCAAAGGAAGGGTATCAAAAGGAATACGATGTCAAGAAGGTCCATGAGACTAGTGATAAACTCGCTCTCCCAAATGCCATATCTAACAACCATAACTAGGAGGCAGAATCCTCATAGACTCAAGTCGTACTACATCGGCCATGAAGTACCACTCCATGGTATTCATCTAATCATGATAGGTCTAAAGAGTGTTCTTAGTGTTGGCTAAATGGGAGGAGCCCCATCTCTGCATCAGAGGGAGACTCCTATTATAACTGATAGCATCAAAGCCCCTGATCAACCCAATCTCTCTACTCCAAATCTGAAAGAAAAAGAAAAAGAAATTAGCAAGTCATACAGAAAGTAAGGATAGTAATAAGTAATGAAAAGAAGACATACATGCAAGGCATGCTAGAAGCCACACATCATGAAAACACCTCTACATATAGTATCTAGTCTATAATAAAGATAGGATAATACAACAAATCCCCAATCAAGGGTACCAACTTGACCTAAGTCATGAAGAGGGCCAAGTAAAGAAATGCTGACCTCATGACCAGTCTCATAGAAAAGGGTCATGCCTAGTAAAATTAGGAGAAGACACCTCAAATTCTGAGCAATCTGATGAGGGGTAGTAGTAGGAAGACATCTCAATCCCTTGACCAGAGATGAAAGAATAACATTCTTTTAGTTTTTCCATATCGAAACAAACCCAATCAAGTCATACATATACTGACTTCGTGCGTCTTCAGGCAAACTGCAATAGTTGATGTTGAAAGTAATAGGACTATCCCTAAAGGCAATCCCAATAATAGTAGAAAAACTCATAGGATAAACTGTCATCTCGCCTACACGGGTATGGAAAGTGTGGGTAATATCCATCAACCACTTGATCAGAGCAAAAAAGGAGTAATGATCAGACTTGCCTTAAGCTGATCGAAGCACAACAATGAATCATTTGAACTTAGAGGCCCATACTAGTTGCATCACATTATCTGATAACTCATGAAACAATTCTCGAGCTATGTGAAAGCAGCCTATGAATTTCATCACTTGCTGGATGAAATTTAAGGATTCAAAAAATAAAATAAAAAGATAAATGAGTTTGGATTAATTAATTAATTAAAAAATTAAAAAAATTGAAAAATCAGAAAGTCGATCGACATGGGCTAAATGCCGATCGGCATTTGAGCAAATGTTGATAGGGCTTTGCATGTAGACCAAATTTTAGCCTTCTGACACTATTTTTCAAGTGTTTAAGAAATTATACAGTATACCCAGGGCCAAATCCTATGTGATAAGAGTTTTCATGCATTTTTTTATTAATTTCTAATCTAGTTTGAATAATGTGCATACTAGTTTGCATTCTAAAATTTATTCTAACTACTTACTTTATTGACATTTTTTTGCAAGAATAAGTAGAAATAAGGAAATGTTACCTCATTACCAACATCTGTACACCAATGGAGGTGTAGGCAAGTCAAGGGAAGAATGGAAGAGCCTTCTCGATGTCTAAGGTTGTTATAGGGAAAATGGAGGAGTTAAATGGCTTGGTCTATTAGAATGTCTGCTCTCCTATGTACTCTATGTTGCGGGTTAGCCATAGGATCTGACATATTACAGATCGGATGTTGGATGATCAAGAAATCAAGAAATGAAAATCAATGCAAAGAAAGGAAATGAAAAGGAAAGAAAATGAAGAAAGAATGAGGAATGAATAAGATACGCAAAAGGGAAGTAATAAATAAAATGGAAAATGTCCATTTTAGTTCCTTGGATATGCTTGCATTTAAATTCAAGTTATTTCTTTGCAATCCAGTCCACAATTACATTCTAATTAGGAATTAGTTCTTAATTAATTCATCAAAATCCACATCCTTAATCATTAAGTACATACATTTGTCTGTATTTATTCTGAATTCTCAATTAAGTATAGAATATGGAATATAAATACAAAATTCAATTTTTGAATTTTACATGCATCGTTTAGATTAAGAATCTTAAATTTCATTTTTGTTACATGCTACACAAAAGCAATAATAGGAATTTTAAGTTCTTTTGTTATGCACTGCACAGTAGTCATAACATGAATTTCAAATTCAATATGTTATGTGTTACATAGCAGTCATAGCACTAGTATTTCAAATATTTCAAATCACTAGACACCACACAATAGTTATGGTGTTGCTGCTAGATGTTCCACAGGAACTATAGCGCATTTTTTCTAAATTATAATCACTAAATATCCCACATGGAATATAACGAGAGTTATTGCATATTTTGTTAAATATTCCATAGGAAATATAACAAAACTCATAATCGCTAAATGTTCCACAGGGAATATAGTGAAAACCATTGCATATTTTTGTTAAACGTCCCACAGGGAATATAACGAAATTCATAATTACTAAATGTCCCATAGGGAATATAATGAGAATCATTGCATATTTTGTTAAACATTTCATAAGGAATATAATGAAATTCATAATCGCTAAATGTCCCATAGGGAATATAGCGAAAACCATTGTATATTTCGTTATATGTCCCATAGGGAATATAATGAGATTCATAAATGCTAAATCTTCCATAGGGAATATAGCGAGATTCATTGCATATGTTTCACTAAATATTCCATAAGAAATTTGGTAAAGCATAAAACGTAACATCTTGCTTAAAATTGCATAAGCAATTTAAGTCTAGATCTATTAGTTAGGATATAATTAAGTATCATGATTTTTTCTTCTAAAATTGGTTGCTTTTATTGTTTTGTCGTAATTTGTCAAGAAAACAGTGACAATGGGGGGCAACTGTAAACACCCAATTTCGCTATGCAATTGTGCATGTGTGCTACAAAAGCCCCTATGATGAAATTAATTAAGAAATTAATCTCTAGTGTCGATGTTTCATGATTTAAAGGATTAAATTGTAGTATTTTAAAGTTTAATTGCAAGAATTATTAGTTTTAGGGTTTAAAGTTTTTAGAATATTTTTTAAATTTTCTTTGGCATTTAGGCAAATGCCTATCAGCATTTGGCCTAATGCCGATCGGCATTAGACAAATGCCAATTAGCATTTCGTTAAATACTAGTTGTCATTACGCTGATTTTTTCTCTTTTTTTGCAATCTTGGTCTTTTTTCTTGTGTTCGATTGGTTAATTAGATATAATTAACAGATGTGTCCCACTCTGTGTGTTTAAAGAAGTCTCCAGTCAAAAATCAAAAAATAAGAATCCCAGACATTGAACTTCTTAGTGTTGCACAAGTAAACCTTATGTGCACACATAAGAGGTTAGCTCCCTAATTTTAAAATCCGAGGGAGAAGTCTACAAGGAGGGGGGTTTTTCTTTTTTTTTTTTGGAGAACAATTATTATAAAAAAGGGTTAAGTTGATTTTTATTGAACGTAGCAAAGATTTTTTTTCTTTCTTTTTTGGAGCCTGTAAAACCTAGTTCTTTACAGGAGGCCAAAAACCTCAGTTGCTCACTTTTGATTTTTAAAACTCTAGAAAACCAAATAAAATTGTGTTCTATTTTTAGTCTAGAGATCATGAAAGAGACATTATAGAGACAATTCCAAATGGTGAAAATCACAGTCTGAGGGGCTATCTAACTGCATTTGCACAACATCCTTTTCACTTATTTACCTCTTCTTTTCTTTTAATTCAATCTCTCTATTATAATTGTTGAGTTGATTACTGACTAAATTTTGTTCTTTTTTTTGTTTGTTTTTGGCTTATGTTCTTTGGTGCTCTAGGAATAAGGATTGGTTATGGAGCAGTATTTGAATAGTAATCTTAAAGAACCCATGGAATGTCATGGATCAAAACTTGTAAAACCCCTTAGAATTTAGGATTTTTTTATTTCTCTCTATTATTTATTCATCTATTGTTTCTGGGTTGTAATTAATTTCCTTTTAATTCTTTGAATTGTAGGTTGTAATAGCCCCAATAATGGAATTCTAATTCTTTGCAGTAAAAATTGATTAGTAATTTAGGTATAATTTGGTAAAATTCAATTAAAATCAATAATGGCATTAGATTAAAGTTAGGGTTGTATGTAAATTAATTTAGGGTTTTTTAGAAAATCACGTGCAATTGTTTATTGATATGTTTTGATATATTATTTATTTTGGATCTTGTTTTTGGGTTTATTTCATCCTTTTGGACCCAAGCCCACGATTAGGTCTAATTCACTTAAAATAGGTTTATAAATGTTTAGGTTAATTAATTAATTAAAACCAATGTAGGCCCATTTTAGGTTAATTAGATTTAGACCCTTTTTAATTAATAAAATCAATTTAGATTTAGCCCAGCCCAATAAAGCATTTTTATTTCTTTTAAATTTAATTTAGACTTTAAGCCCATTTTCAAGTTAATTAAAATTTATTTAGATTTAGCACATCCTACTTAATTTCATTACTTTTAAAATAAATAGAATTA
Source organism: Mallotus nudiflorus (assembly GCA_947683625.1). Taxonomy (NCBI): domain Eukaryota; kingdom Viridiplantae; phylum Streptophyta; class Magnoliopsida; order Malpighiales; family Euphorbiaceae; genus Mallotus; species Mallotus nudiflorus. The sequence continues at coordinate 2,609,548 of CANTUR010000486.1, forward strand.
GGCCCACTTTTCATTTAAAATAAAATCAAGTTAAACTTACACCCACCAGTACAAGTTTTCCTTTAAAATTTTATAGACTTAAGCTCATTTCCTTAGATAAGTTAAAATAAATAGACCTAGGTTCACTAAAATTGGTAAAAATGTAGGTCCTTGTTTAGCCCACTTCATGAACAATAAAAGGATTACAGCTAATCGCGAGCAATTATGGATTGTAGCATCATCAATGAGCAAAGAAAGGGTTGCAGCTAATCGTGAGCAGTTATGGACTGCTACATCATCAATGAGCAATGAAAGGGTTATAGCTAATCGTAAGCTATTATGGACTGCAGCATCATCAGTGAGCAATGAAAGGTTTGCAACTAATCGTGAGCAATTATGGATTGTAGCATAATCACATAAAAGAAATCAACACTATATGACCTAGTGTAGTCAACATCACATGACCGAGTGTGATATATCTTTTCAATTAAGACTATACGACCAAGTGTAGTCAGCATTGTATGACCGAGTACAATGTATTTCCAATCAATATTATACGACCAAGTATAATCAGAATCATACGACTGAGTGTGATGTATCTTTTCAATCAAGACTATATGATCGAGTGTAGTCGGCATTGTACGATCGAGTACAATGTATTTCCAATCAAGATTATATGATCGAGTATAATCAACATTATATGACTGAGTATGATTAGACCGAGTATAAGTTGATTATAACCTCTTCAAATTAGACTATACAACCTAGTGTAGTTAGCAATGTAAGACCGAGTACAATGTATTTCCAATCTAGATTATACGATCGAGTATAATTAGAATCATATGACCGAGTGTTATGTATCTCTTCAAATCAGACTACACGATCGAGTGTAGTTAGCATTCTATGACCAAGTACAATGTATTCTTCCAATCAGATTATACATTTGAATATAATTGGCATTATACGATCGAGTATGATGTAACTTTTCAATACAAACTATACAACCGAGTATAGTCAGCATTGTACGACTGAGTACAATGTATTCTTTTAATTAGATTATACGGCCAAGTATAATCAGCATCATAGGATTGAGCATGATGTAACATTTCCATTTAGACTATATGTCTGAGTATAGTCCACATTATATGACTGAGTGCAATGTATCCCTTTTACACAACATTATATGACCGAGTATAATATATCCTTATAAATCAATGTTGTACATTTGAGTATAGCAAGTTCATAAGAAAAAGCTTCACGGAGCACATGCAAGTATCCTAACTTTCTACCCATAAATTGTATGCTTATTTGATTTGTCATAATTTGTTAAGCAAACAACGATAAAGGGGGGTAACTGTAAGCACCCAATTTTAGGATGATAAAGTATGGGTACGACAGAGGACTCCAATGATGAAAATATCATAAATAAGTCTTCAATACTTTAAGTTTGAAAACTCAAAAGTCTGAATGTATTTTTTAAAGAAAATATTTAATGTTTTTTAAGGACTAAATTGTAATACTTTTTTAAGACCTAATTGGAAATTTTAAATTTCTTCAAGGGCCTTTTTATAATTAAATGTTAAATTTTTTTTATTACGGATCAAAATTAGAGATTTTCTATTAGAAATCTATAATTCTTATCGAAATTGTACTATTCTGATAAGGTCCCACGCTATTTTTCAATTTTTTTTTAATTTTTGAAAATATTTTTCTTGACTTTTGATTGGTTAAAAGTTTTCTACCATTTATTTTTTAGATTTTTAGGAAATTAAGTCCTTTTAAAATTGGAACTCTAAAGTATGTAGGATTAGGGTTTTTGGGCTCTTTTCTTATATAAGGATAGTTTAAGCTCTCCTTATGGGGGGGCTCTCTTTTAGACTATCTTTCTTTTTGCTTTAAAAAAAGGGGTTCTCTCCATATTCTTGAGAGCAGTACATAAAATATTTTTTTGGAGATTTTCTATTTTGAGAGCAAGAGCAATAGAATTTTGAGGAGGAGTACATTAAGTTTTGAAGATCCATTAAAAGCAATGGTGATCGATAGCACATTGAGGAGCAAATCAATATTGCATCCATTCAATAATCCCTTACTGTACCCTTTTCTTTTATTTTTATTTGATTATTTAGTTTGATTTTAATTTTATTTAATTTTTATTTTTTATTTTTATTTAAGCTTTAATCATTATCTATTTTGCTTTTTTATGGTGGGAGTAACCTAAGCTGTGGAGTAGCATGTCATTGAACAAAAAACAAAACTCATAAAGATCCATGGAATGCCATGAATTAAATTTTGTATTTGAGTGTAGTTTTTTTTAAAAGTTTTTTTTATTTATTTGCTATTATTTTATTGGTTATTTTATTTTGTGTTTTTTGGGGTGTATTAGTTTTTATTCCTATTTGTAGTATATCATTGTAATAGCCCAAATAGTGGGAAAAATGGAACTTGGTATCTGTGTTTGTGTGTGTTTTTATATTTTAATTTAATCAGTTAGTAAAATTAGGGTTTTCATTGTATAATTAATTAAAATTAATGCTTATATAAATCCTTAGGTTTTTTTAATTAAATTAGAGTTAAGTTGGTAAAATTGGTTTTGCTTAATTATTTTATTTTATTATTTATGGTCACTTTAATTAAATTAGGGGTTTAGCATAAGTTAAATTAATTGTTTGATCTTTTTATTTGTTTAGCTTGATATTTATTATTGTTTTTGGGCTTGTTTATTTGTGTTTATGTGTTTTGGGCCCTAGGCCCACACTAGGCTTTAACCCATTTAAATTTAGGTTTTTTTTAGGTTTAATTAATTAAAATGCATCATTAGGCCCATAATTAATTAGATTTTTAGGTTAGAGATAACTTAGGCCCATTTAGTAAATTAGATATAGGCCCACCTAATTTAATAAAATTAATTAGACTTAGCCCATTTAATTTAAGTATTTTTCATAATTTGTAGATTTAAGATCACTTTAGAATTAAAAACATGTAGAATTAGGCTTATTAATTTAAATACTCCATAATTTGTAGATTTAGGCCCATTTTTTATAATTAAAATAACTAGACTTAGGTCCATTTAATTAAAATTAAAAGGAATTAGGCCCTATAGGCTCACTTATTAAAAAGATATGTAGATTTAGCTCATTTAATTAAAATCAATGTAGATTAGACTAACTTAAAAATTGTATTAAATGCATTATTTACTTGTATTTTCATGACTAGTTTGCCTTGGAGTTAATTGCTAGAATAAGGGTTTATATGAAATTGCATGTAAATAAAGGATGATATAGTAATTCATAAAATAATTCTAAAAGAACACAAGACTGAAAGAAGTTGGTATTCCGTATCCAGAATCTCCTGGTTGTGGTGCTAGCTTTCTTTTAGAGAATCGAGTACCACCTTTTCGATTTGTCCCAGTTATTACCCTGGGTGGTGACTCCTCATCTCCACTCCATGTTTTTATGATAGTGGTTAGTGTGTTCTTTAAAGCCCTGAGCTTAAATAGTGTCATGGTTGCTAAAATCTTTGACACGTGCTAAACCCGGTCGTCTACATGGATGATCATCTCTTTTGTGCCCATTCACCCTCAGGTGTTTTGACCTTAATAACCACTCTTAGAGACTTGATCTCAGTTTCTATAGGCAAAACTGCTTCATGGCCATACACTAAAGAGAAAAAATTTTAGCTTATGGCAGTTCTGACTATGGTTTTGTATCCCCACAAGGCAAAGGGAAGGTACTTAGACCAATCTTTATAAGTATAACCATCTTAGAGAGGATTTTCTTAATAGTCTTTTTTGCTACTTCCATTGCTCCATTAGCCTAAGGTCGATACAGTGAAGACTTATGATGCTCAATCCTATATTTTTGGAATAACTATATCGTCTCTACTTGAAATTGAACCCCATTGTCCGTTACAACATGATGTGGAACCCCATATCTACAAATAAGATTCTTCTCAATAAATTGAGCCATCTACTTCACCTTTAGAGTATTAAAAGATTTAGCCTCTACCCATTTAGTGAAGTAATCAATTGCCATAACTATATACTTAAGTCCATTGGATGATGTCAGTCTTATTTATCCTATAATTTCAAACCCCCACACTATAAAAGGCTAAGGAGATGATAAACTATTAAGCACTGTTGGAGGAAGGTGGTTAAGATTCCTATAGATCTGACATTGATGGCATTACCTTACTCTCTTAATGAAATCTCTTTCCATTCTCATCTAGTAGTACACTTGTCTAATTATCTTCTTTGCTAGGATTATTCCATTCATGTGGGTACCATAAGCTCTCGGGTAAATCTCCCTCATCACCTCTTCTGCTTTGTCTCTCTTAAGACATCTGAGCTACATCCCATTCAACATTCTCTTATACAACACCTAATTGTGACTTATAAAATTACATGCAAGAACACGCAAGGCATATCTTTCTTTTAAAGTGGCTTCATATGGATATTTTCCTTCCTCGATAAACCTTTGAACATCATAAAACCATGGCTTCTCTTCTAGCCTTACTTGAATTCCTATAATTTGCTCACCCTTATAACATGGAGCTCTTAATTTCATGATCACTAATGGCTTCATAGTCAATCCAGTTATACTATCCCACATTGAAGAGAGCATTACTAAAGCATATGCCATTTGATTATTATCTCTTAATAGATGGATAAAAAGACATTTGGTGAAGTTCTTTATTAAAGTCCTCAAATAGCATATGTAGGGTTTCAGCTTTTCCTCCTTTACTTCCTATTCTTCGATAGCCTGACTAATAACCAACATTGAATCCCCATTTACTAACAACTCCTTTGCTCCAACTGCCATTGTTGCTTCCAGTCCATGAATGCATGCCTTATACTTAGCCATATTATTAGTTACTTTGAAATCTAGTTTCTTGGCCATCAGTATGGTTTCTGCTTCTAGCATAACAAAAAATCACTCCTAATCCAGCTCCTTGGTTATTTACAGCCCTCATCAAAATAGAGCTTTTATTCCCAATGCTCTACAATTGCTAGATTCTCATTTGGAAATTCCAGGTTCCATGGTTCATCACCCTTTATTGCATTATATGCTAGGAATTCCACTACTTCCCTTCCTTTGATAACCATCATGGTAATATACTCTATATCAAATTTAGTTAGGAGTACAAGCCATTAAGGCATCCTTTTAGTCAAAGTAGGTGTTTGTAGTAAGTATCTTAAGGGATCTATCTTTGAAATAACCTAAACCCTATAAGACTGAAAGTAATGCCTTAATTTTCTTGTTACCCATATCATTATCAAACACGTCTTTTCCACTAAATCATACTTTTCTTCATATGGCAAGAACTTTTTGCTTAGGTAAAACACTATATGCTCTATCCCATCCAATCCTTTTTGAGCTAATATTGCCCTATTGCCTTTTCCTCTAGAGCCAAATATAGGATCAATAATTTACCTTGCTTCGATGGTCTCAGTATGGGTGGATTGGTGAGATATTTTTTTATCTAATCAAAGGCATTCTGACAATCACCATTCCAATCTACATGTTGATATTTTCTTAATAGCTTGAAGATTAGGTCACAAATATTAGTAAGCTTTGCAATGAACCTACTAATATATTGTAACTTGCTAATAAACCCTCTCACTTCTTTCTCTATCTTTAGTGCTGGTATTTCCTAAATGGATTTCACTTTATCCAAACTACTTTGATTTCTCTACTACTAACTATATGCCCCAATAGCTTCCCTGAAGTAACTCTGAAAATGCATTTCTTCGGGTTGAGTCTTAGATTATACCTCTTAATGTGTGCCAAGAACTTGCCCAGTGCTTTAAAGTGTCCCTCTCTTATTTCTGACTTAACCCTTATGTCATCTATATACACCTTAACTTCCTTATACATCATGTCATGGAAGAGAGTGGTAGCTTCCCTTTAGTATGCTACATCTGCATTTTTTAACCTAAAAGGCATAACCTTATAATAATAGGTTCCCTATTCCCTAATGAAAGTCGTTTTGATCTTATCCATAACTACCATCATTATCTGATTATACACAGAGAACCCATCCATGAAAGAATACATTGCACTTGATGTCGCACTATCTACTATGACATCGATGTGGGGTAAAGGAAAGTCATCTTTCAGACATGCTTTATTTAAATCTCTGAAATTGACACACATACACACCTCACCATCTTTCTTGGGTACTATGACTATATTTTCTAGCCATTGGGTGTAATCTACTACTTCCAAGAAGTAAGCCTAAATTTGTTTAGCAATATCCTCTTTTATTTTCCCAGTCCACTATGGTCTTAACTTGCATAATTTCTATTTAACTAATTTTATTTATAAATGAGTTGGAATATGATGCTCTATAATTTCCCTGTCTAAACCTCGCATATCTTTATAAGTCCAAGCAAATACTACCTTCTTTTTTGTTAATATTCTCCTAAAATTTTCCCTCTCTTCAAGAGTTACATCATGTGATATAGAAATATTCTTTGGATGTTAAATGAGTCAAATTGAATTAAATTAATTTAAAACATGCATGAACGATCAAAATTATAATGCACAAAACTATCAGGATCACACAAGTAAGAAAAACCAACATTCATATCATTGACCATGGAAAAAATACAATTTTTGTCCTCATAAAGACTAGACATTATTACATCAATTTCATCATAAAAAAATATCACTAAAACTATTACTAATGATAGTAACTAAATCCTAAGGTGGCTCCTCTTTAGGTAGCATGCACAACAGCTCTTTAATAGTATCACCCATCTTCTCAACTACCTGCTTCATCACTTCCTCTTTGTTATTCTCTACTAAGTTCTCCATAATTTTCTCCTTGAAGATTATAAATCTAGAAACATCTTTGCTAGTGACATTGACATATTCCCTACCACCCAGATAGTACTTACCTTCCTTTGGCTTGATAAAATTCTCACTCATCAGCCCGATTCTCCCCAAGGCATTATTTATCTTGGCCTCTCCCTTCTTCCTTCCTCTTTTACTACCAGGTTCCATTTTAGTGCACCCTAATCCCTTGGTGTCACCCTAACTTCTAAATTTTGGGGGTTTAGGGCTTCCTTGCTCATTCTTTCCCAGCCCTTGTCTAGGTTGATAATTCATGCTCTTCATCATCTTTGCAACCCTTAGGTCCATTTCAGTTATGTCAAATATCCCAACAACTTAGAAACTAGGATGAACGCATACTTGCTTCTGTTTCTCTAGTACATTAGCCACAGCTGCATCAATTCCTACTTTTGTAGTCACTACATCTCCTTTATAAGGGAATTTTATCTTTTGGTTCACAGTTGAGGGTACTCCTCCTAGGGCATGGAACCATGGCCTTCCTAGTAATAAGGCATAAGTGATAGGGATATCTATCACCGTGAACTCAACAGTGGATTCCACAGGTCCTGTTTTAACTATAGCTTAGAATGTCCCATTCACATTCCTAGTGCTGTCATCATAGGCTCTGATTATTAGGTTTGAACCTATTAAGTCATTGACTTTCAAACCCAAATTAGGCAGGATCTTCAGTGGACACACATTAATAGTAGAACCATCATCAACCATGACAAAGTTGGTTTGCTCCCCCTTCACTTCAACTAGAATAAAAAATGCTTTATTATGATTTCTTTCTTCCAAAGGCAAATCATCATCTGAGAATGTTATTAGCCCGTGTTTCTTTTCTATAACCTTTGCTACCATAGTCTCAGGTGTAGTTGCTATTTTGATACTCATATTTGACAGAGCCTTAACAAGAGCTCTTCTATGACCACCTGAATGCATCAGTAGCTCAAAAATGCTGACATTTGCCTTAGCCTTATTTAGCTGTTCCAAAATCATGTCTTCTTTTCCTCCTCCTTCGATTTTTGCATCTTCTACTTCTTCTCTTTCTGTGACTCTCTCAATTTTCTTTTTTGCTGCTTTGTAATTCCTCCCACTTCTAGTGATATAATTCACATTGCGGTTATCACTCCATACATTAAGACTATCAGGACTTTACTCGTTAGAGTCATACTAAATGTCTACAACCCCAATAATTCGGTCCCTTTTTCCATTTTTTGACACTTCCATTGTGCATGTTTCTTTTTCCTCCATGTTAAGTTTTTTCAAATGCTCACTTAGTAGCTCCTCGATCCTTTGCTCAAAAATTAAGGACGCTTTTACTCTCCTCTTCAAATTCATCACCCCATCTTGTAAGCCCAATCTCCTCAAGTGGTATGTCAAAAGAAGCTATTTTTGAATAGAATACTCTATAATCAAATTTGCGTGAGGGTTGCCCCAGCAAATCCTCAACTCCTTTTTGTGGCTATTCTAGAGTTTTTTATTCTTTTTCTTCTCCTGATGGCTCATTATCAAACTCATCATCCCATCTTGAAGGCATTATTGATTTAATTGAGATATCAGTAGAGGGTGGTTTGGAGTTAAACACCTTATAATCAAATTTTCTTGAGGGTTATCCTAGTAAATCCTCAACTCCACTAAAGGCATCAAGAGATTCCTTACCGTCTATATAGTTTAGGTTTTCAAAGGAGTCTAGTGATGGGTTTTCGTAAGTATACGAATTCATACAATTAGTAATTAAATATCGATCCCACAGAGATTGCAAATTGACTACAGTTATACTAGTTGTGTTTGTTTGTTTAAACAATGAAAAAAAGTATTTTTAATTAAACTAAAAATTAAACTAAGACAAAACACAAAAAAGTCACAATGAAATAATAATCACTTTAGAGAGCTAGGGTTCTTATTACCAATTCAACCTTTATTTAAAATCAATTTACTCCTAAGCCATACCTAACCTTAATCCAATTTGAGGGTTTCCCTAGAATCATAGGCTTTCCTCCTAAGACAACCCTATGATGAACTAAGTAAATTGACGTTCTTAGATTTAAAGCTCTCGCCTACTAAGTGTTCGGTTAACCCAATTTAAGCACTAACCCTTAATCAATATTAGTTGCTTAAGTGTTTCTCAACTAAGAAAGCATCTATCAGGTTATTGTTTAAATCTAATACAACCCATCTCTCAATCAATTTTTATTGTGTATATTCAATCAAAGGGTGATCAATCCTAAGAAGACATTAAGTTCAACAATAACCAAAGGATCTAGATTAATGGGTTAGGTTTAATTGCGATTAGCCCATGGTTGAATAGTAACAAGAACCCTAACTAAGAATTTAGCTACTCATGCTAATTTTAAGAAATAAAGAAGAATAATAACAGAAAATAGACATCATCATTGAATTAAAATTAAGAATGAATAAAAACAATTGAATAAAATAAACCCCCTGTTAAATAGGAAGCTTAATGTTCTCTAATTTTTATTCACCAATCTCCAAACTAACATAAGCAAGAAAAAATCATTGTTTTCTCAAAACTACTATAAGAAAAATTGTATCTCCAAAAGTGATGATAAGAAAAAGAAGAATCCTTACTTCTAGTGGCTGCCCTCTTATAAAACCCTAATTACCAGCCCTAGGGTTATATCCGTGTGAAATCTCCCTCTTGTCCTTCATGAGTCAATAATTAAATTCGCCTCTGACTTTCTTAATCACTAGGTCGCACGGCCGTGTGCAAAATGTGCATGGCCATGCACATCATTTTTTCAGCATTTCAGCATATTGATCTCCATTGCTTTTTAGGCTCACTTCAAATGCTCACGACTCCTATATAACCTTCCTATACTGTTCTTTGACTTCCTTAAATACATAAAAATCAACCAAAAATAAACCAACTAATACATTAAAATAAATAAACACACAAGACATGCAGTAAGTGCTCAACTAAAATAAAAACTGAATAAAAGAAACATAAGCTTAACTGAAATTGAATTTTTCCTAAGACAAAGACTAGTTAATAAAATGCATTTTTCACACTCATTAAATTCCTCCACACTTGAATATTTGCTTATCCTTAAGCAAAACCTGAAAACACATATCTACCTAAAGAATCATACTCATTAACTAGCTTTAACTTGACTAACTACCATAATCTTCCTTTAATAAAAAGTTTATAAACTCGAAAAGTAAAACATCAACTGAGGTCAAGAATATATTGTTACCGTGTGCAGAGCATACTTTTCTAGTGAAAATATGAAAACAAACGATTGGCACTCAAGAAAAATAAAAACAAGTAGGAATTGTGCCAACAATAAAGAGGCTAAGAAGTTCATCAATCAATATCTTCCCAATCTCAGCACCCCCTACCTTTCTTGTGTTACTCAGTGTGGAAACCTCCAAAAAGGGTCCTTTGGATACTTTTACTCTTAAAGAGCATTGGAGTAGAAGGAGCATTTAAAAGATTTTTCTTTTCAAATTTAAGCTCCAAACGAGTGCGTTTTACGCTCCATCTCGCTTCATGATTGATTTTTTTTTAACATTTATAACCACTCTAAAGTAGCCTCAATTTCCTACTCACAAATACTTTTCTCAAATATTAATCATCTAGATTCACTTGTTCAATAGAAAAGTAAGCATTAATGTTCATTAAAATGTAGAAATTCTTAACCACACGTTGCTCTTCTAATTTAAAAAATTTAAAACGATCCATTAAGGAAGATTAAGAAATTTCTTCAAGAAAACTAAGATTAATGAATAAGGCTCTAAAGGTATATATGTTGTAAAAATTCAAGTGTAAGGGCAAGCCATAAACACATAAAAGGGTAAAACAAAACAAAATAAAATAAAAATAAAAATAAAGAATGTAAATTCTTAAAGTAAAATAAACACACAAGCATACAATCATGAAAAGTAAATAAATAAAGGAAAATTACAGAACAGTATACTCCCTTTATTTCGGTGAAACTAGAGGGGGAATATATGGTGTGACCATGATGCACTTTGCAGCTTCATTTATAGCTTTAGATCTTTTGCTTTGAGGAAGGATGCGAAAGATTTCATCAATTTGAAGTTGCAACCTTTTAGCTCTGGAGTCATAACTAACAAGCTTGCAAAATAAAAAAATTTTAATTCCTCCCCCACACTTAAAATGTGCAATGTCCTCATTGTAACGTCCATAACAGGAAAATTTTGAGGATTTCAAATTGTCATGTGCATCAGGTCGCATGGCCGTGTGCAAAATGCACATGGCCGTGCTACCTAATTGACGTTGTATCATGCACGACTGTGTGCATTTTGCGCATGGCCGTGCTACCTACTAACATAGAATTTTTTTTTTGCATCATATTGGTAGGACAAGCCTCGCATATTTATTGTATAATTGGGGAATTGTGGAGTGTTGGGAAGTGGAAAAATTCCACTTAAAACAAATTTCACATCTTTTCTAAAAGTTAGGTCTGTCTCGTCACACGGCCATGTGCAAAATGCACAAAGCCGTGTATCGAGTTGTAGCATCGTAAGGCGCATGGCCATGTGCAAAATGCACATGGCTGTGTGACCTGATGGTTCAGAAGTGGCGATGCAAGAAACATGGCCACGTGCAAAATGCTCACGGTCGTGTGACCTGTATATGCATACTTTGTAAATTCGCTGAATTAAAAATTCAACACACATAGACAAGAAATGCATCATAAATTTAAATTACAAGTCACTCAAAACAAAAATTCAACTAAACATTTAACTCACAAGACCTTTTCTAGAGCTCCAACCTTTCTTTCATTCCCTGAAATGCACCAGAAATAAGCATCAAAAATAGAATAAACTTGCAAAAACATAAAACAAATAACCAATAATAAAAAAACATATAAATACAAATACAAATTAAAAAAATAATCTTGGTTGAGCCCACAAGAAGCGCTCTTTTAATGGTCCATGAGCTAGACCATCAAATTGATCATCCAGTTAATTCCCTCAAGTATGAAACCTGATGGAACTCCTCAAATGTGCTTATGTAGTAAAGCTTGAACCTTTTCCTATTCACTTTGAATGCATCTCCTTTTGTGTTGCTCAATTCCACAGCTCCATGAGGATATGAATGAGTCACTGTATACGGTCCTGTCCATCTACTTTTTAACTTTCTAGGAAACAATATGAGCCGTGAGTTGAACAATAAAAATTGATCACCTTCCTTAAACTCCTTGATTCTTACTCTTACATCATGCCATCTCTTAGTACGTTCTTTATAAATCCTTAAATTTTCATAAGCAGCTTCCTTTATCTCTTTAAGTTCATTCAATTGTAACATTCTCCTCTTAGCTACCTTTCTGAAGTCAGAATTCAAGGCTTTCACTGCCCAGTAGGCCTTGTGTTCAATCTCAATGGGAAGATGACATGCTTTGCCATAAACCACCCTAAAAGGAGACATCCCAAAAGGTGTTTTATAAGCTGTTCTATATGCCCACAAAGCATCATCAAGCTTCCTTGCCCATTCTTTCCTTGACCTACTTAATGTTCTCTCCAAAATCTTCTTCAATGCCCTATTACTCACCTCAACTTGGCCACTGGTTTATGGGTGATAAGGTGTAGCTACCTTGTGCTTCACACCATAGCGAGCTAATAAAGCTTCCATATTCTTGTTGCAGAAGTGTGTTCCCCCATCACTTATAATGACTTGAGGCATTCCAAATTGAGAGAATATCTTCTTTAAGAACTTGCAAACAACCCTTGCATCATTGACTGTGCATGCTTGAGCTTCCACCCACTTGGAAACATAATCCACACAAATAAGAATATACTTGTTACCATATGACACTGGAAATGGTCCTATGAAATCAATTCCCCAAACATAAAAAATTTCCACCTCTAGAATTCCAGATTGGAGCATTTCATCCTTCTTTGAAATGTTTCCACTCCCTTGGCATGCATCACAATGCATCACAAAATCTCTATTATTTTGAAAAATCATCGGCCAATAGAACCCTATTTTAAGAACCTTAGCAGCTGTTCTTTGTGGTCCATAATGTCCACCATTGACCTTCCCATGACAGTGTTGTAAGATGTTGCTTGCTTCCTCATTTGTTACACATCTCCTGACTATGCCATCATTGCATAGTTTCCACAGGAATGGCTCATCCTGAATGTAGAACTTAGCATCATGAATTAACTTTTTCTTTTGTTGAGGAGTGAACTCTTTTGGAATTTCACCCACTGACAAAAAATTTGCTATATCAACAAACTAAGGAGCACCCATAAATTCTATAGCAAAAAGCATTTCGTTAGGGAACATTTCCTTGATAGGCTCTTGCTTATCACTTTCCTCGTGTTTCAACTCCAACCTTGAAAGATGATCTGCTACTACATTTTCAGCTCCTTTCTTATCTCAGATCTCAATATCAAACTCTTGCAACAGAAGTACCCATCTCATGAGCCTTGGTTTTGAATCCTTTTTATTCATTAAATACTTTAATGATGCATGATCTGTGTATAAAATTGCCTTAAATCCAAGGAGGTATGATATGAACTTATCAAAAGCAAATATAACAGCCAACATCTCCTTTTCTATAGTAGCATAATTCAACTGAGTATTTGTCAATGTTCGGCTCATATAATAGATCACATGCAACCTATTCTCCTTTCTTTGGCTAAGAACAACTCCTATTACATGATCACTGGCGTCGCACATCAACTCGAATGGTAGACTCTAATTTGGTGCCATCACTATAGGAGCAGAAACAAGTGCTTGTTTCAACCTGTCAAAAGCCAATTTGCAGTCATCAGTAAAATTAAAAGGTGAATCTTTTTCAAGTAACTTACAAAGGGGTTTTGAGATTTTTGAGAAATCCTTGATAAATCGCCTATAGAAGCTTGCATGACCAAGAAAACTCCTAACTCCCTTAACATTTGTGGGGTATTGTAGCTTTTTAATTGCCTCCACCTTTACTTTATCAACTTGAATACCTTGAGCTGAAATCTTGTGTCCAAGTATAATACCTTCATCTACCAGGAAATGGCACTTTTCCCAAGTCAGCACCAAATTTCTTTCCTCACAACATGCCAGAACTTGCTCCAAATTGCTCAGACATCCTTCAAATGAGTTTCCATAGATAGAAAAATCATCCATGAAAACATCTATGATCTCCTCCACTAAATATGAAAATATAGCCATCATACATCTCTAAAAAGTTGCAAGAGCATTACATAACCCAAATGGCATCCTCTTGTATGCAAATGTGCCATAAGGACATGTAAAGGTGGTATTCTCTTGATCTTTTGGAGCTATTACAATTTGATTGTAGCCTAAATAACCATCTAGGAAATAGTAAAAAGCATGTCTTGCTATCCGCTCTAACATTTGATCAATAAAGGGTAATGGGAAATGGTCTTTCCTTGTGGATGAGTTCAGTTTCCTGTAATCAATGCACACTCTCCATCCATTCACAACTTTTGTAGGAATGAACTCTCCTTCCGTATTTTGCACAATCATTATTCCCCCCTTCTTCGGCACACACTGAATTGGGCTAACCCAAGAACTGTCAGAGATTGGATAAATAATTCCTGCATCAAGTAGTTTGACCACTTCTTTCTTTACCACCTCTTGCATGTTTGGGTTAAGCCTCCTCTGTCTTTCAATGGTTGGCTTGTGTCCATCCTCCATCAAAATCTTATGCATGAAATAAGAGGGACTTATTCCTCTTATATCCGAAATCTGCCAATCGATTGCCTTTATTTTTCTCTTCAGCATGTTTACCAATAAATCCTCTTACTCCTTGCTAAGTTTAGAAGATATAATCATAGGTAAAGTTTGGTTATCACCAAGAAAAGTGTATCTTAAATATTGAGGTAATGATTTCAAGTCTAGTTTTGGGTGGTTTTATGATTGAGGGTGGTGTGGGTTCAGTGTTTGGTAGTTGTATGTGTGGTTAGTGCGTGTATTTGAGAGTCACTTATTCTTGAGAAGATTGTACCTGTAAACACTTCTCAATATTCTCAACTTCTAAAGATCGTGTCAACCTCCATCATTGGACTTCATTCACACATTCATCAATGACTTCAACTCGCATGCAAAAATCTTCGTCATAGGGATATTTCATAGTCTCATAGATATTAAACTTACAGCTCTCATCCCCCACTCTTAATATAAGAGTTCCATCATAGACGTCAATTATTGCTCTAGCAGTGTAAAGGAGTGGCATACTAAGGATTAGTTGAACCTCCTCGTCTTCTTTAAAGTCAAGGACTATAAAATACATTGGAAAAATAAATTTTCCAGCCCTTACTAACACATCCTCCACTATCCTTTCTGGTTCCTTCATTGTCCTATCTGCAAGTTGCAATCAAATGCTTGTAGGTTTTGCTTCTCCTAATCCCAATTTCCTATAAATAGACAAATGCATAAGATTAATTGAAGCTCCAGAATCACATAAAGCTCTTTCAAAATTTAAATTTCCCACAGAATAAGGAATAATGAGACTCCTTGGATGCTTCCTTTTTAAGGGAAGTTTCTTCAAGATGATAGCGCTACACTATTTTGTGAGTGTGATGGTCTCACATTCTTGCAACTTCTTTTTTTTTGGAAATCGGTTCCTTGAGAAATTTAGCGTACTTAGGCATTTGCGAAAGACATTCCACCAAAGGCATGTTGATGTGAAGTGCTTTAAACCTCTCTAGAAATTTAGCAAATTGTTAATCATGCTCCTATTTCTTCAATCTTTGAGGATATGGAGCTAGAGGTTTGTAAGGTTTCACTAGTGGTGGTGTAGGTTTCTCCACTACTCGTTCCTTATTATTGTCATCCCCTTGCAGCTTCTCCTCTATTTGCACTTCAACCCATTCATCCTCTTGCTCTTTCTCCTCTTCCTTATTCTTTTCCTGCTCATATTCTATTGTTGCTTTTGGGATTTGTATCTCTATTCCACTTCTCAAAGTGATAGCCTTCAACTGTTCTTTTAGATTCTTTTTAGTGTTGCTTGGCAAAGAACCTTTATTCCTCATTGACAAAGAATTTGCCAACTGCCCCATTTACACCTCTAAATTATGAATAGAGGAAGAGTGATTCTTGAACATCAACTGAGTGTGTTGATACATTTGCTCAAATTTGCCTTCCAACCTTTTTGTTGCTTCCTCTTATTAATTCATTTTTGTGGACATCACATCCAAGAACTTCTCTAACTTGCTCTCTAGAGAACTTCCAAAAGATGAAGTTTTTTCTTGGTGGTAATTTGATTGTTGGTGTTGCACATTATGCCCTACAAAACCAGGTGGTGCTTGTGGCCTCCACTGGTTGTTCCCTTGATTGCTCCAAGAGAAATTAGGATGATTTCTCCAACTTGGATTATAGGTGTTGCCATGCATTTGGTTGTACTTTCCTTTAAAGTTGTTCACAAAGTTTACATTCTCCATGGACAAGCTTTGCATCATCTGACACTCTATAGTTGGATGACTACCCTGACATAATTCACAAGAGAAAGACAAGTTAGATATGGCATTGATATTCATTTTATCCATTCTTTTTGATAAAGCATCCATCTTTGCATTTAACATCGTCAAACTATCAACTTCAATTGCTCCCCCTCTCTTTGGAATAGCTCTCTTACTGGACCAGAGGCTTTGGGTATTAGCCATTTCTTCAAAAAGCTCCAAGGCATCTTTTGTTGTCTTAAACATAATAGTTCCTCCTGCTAATGCATCTATGTTTACTCTCACTGCGGGATTGACACCCTTATAAAAAGATTGTGCCAAATCCCATAAAGGAATCAATTGTGGTGGACATTGTCGTTGAAGATCCTTGAATCTATCCCAGCACTCATAAAAACTTTCATAATCTCTTTGATATAAAGAGTTGATTTCATTTCTGATTTCGAGTACTTTAGCTGGTGGAAAGTACTTATTGAAAAAGGCTATATAAAGCTCCTGCCATGTGTTTATGAAGTTAGGTGCCAAACTAGTGAGCCATCTTTTTGCTCTATCCATCAATGAAAATGGAAAAAGGATGAGCCTAATTACTTCTGGCTGTACTCCATTCATCTTAAAGGTCGAACAGTACTCCAAAAATCTTGTCATGTGACCAATTGGATCCTTATGTTGTAAGCCACTAAACTATGAGTTTTGAATCATTTAAATCATGGCGTGTTTGATTTCAAAGTTGTTTATAGCAACCTCTGGCCTCACAATCGGAGTTTGATCACCTTGGACATTGGGACTCACAAAGTCCCTCATAGTTCTATGGGCAACGTGCCCATTTTGGCCATCTTGCTCATTGTGTGCTTCCCCTCCGTTCATCCTATCTCTATTATGTCTTCTCCTTCTGCGAATAGTTTTCTCAATCTCTAAACCAAGTGGTATTAATTGGACTCCTTGTCTTCTTGCACCATGCATTGTGTGCATGCAACAACAAGAGTTCCTGTATAACCAAAAAAATAACAAAAAAAAAGTAAAAAATAATGTCTAGATCAAACAACATAAAATTCTCAACAATATCAATTTGGCAATCCTCGGCAACAATGCCAAAATCTTGATGGATTTTCACAAGTATACAGATTCATACAAGTAGTAATTAAATATTGATCCCACAGAGATTGCAAATTGACTACAGTGATACTAGTTGTGTTTATTTGTTTAAACAACAAAAAAAAGCATTTTTAATTAAACTAAAAATTAAACTAAGACAAAACACAAAAAAGTCATAATGAAATAACAATCACTTTAGAGAGCTAGGGTTCTTGTTAACAATTCAACCTTTATTTAAAATCAATTTACTCCTAAGCCATACCTAACCTTAATCCAATTTGAGGGTTTCCCTAGAATCATAGGCTTTCCTCCTAAGACAACCCTATGATTAACCAAGTAAATTGATGTTCTTAGATTTAAAGCTCTTGCCTACTAAGTGTTCGGTTAACCCGGTTTAAGCACCAATCCTTAATCAATATTAGTTGCTTAAGTGTTTCTCAACTAAGAAAGCATATAACAGGTTATTGTTTAAATCTAATACAACCCATCTCTCAATCAAGTTTTATTGTGTATATTCAATCAAAGGGTGATCAATCCTAAGAAGATATTAAGTTCAATAATAACCAAAGGATCTAGATTAATGGGTTAGGTCTAATTGCGATTAGCCCATGGTTGAATAGCAATAAGAACCCTAACTAAGAATTTAGCTACACATGTTAATTTTAAGAAATAAAGAAGAATAATAATAGAAAATAGACATCATCATTGAATTAAAATTAAGAACGAATAAAAACAATTGAATAAAATAAACACCTTGTTAAATAGGAAGCTTGATGTTCTTCAATTTTTATTCTCCAATCTCCAAACTAACATAAGCAAGAAAAAATCCTTGTTTTCTCAAAACTACTCTAAGAAAAATTGTATCTCCAAAAAGCGATGATAAGAAAAAGAAGAATCCTTGCTTCTGGTGGTTGCCCTCTTATAAAACCCTAATTACCAGCCCTAGGGTTATATCCGTGTGAAATCTCCCTCTTGTCCTTCATGAGTCAGAAATTAAATTCACCTCTGACTTTTCTAATCACTAGGTCCCATGGCCATGTGCAAAATGTGCATGGTCGTTCACATCATTTTTTTAACAATTCAACATATTGATCTCCATTGCTTTTTAGGCTCGCTTCAAGTGCTCACGACTCCCATATAATGTTCCTATACTATTCTTTGACTTCCCTAAATACATAAAAATCAACCAAAAATAAACCAACTAATATGTAAAAATAAATAAACACACAAGACATGCAGTAAGTACTCAACTAAAATAAAAACTGAATAAAAGAAACATAAACTTAACTGAAATTGAATTTTTCCTAAGACAAAGACTAGTTCATAAAATGCATTTTTCACACTCATCATCTAGCACTTTCTTGATGCTAACTCCTGAATTGATCATCATAGTGGCTAGTGGTAGGACATTTTGGTAATCTAGGAAAGGATTGTTTCTAGTGTTTGGGTTAGGATTGGATTTTTTTGGGGTCTATGATTTTTTTGGAGTCTATTAGGTTTTGGATTTCATGTTTGAGGTGGATACAGGTGTTTGTGGAATGAATAGCTACTTGGTGAAACTTACAATAGTTGTTAAGGTCATAGCCTGGGACATTTGGGTTAGGTGGTTTGGAAAAGGTTAATGGTTAGAGTAGGCCTTTCTGGATTAATTGGTCTAGGACTTTTGAGAGTGGTTGATTGAAGTTGGAGAATCTCATGAGTGGCTAAATTGCATACACGTCCATAGCTTGACTAGTGCTTCCTTGTTATGTGCCCTTAATTGAGTAATTTTGGGATTCGGTGCCTCTAGAGCTTTTCTTATTTTCATTCTCTATCTCTTCAACTTATAGACCGTCATCATATAGGTCTACGAATGTTTTAGGGTTCATCATCTGCAATTTCTCAACTAGATTAGGTGATACATTATGGACTATCATCCTAACTTGATCTTTCTCATCCAACTTATTCTTCATTAGTCTTACTTTGTTCATGAACCTAGTAAGAAAATTAGAAAAGGATTCATTAAATTTTTGCTTTTTCAATTATAAATCTCTGATGGAAACTTCCAATCTAGTGTTATAATCATACTATTTCAAAAAGGTAGTACATAATTCTTTCTAGTCAGCCCTGATAGATTTTTCTAGCCCATGATACCAATTTATAGCCATCTGCTCTAAATATAACATAAACAACCTAGTGATTACTACTAATGGGGCTTTAGTAGTTCTCATAATGATTGTGTACTAACTGAGATGAATCCTTAGGTCTCCTCTTTCATTAAATTTTTATAGCTGTGACATTTTGAACTTATCAAGTAGCCTATCATCTTCCATTTGCGGCATGTCATCAAAGTCAAATGAATATCCCATGCCTTGTCCCCTAATAAGCTCCTCCATCTTAGACATCTTTTGGGTTTACACTCGCTTCTACTTAGATGCATGGTCTTGCACCAGTTCGAGTAACTCTTTCTTTGCTTTCTCTACCATATAGTTCTTAACATCCTCCAGCTTCACATCAACAACAGGTGAATTTCTAACAACAGGTTGTCCCCCAGCATTATTGGTAGTAAGTAGAGCATCTGCAGTAAATGGGATAGCTGCAGCAACAGGTGGGTGCTCAATTATAGGTGGTGGTATGACAACAGCAGCAGTTTGCATCAATCCAGATAATGCTTGTCTCAGTTTATTTTGCATCATAGCCCTCATGTCATCCATCAAAGCTCCCTTGATATCTTCTAACGTCTAGTTCCCTCATTGTTGTTATTCCATTTCTATAGGTTCAGGTGTAGTTGGTTAAGCTTTTAAGTAAAGTGGATTGGTAGGACTCTTCTTCAGTATGTGTAAGATCTCTTCTATTATGGCTTTAGAACTTAAATATATCCTTCTCAGTCTGCCACCTTTTCATCCCCAAATACAAGAAGACCTAGGTCAATCTATGATGGCTGTAAAACAAAGTGTTAGTGCAATAGATGAAATGCATGTATGCACAATGCATGTGCTTTGCAATAAGTATCCAGTAATAAGTATTAATCAAATGTACAACATACATCTTTCCAACCTTATTCCTTCCACACATGTATTCAATGGAGAGTTTCTTTTCCTGAGATTTTTTTGTTCTTGGCCCTAATATCAATAAGGGATATCAAGAACTGATGCATATGCCAAATCTCTTAAAGCAATAGAGCATAGAAACAATATTTCTAGGTATAAAAGATTGGCCCAATCTTTATTAACCTAAATGGGATTCTAAAGTATGGGCTTGGGCTTTTATAGATAGAAATAACTCATGGGAACATTCATAAGCAATTTGGATAATCCTAGGGGAAGTGACTAAGCCATTTATATGTGGTTAGATTCTGGTGAAAAGTCAAGGTTCCTTTAGCAAGATGCTCTCCTTTAAGACTTGAGTTATAGGCCAAGGTTAGAGGGGCCCAACACCCTTTGCAAACTCAAGAGAAGATTACCCCATTTTAGGACTTGGGTTATAGACTTTGGTTAGATAAGCCTGGTAATATCTCTTAAACCGAGTTAAGGCTAAGAGTGATGGTTAGCTAATTTACAACTCTATGAAGCTAGTGGAATCATGGAATAATAAACCAACGCCATTAGTTTAATAGGGATATGCAAAATGAATGCAAGAATAAAATAATAATTAATAAGATATTTTCTAAAGAACACAAGTAAAATGAGTATCTCTTATCCCTAGTGGAGTCACTGAAGAAGACGACGGGCATTAGCGCGCGTCCAAGATTTTAGCAACTGCAACATTGTTTGGGCTCAAGGCCTTAGGGAACACACTAACCATTATGACAAAGATATGGCATGGAGATGAGGAGTTGCCACCTAAGGTAATAACTGAGACAAATCATTTTGGTGGTACTCAGTTCACTAAAAGAAAGCTAGCACCATAACCAAAAGATTTTGGGAACGAAATACTAACTTCTTTCAATCTTGTGCTCATTTAGAATTACTTTATGAATTACCATCTTATTCTCTAATTACATGCAATTTTATTTAAACCCTAATTAAACATCCATTTAACCCAAAGGCAACAAATTATAAAATTACATATAAAAAATGCATACAAAAGGCAGCGCCCTATAATCACCCAATTTTAGGATAATAAAATATGAATACGATCTAATGATGAAAATGTTATAAGTAGGTCTTCAACACTTGAAGTCTGAAACCTCAAAAGTTTGAATACGTTTTCAAAAAGACTTTCATTAGTTTTTTTAAGGACTTAATTGTAATACTTTTTAAGACCTAATTGAAAATTTTAATTTCTTTCTAGCGTCATTTTGTAATTAAAAGTAAAAAATCAGAATTATAAAATTTTGATCAAAATTACACAATTCCAGTTGGAATTATGTGTTTTTCGTTTGCTTTTTGTATTTATATAGAAAAAAAAATTATTTTTCTTGAGTTTTGATTGGTTAAAAATTTTTCTTAAATTTATTTTTGGATTTATCTAAATTTTCAAGAAATAAAGTTCTTTTAAAATTAAAACTCTTCAATACATAGAACCTAGGGTTTTTTTTTTGTTTTTTCCTATAAAAGGAGAGCTTAGGCTCCGGGAGGAAGGAACTGAAGACTCAATTCTCCATCCTGAGCATTCTTCTCTACAAAAAATTCTTAGTGATTTATTCGTTGGAGATTTTTGAGAAGAATAATAACAAGTTTTGAAGGATTACTAAAAACAACAGTGATATTACTAATCTAAGGAGCAATTCATTCAGCATCCACAAGCATTATCTTCTTTCTACTTTATTTTATTTTATTTTATTGAATTTCAATTTAATTTAATTTTTATTATAATTTTATTCATTAATCATTGTTTTATCCTTATGTGATGGTGATTATGGGGGAGATTACATGATGATTATATTTGCAGAATCAAATCCATAGAGGTCCGTGGAATGCCATGAATAAAACCTTGTAGCTAAACATATTTTTTAGATTTTTATTTAGTTGTTTATTATTATTTTAATTTTTTTATTTATTTTTGGATTGTATTAATTTTTTTATTATTATTCTCAATAGTTCATTGTAATAGCCCTAATAGTGGAAATAATGAAATTTTGCGTGTGTGCGATTAGATGTTTTATTTTAATTAATCAGTTGGTAAAATTAGAGTTTTAATAGGGTCATTAATTGAAATTATTAGCTATATAAATCATTAGGTTGTTTAATTAAAATTGAATTAGATTTAAGTAGATAGAATTAAGGTTGCCTATTAATTATTTTGTTTTATTTGTTTATGGTCTTCTCCCTACTTTCTTTTATTTTTTTTTAATTTTATACAATTTCAATTTAATTTAATTTTTATTATAATTTTATTCTTTAATAATTTTTTTATCCTTATGTGATGGTGATTATGGAGGAGATTACATGATGATCATATTTGCGTAACCAAATCCATAGACGTCCATGGAATGCCATGGATAAAACCTTGTAGCTAAACATATTTTTTAGATTTTTCTTTAATTGTTTATTATTGTTTTAATTGTTTTTATTTATTTTGGGGATTTTATTAATTTTTTAATTATTATTCTTAATAGTTCATTGTAATAGCCCCAATAGTGGGAATAATGAAATTTTGTGTGTGTGCGATTGGATGTTTTATTTTAATTAATCAGTTAGTAAAATTAGAGTTTTAATAGGGTCATTAATTGAAATTAATGGCTATAGAAATCATTAGGTTGTTTAATTAAAATTGAATTAGATTTAAGTGGATAGAATTAAGGTTGCCCATTAATTATTTTGTTTTATTTGTTTATGGTCACTTTAATTAAAATAGGGTTTTAGAAAAGTTAAATTAATTATTTGATCTTTTATTTGTTTGCTTTGATATTTTTTATTGTTATTTTTGGGCTTGTTTGCTTATGTTTATATGTTTTGGGCCCTAGGCCCACATTAGGCTTTAACCCATTTAAATTTAGGTTTTTTAGGTTTATTTAATTGAGATGTATTTTAGGAATTTAATTGATTAGATTTAGGATAGAGATAACTTATGCCCATTTAGTTAAATTTAGACTTAGCCCATTTAATTTAAGCATTTTTCATAATTTGTAGATTTAAGATCATTTTAGAATTAAAACATGTAGAATTAGGCCCATTAATTTAAAAACTTCATAATTTGTAGAATTAGACCCATTTTTAGAATTAAAATAACTAGACTTAGGTTCACTTAATTAAAATTAAATAGGAATTAGGCCCATTAGTCTTTAGACTCACTTGTAAATTAAAATATATATATTTAACCCATTTAATTAAAATCAAATGTAGATTAGACTAATTTAGGGTGTAATGACGGATATTTGTAATTAATATAAATATATTTTGGGAACTCTATTATTTAAAAATACTAAAGTTACTCATAACATTATTGTCATTATTAATATTATTATTTCTATCTTATTTTTATTTACATTCACACACAATATTATCTTTAATTGTCATAATATTTTTTTAATATATACATAGCATTATTATTATTGATTATCATTATTTATAGCATTATTTTAACTAGAGTTATTATTTTTATTGTGTGATATATATATATATATATATATATATATATATATATATATATATATATATGTGTGTGTGTGTGTGTGTGTGTGTGTGTGTGTGTGTGTGTGTGTGTGTGTGTGTGTATAAATTTTGATCAAAAAGCTCACCCACCCGGTTCAACCAACCCATCCCCACCATTTTTTTCTTGTTTTTCCTTCTGTCATTTCTTTCCCCACGCCAATCTCTTTCCCATTTCTTGTTGTCCCACTTCATTTCTTACCGTCACTCTCATGCTGACTTCCATCCCAACAGCACCACCATCTTCATGCCCTCCCCACCATCTACTTCTTCTTCTTTTCTTGTTATCTCAACAGCAGCAGCATCACCTAAGACCAACAGCAGTAGTAGTACTGAAGATCAGCAGCAACAGTAGCTCCAGTTCAAGTAGCAGTAACCCTCCCCTGTCCTAGGATTTTTGTGTTAGGTGAGTTCTAGGTTAGTTTAGTTGAGTTTGTTAAGGTTGATTTTTAGTTGATTTAGGCTATTAGTTAGTTGATTTTGTTAGTTTTGAGTTGATTTTTAATTTTTGGTTCTTTTTTATTGTATTTGTTAATTATGCAAAATTTATTTTTAACATTTGGTTAGTTTTTGAGTTGATTTATGTATGTACTTTGTTGATTTAAATTATTTTAGTCAATTTTAATTATGGGTATTTTTTTATATTTTAATAATGTAATTGAATTTTTGTTAATTATGTTAATTAATTATTTGGGTTGAATATTGAGTTAATTAGAGTTAGTAAATTAAGTTAGTAATTTTTGTGTTAATAAAATTATTTTTAGTAAATTTATATTATCTTTGAGGAATTATTATATTTATGTGAATATTGGAATTTTGGGGGTAATTATGTAATTTTATTGAACATATAGTTAAATTATATTTTAAATAGCTTTAGAATTTTATAGAGTATTAGAATAATTTTTATAAATTAATTACTATTTTTAACTAATTGATTCTAATATTTGAAAATTATATTCAAATAATAAATTATTTATTATTTTGTGATTAAATGGGTTTTTAATTATTTTTATAATATATTTAAACTATTTAAATAATAAAATGTGAATTTGACTAAATATGTTGAATATTTGAAAAATAGGAATTTTATAAATATTATATTATTATTTATGATTTTATTAATTATTGTGGAAAATATTTATATTTAGTGTTTTGAAATTTAAATAAATTATATTATTAATTTTATGGATTTTAGTGATTTTAATATGTTAGTATTTAATGTTTGCCTTTTTTTATATTGTGAACCTCGGTTGGGGATTTAAGTAGTTCGAGATCCTAACCCAAGGTGTTAAGCTTGTGTGAAGTTTAGAAGTGTGTTTGCTTGTAGGATTGACTCTACTTCAGTAGAGGGATGTCCATTTTATAGAGGAAACTCTGCCAAAATTTTGGTAGATTTCTCATAGAACGTAACATCGGGTCAATCCTAATTTTTGAATTCTGAGTAGAGTCTTCCTTAGAAATTCTAGAAGTTAGGATTTCTGTTTTATGATAGTTGTTTTATTTTCTATCTTTTAGCCACCCCTCCAGTCGCATCTACCAATCGAGGTTGGACATAACGTATTAGAGGAGCACCTTTATCTTGTAAGTTAATAATCAATTTGTATGTTGGGTCTTTCAATTTAAATCATATTAAATTTTAATGAATTATATATTTGCGAGATTCTAGTCGGTACTTTTAAATAATGATGCATGATTTAAATTATAGTCAGTTTACTTTATTTCCATTTATTCTAATTTTCCTTGTTTTATTTATCTTTATTTATTTTAAATAAACTACGGTAAAATGGGCTACCTAATGGGTTTTATCAGGATGTGTGCGTACCAATAAAATATTTGATTATATTGATAATGTTACTGGGGCCGATGGTCTGGTGATGCTTTACTCTCATACACCGCCAGTAATATGATATTTGATTATTTAATAAATACTGGGGCCGAAGGTCTGGTGATGCTTTGCTCTTGGACATTGCCACTAAAGTTGGTTTATATTTATTAAATCATTGGGGCCAATGGCCTGGTGATGCTTTGTTCTTAGACACTACTAGTGATATTGGATTAAGTGATATGACTGCGGCTGTGCATCCTAGTGATGCTTTGCTCTTGGGATCCGGTAGTTTTGAATAAGTGAACCATTTGGTTCTTAAAATTGAGGACTCGAATTCTACCTAGTTTTTATATTGAAATGTTTTAAAAAGCATTTAAATATTTTTTTCTTTCCTTTTGAAAAATGGATTTCTTATATGTATATCGAATTATTTGAATAAAATTATAAGTATATTATAATTTCATAAAAAACTTATTTTAAAAGGAGATTTTCAAACCACATTCATTTCTTTTATTAGCTTACTTAGTGAGGTCTGACTCCCATCAATTTATTTTTTTAGGAGTTTAGGAGTCTTCTGTTAGGCCTACTTCTCTACGCCGAGTAGCTTCTTCATCGGCAATCTTATGTAGGTCTATATAGTTGTGTTTGTATTAGTATTTGTGTACTGTAGTAGAGAACTACATAATTGCATATTTTAAATTGGATATTATGTATTAAGATTTATGTACTGAGATACTCTTTGTATAATTGATGATGTTTATTTTATGCACCATGATGTTATGGTTTAATTAAATTAAGAAAAATCAGTTTGATAATGTGCATTATGGTTTAATTATTTTATTGTAAGGTGTTAAAGTGAATAATTCTGCATTTTTCTTTTAAGGCTTACTATGGATTTTCGGTAGCTTTATGCTTTCTCATTCCTTAGTGTCGGTCGCGTGCCCCTGGGTTAGGGTTATGACAAAGTTGGTATTAGAGCTTTGGCTCATTTTTCATGCTTTTAACTGTCTGTGTCTATCTTTTCTCACGTTACTGCGGTAATTAGGTTATTAATTGTTACTTTTTAAATTTTTATCCTAAGGCTTATGTGTCTATGTTTATGTTCTTGATTGGTTTTGAATTTGGGATTTCTTGTCTTTTCAAAATGAGGCATGCTCAAAATGCCCCTACTATGAATGCAGAGCCTGATGATGGTGAATAGTCATTTCAGGATGAGATTCTTCCTTTTGCCCCTTAACCTAGAGGTAGAGGTAGAGGTAAGGGCAGAGCCAGAGTAGCAGCAGCTCAGAAATAGGATCAGCCTCAAGTAGAGCCTCGAATTCTAGCAGAGGATCCTATAACTTTTGTAGCTGGTATGGTGAGTATTAATCAGGGCTTGATAACTTTTAATCAGGGGATGTCAGATTTAAATGTTGTATTGTTATACTCTAAAGTGGGATAAGTTTATTTTGATGGTATTGGAGATGCATTGGATTTCATTAACACCATTGAGTCTAGGGCCAGATTTGGGTATTCTGATTATCAGAGGATTATGATAGTGGAGCTATCCATCTCAACGATAGCTCAGGACTAGTTTATGTAATCCATTTAGCCCTTCATGACCACGATGACTTGGTTGGGACTTAAGGAGCAGTTTATGAGATTTTTCTATCCTTCATATATGAGAGAGAACTATAGATGGAAACTGCTTAATATCGATAGGAGAGATCGATTAGTTAAGGAGTACACTAAAGAGTTCTATAGATTAATGAGACATGCTGAGGATGTGAGGCAGGATGTTGCCAGAGCAGTTAAGTTATATGTGACTAGGTTAGGCCCAACTTATATCAACATTCGACCAGAGGGTCGTAGCTTGGAGAGTGTTATGGAGGAGGCGAGACAACTAGAGTGAAGGCATATTCGACACGGCACCATACCTGACTCGTATGATAATGGCATTATCAGACCTATTTAGAGGGTACATTAGCTAGTGTTTTAAATAGGCAGCACGAGTGCTCAATTAGTAAGTCCATCTCAACAAAGCAGATAGTTTAGAGCATATCGGACAGGTAGGCACCGCCATACTCAGTATCGCAGGAGTAGTAGGGCTACTAGATTTGGTGGTAGTGCTAGCAGCAACAGTGGACAGAGCTCTGGACATGACAATTCTGGGTTTGGAGCTAGTGCGTGTGCCATGTGTGGACAAGTGCATCAGGGTACTTGTCATTTGATGCCAGGAGCGTGTTTTAGGTGTGGTCAGTTTGGACACTTTGATAGAGCATGTCCAAACTATGGATTCCAACCATCCTTTGCTTAGGGATCTTCACCTTATGTTGTCTAGCCTTTGCAGTAAGTGCCTCAGTAGTATTAGGCACTTATGTACCCTCAACAGTGACCGATTGAGTTTGTGAGTTAGCAAGGCTGAGGCAGAGGATAGACTCAGCCGTTCACTTCGGAGCAACTAGGACGTGGACAGGGTAGGGTCTTTACTTTGACTCCTTAGGATGAGCAGACAACCAATGCTATGCTAGTAGGTATTATTCCTATCTATTGCTCTAAGGCTAGAGTCTTATTTGATCTGAGTGTTATGTATTCATTTATATCTCCTTTGTTTACTTCCAAAGTGGCTTGTCTTCCTTCTAAGATGAGTTTTCCTTTATTTGTTTTGACTCTGCTTAGTGATGAGTTAGAGACAAACATCTTCTTTCCATCTTATCCTGTGTTGGTTGAAAGTACAGAGTTATTGGCAAACTTGGTCCTTCTGGATGTGATTGAGTTTGATGTGATTCTGGGAATGGAATAGTTATCCCAATATTATGCTTTTGTGGACTGTCGAGCAAAAGAGGTAATCTTTAGAATTCTAGGTGAAGAAGAATTTAGATTCAGAGGTAATGAGAGTTCTGTGCCTCATAATCTTATTTCTACTATTACAGCTAGGAAGATGCATAGTAAAGGATGTCAAGGCTATTTAGTTATAGTTAGAGATGTTCAAGTAGAAATGGGATCAGTAGAAAGCATACCAGTGGTACGTGAATTCTCGGATGTTTTCCAGAGGATTTATTCGGATTGCTGCTGGATAGAGAGATAGAATTCTGTATTGATGTTGTGCTTGGAACAAATCCTATCTCTATGCCACCTTATAGGATGGCACCTACATAACTGAAAGAGCTGAAAGAGTAATTGCATGAATTATTGGATAAGGGGTTTATTTGGCCTTGTACTTTTATTATTTACCACAATACATGTTTTAGTTCTTCTATAATTTTTAAATTAGCATTTGGGTGAAATACAAAACCTACTTTATCCCAATCAATTTCTATGGAGGACCTTAACAAACATCCTTAAAGACTAGATTTAGAAATTGGATATGGACTTTTGGAATTGATATAATGAGCTAGCTTGAAATAACAAGGCTAGTACACAACTAAGCCTTAAAAGAAAATACATAAGTTTTACTTAAGAAAAAATTAAAAAAATTCTTTTATTATTTAAAAAATATATAAAAAATATAAGAATAACATTCTATATTTATAAGGTGGCACATCCTACCAACCCTAAACCCAAACTATGTAGGAAATTAAAGAAAACTAGAATAAAAATAAAATAAAATCCTAACTAAATCTAAAATCTTACCATTATTAAATTTAACTAGATAGGAAAATAATAATAATAATAATAATAATAATAATAATAATAATAATAATAATAATAATAATAATAATAATAATAATAATAATAATAAATGTTAGTGATATGCATTAGGTCAGTCATGTATGATCATGTTTTGACTTTATCATTTTATTTAATAAAGAGGCATTTATGATTATCATGTTATGTTATGATAATTACTTGAATAATCAATTCTTACTAAGGCCATAAAGTATGTGACTTGATAGTAAGACCCTTAGATTAAATATGAGTTCAATTCAAATTATCCCTAGTCATAACAATGTATTATGGCTAGTATGGTGTTAATTGATGATTATGTTTTACTAATCATGAATATGAATATTAATTTAACTCATAGGTACTTATTTGAGAAATAAAGTGCTGGATTGACCCATCATAAGAATATTACAAAGATAATTTTCATAAATAATTCTCATCACAGTAATATTGGCCTAGTCCTTTGACCTTGAAATCACCATGGATTTCTACATAACTTTTTTGTATTTTGACACAATCTTACATTATCATTCACTGAATGATAAAATATGTTATTGTTGGGTATAAACTGTGCTATGTGAGGAATGTGAGTGATTGAGAAGGAATTTGTCCCTCATTTAATATGAGTAAGATATTTATGGGTCCCTTGATAAGATAGACTAAGGAAAATGCCTGGCCATGATAAAGTAAATTGATAAAGAGTTATCATTCTCAGTCTACTTGGAATTAAGAAATTATATGATTGAAATCTGTAAGGATGACATAATCTATGCCTTATATTTAATCAAGATATCATGTGACAAAGGGAATAGAATATTCACTACATATTAGGTTATGTCGAATTATTAACTTCACATGACTTAGGTAGTCATAATGTCTTGCTAGAGGCCACTTATGACTTGTAGGCCTAAATAGAGATTTAAGGCCCATTGCCAACGTCATGTGAACCTACAGGGTCACACTCTTTGAACAAGCCCAAAACAAATATGGGTTTAACAAGCCCAAATAAGCTTTGTGGAAATAAATAAATAAAATATTTATTTATTTAAGGTAAAAGTTATCTTAAATAAATAGAATATTATTTTTTATTTCATTTTAAATAAAATCAGAATAAGAATAAGTGAGAAATTACCAAAAGGTTGTTTGGCAAGTGAAACCCTAATTTAAATGTCAATAAATATGTTATATTCTCTAGGGTTTTATACACTCTCATTATTCTGCCACCAAATTTTTTTTCTCTCTTTTAGAAAACAAAACACAGAGTTCCTTTTAATTATTGATTCGTGAGAAATCAATAGAAGGTGCTAGCACACAAATATTCATTTTTAAAA
The DNA here is from genome assembly GCA_947683625.1 of Mallotus nudiflorus. NCBI lineage: Eukaryota > Viridiplantae > Streptophyta > Magnoliopsida > Malpighiales > Euphorbiaceae > Mallotus > Mallotus nudiflorus. The sequence goes on from CANTUR010000486.1 coordinate 2,640,233, forward strand.
TCGAGGGTTATTCATGTGGACACTTATGGAGGATAGATTCTTTTGGGGACGTCTCAAATCCGTATTGCTAAATTAAAAGCTCAAGGTAAGGTGTCATTGAAGTGAACCTCCTCTCTTCCTTCCAGATTTCTTGCCTCTTCTACGTTTGTGGAAAGAAAATGAAAACACTAGATTTAATCATTTAATCGAATTACTTGGATCTGAGTTCATGTTTGTGATTCAAATTTTATTTTTCTGCTTCGTATGGAATCATGAAACCTAAAAATAACAACAACAACAATAATAATAGTAATAATAATAATATTAAGGATGTATGTATGGAAGACAGATAAACTATCAAAATAATAGACAAACTATCAAAAATTCACAACATAAATTAAAAATTCTCAGAAAAAAATTAAAATAGCTGTGAATAATTAACTGTCACGACCCAAAACAGGGGCCATGACCGGCGCTAGGGAACGGGAATTCTTTCGAATCCGGAACCCGTAGCAAGCCTAAAAATAAAATAAATCATGCACTAACAATAATCATATAATAAATACATGCAGCGGAAATAAAAATCATAATATCATAATATTATTCACATCAATTGGATTTAAATCAAAATCTCATCTCATAGATGCATAATCTCTTTAATACAAATCCAGTTTCAATATAATACATCTCTTTAAATAAAATACATGAAATCCAATACTTTAATTCAAAACTACTGCAGTGTCTAGATAAAATAAATAAGACTCAAGTAGATAATTTACACAAAGAAGCCGGGGCGGAAGAAATCCGGCGTATCGACCTGCTACTGAGGTCTAAAGATGTTGACTCTCCTGAAAAATAGTCAACAGAGGGGAGTCAGACCTCACTGAGTGAATTACTATAATATATATACATACACTCTAAATGACAATGCATACAGTCAATAATACATATCTAATATGTATATATACAGGCAAATTCATACAGATGCAGAAAAATCATTTTTATATATTTTATTGAAAAATCCCAATTTATGAAGGATCATATAGAACCCTAGTATATCGCAACCTCAGGAAATAGTGTTAAACAACACTCTAGCCATACAGGCTCACTTAATCCAAATATATCCACTTAATCCATTTAGACAGTAGACTGGCCCCGAGACACTAAGTCAACTGAGCTCCAGCAGTCTGACTGCCAGTGTGATTGGCCCCGAGACACTTGGTCAACCGAGCTCCAGCAATCACACCCAAACCACATCTCACACATATCAATAATCACATCAAATCAATATCCACAGTTAGTTAGTATTATAGCCTAAATACTATAGGCGTACCGGTACGTACTCGGTCCTAGTGCTGCCCACTAGGTAGCATGTTCTATTGATATCCTTTATTAATAAATATAAAACATTCATTCACAAATAAATGATGCATGAATTTAAATAAAATAACAATATAAACCATATATATACTAGAAATATACCAAAAATAAACCAGGTATATTTCGAGTATATATACGTCAAATGAATCCAATTAAATCATAACTTAAGCTGGAAATATATTTAAAAACATTTTAAGTATATTTTATTTACAAAGCATGTATATAATTTAATATATACCAAAAATATACTTAATATAAACTTAAGAAATAATCAAATTATTTATGCATATTTAATCAACATAAAACATGCATTTCTAAATCATGCATCCTAAGCATATATATATATAGTATAGTAACTCACCTAATGCGCTCCACAAGACAGGTCCGACGGGCCTGGTCCACTAGCCCTCGGTCTTGGCGCAACTAAACAAGCAATAAATAATAGACATCAGAATAAACCCTAACAGAAATCCTAGAATTCAATCTAGAGTATTAAAATACGGAAACAGAATTAGGGTTCGACTGGACATCACGTTTTACGAGAATTCTATCGAAAATCCGGCAGAGCCTCCCCTGTAAAACGGACATCTCTCTACTCAAAAGAGTAGAGCCGACCCTGCAAGGAAATACACTTCAAAAAATAAGCTCAACACAATCCATAACCCCTCGGTCGGACTCTAGACTACAATCTACCGACCGGGGTCCACAACACAGAATAAATTCCAGATATACCAAAAATATCCTTAAAACCTAGAAATACATCTCATAGGTAAAAATTACATAATTAACCTTAAAACACAGTAAAAATCGATAAAAACTCATTTTATTAGAAAAACCGTATATTATATATCTAATTGAAAATAATTCACGAAAAATAGTTTTAATTAGTTAAAAATACTAAATAATTTATAGAAATCATTTTTATACCTTAAATAACTATTAAAACCAATTAAATTACATTTTTAGCCAATTTAGGGTAAAATTACCAAAATACCCCTATATATATAAATATACTATAATTACTTCAAAAATTCACCAAAAATTATACAATTATCCAAAATTAATTTTCTCAACATATTTATCAATAATATTAATAATTAAACTCAATTAACCAATTAAATTCAAATAAAAACACAATTAACCCTAATTTCTCAAAATCACATAAACTTCAATAATTCAAAATAAATACTTAGAAATTCATAAAAATTCCAAATAAATTCCTATAATTCATTTCAACACCTAATTCAACCATAAACTCCAATTTCATAATTTAAATAATTAATTTCCGAAAATTAGAAAATAATATTAAAATATTCAAAAATACCCAAAAATCCAAAAAATCTCCAAAAATTCTAAAAAAATTCATACATGTATATTGAGCTACTAGGAACAACATTTGTGAAGGAAGTTTCCATGACTCATCCAATTCGAAGCTCAAAAAAATCAAAAACCCTAATGTGACCGAAATTAAAAATTTGAAACCTAAGCAATTCTAGATCATTTTAGCTCAAAACAAAGCTAGAATCACACTCACCGGAGCTCAAGGAGTCGATGAAGACTGGCGGTGTCGAAAACGGTGGCCGGAATCGGCGTGATCGACGGTGGATCGATTTTCGGCTTCTCCGGCCAAAATCGACTTCCAGGCACCGGAAACGGCTACCTCAGGCGGCGGAAATGGTTGGGGAAGGCGGTGGCACACCGGACGGCACACCCACGGTGAAGAAACGGCGGTAGCAGCGACCGGACGGTGAAGGGAATGGGCGGGAGGAAGAAGAAGACTCGGGGGCAGTTTTGTAATTTTCCAAACTTTTGATTTTTGATGTATATATGTATATATATATATATATACTTTATACTATATATTAAAATAATATTAAATTACACACATCAAATATACACCACACACATAAAATTTAATATTTTAATAATTTATACTTAAATAAAAATAATTAAATAACAATAAAACTAGTAAATAATAAATGAAATATTAGGGTAATACTAAACCCTAATTAAATAAATATACACACACAGGCTTTATTTAATAATTTAAAAATATGCATGAGTTCATGCAAGTCCGAAAATACATTTAAAATAATTAATAATACATTGTTTACGTGAAAATTTCCCCGAAAATACAAGTCCCGGGAAAATTTTACGTAAAACACTGAAAATAATACACAGTAATTAAAATAGGTTTTAAATACATATCAACTCATAAAAATATCATATAATATACAGAAATTATTAACACTGCATATCCCGGTACAGTGTAAAAATATTTTAAAAACACGGGATATTACAGTCTTCCCCCCTTACAAGAATTCGTCCCCGAATTCCAGAAAACAAGATCAAGAAGGAAAGAGATACGGGTAAGAAGCTTGCATCTCAGCTTCAGTCTCCCACGTATGGTCCTCAACTCTGTCGCTACGCCACAGAACCTTGACCATCGGAATCTGCTTCGATCGCAACTGTCGAACTTGATAATCAACGATCGCCACAGGTTCTTCCACAAACGTCAAATCTTCACTCACTTCCACACTGTCAGGTTGCAACACGTGTGAAGGGTCTGAGATATACTTCCTCAACATCGAGATATGAAATACTGGATGCACCTGTGACATACTCGGAGGCAATTCCAACCGATATGCAACAGTGCCAACTCTCTCCAGAATCTCAAACGGTCCAATGTATCTCGGTGCTAACTTACCCTTCCTGCCAAATCTCATCACACCCTTCATCGGAGATACTTTCAGAAAAATGAAATCTCCAACCTGAAATTCCACATCTCTACGCCTAGGATCCACATAACTCTTCTGTCTGCTAACTGCGGTCTCTAATCTGCGCTTGATCACGGTGACTTTCTCTGCAGCATCCTGAACCATCTCTGGTCCAGTCAAAGCTCTCTCACCAATCTCATCCCAACTCAAAGGGGATCTACACTTCCTTCCATACAATGCCTCGTACGGTGCCATACCAATACTGCTATGGTAGCTGTTATTATATGCAAACTCAACAAGCAACAAATGATCATCCCAGCTACCTCCCAAATCTAAGACACACATCCTCAACATATCTTCCAGTGTCTGGATCGTCCTCTCAGACTGACCATCTGTCTGAGGATGAAAAGCAGTACTAAAATCCAACCTAGTGCCCATCGCTTCTTGCAACTTCTGCCAAAAATGAGAAGTAAACACTGAACCTCTATCTGACACAATGGACACAGGTACTCCATAAAGGCACACAATATACTTCACATACAACTTCGCCAATCTAGCAACTGAATATGTGGCTTTCACAGGCAAGAAATGTGCAGACTTCGTCAATCTGTCTACGATCACCCAGATGGAATCGTATCCATCCTTCGAATGAGGTAAACTGACCACAAAATCCATAGCTATCCTTTCCCACTTCCACTCTGGAATAGGAAGAGGCTGAAGCTTCCCAGAAGGCTTCTGATGTTCGGCTTTCACTTGCTGACACGTCAAGCACTTAACAACATAATCAGCGACATCCTTATTCAATCCATCCCACCAGTATAGATCTCTGATACTGTGGTACATCTTAGTAACACTCGGATGAACGCTGTAGGCTGTAGAATGTGCTTCCTCTAAAATCTCCTCTCTCAAGTCATCCACGTCAGGAACACACAATCTACCACTGATCCACAACACACCATCATCATCGAGTGTGAAATCAGTGAACTTCCCTGCTCGAACATTCTGTGCAAGCTCTTCCAAAATAGGATCTCGGCTCTGAGCTGCTTTAATCCTATCCCTCAGTACATATCGTACTTTAAATTGAGCTAACAGTCCACCTGATCTGCTGATCTTCATCATCAGACCTTGATCCACCAACAGATGTAACTCTTGGATCAATGGTCTCCTCTCAACACTGATGTGAGCAAGACTACCTGAGGACTTCCTACTCAAGGCATCTGCTACAACATTAGCTTTACCCGGATGGTAAAGAATCTCGCAATCATAATCCTTCAACAGTTCCAACCATCTTCTCTGCCTCAAATTCAGATCTCGTTGCTGGAAAATGTACTTAAGGCTCTTGTGATCAGTAAATATCTCACAAGTCACCCCGTACAAATAATGTCTCCAAATCTTCAAAGCAAAGATCACTGCAGCCATCTCTAAATCATGTGTAGGATAGTTCTGCTCATGCTTCTTCAACTGCCTCGAAGCATAGGCTATCACCCTTCCATTCTGCATCAACACACAACCAAGACCAATTCTAGAGGCATCACAGTAAACTGTGAACTTATCCACACTATTAGGCAAAGCTAATACTGGCGCTGTGGTCAACTTCTCCTTCAACAACTGAAAACTATTCTCACAAGCTTCTGACCACTCGAATCTAACATTGTTCTGAGTCAAGTGAGTCATAGGGGTTGCAATTCTGGAAAAATCCTGCACAAACCACCTATAATACCCGGCTAAACCTAGAAAACTCCGAATCTCAGTGACCGAAGTAGGTCTAGGCCACTCAGATACTGCCTCAATCTTCTGTGGATCAACCTGAATACCTTCTTTAGACACTACGTGTCCAAGAAAAGAAACACTCTCCATCTAGAAATCACACTTCGAGAATTTAGCATAAAGCTGATGATCTCTCAGTGTCTATAGTACAATCCTCAAATGATATACGTGCTCTTCCATACTCCTTGAATAAACCAGTATATCATCAATGAAGACTACCACAAAATGATCCACATACGGTCTGAATACCCTATTCATCAGGTCCATAAAAGTTGCTGGTGCATTAGTCAAACCAAAAGACATCACCAGAAACTCATAATGGCCATATCGAGTGCGGAATGCTGTCTTAGGAACATCGACCTCACTAATCCGCAACTGATGATAACCCGACCTCAAGTCAACCTTAGAAAAGAACTGTGCACCCTGTAACTGATCAAACAAATCATCTATCCTCGGGAGAGGATACTTGTTCTTCATTGTTACCTTATTCAACTCTCTGTAGTCAATGCACAGTCTCAGGGTACCATCCTTCTTCTTCACAAACAGGATTGGTGCACCCCAAGGAGAAACACTAGGTCTAATGAAACCTTTATCCAACAACTCTTGCAACTGCTCTTATAACTCTCTCAACTCTGCAGGAGCCATACGATAGGGTGGCATAGATATAGGAGTAGTACCTAGAACCACATCTATACAGAACTCAATCTCTCTGTGAGGTGGTAAACCTGGCAACTCCTCGGGAAAAACATCAGGAAACTCACAAGCAACAGGAACATCTGTGAGTGACAACTTCTCCACTGATGTATCCCTGACCAATGCCAAAAACCCCTGACAACCTTTCCTCAACAACTTCCTAGCTGTAATAGCCAAAATAAGATTCTGAGGTGCTGAACTCCTATCACCAACAAACTTAAACTCTACTTCACCAGGAATTCTGAAAGTCACCTCCTTATTCCTGCAATCTACCATGGCAAAGTGCTGAGATAACCAATCCATTCCCAGAATAACATCAAACTCCATCACATCCAACAAAATCAAATCAGCGGGTAATTCTCTATCTCCCACGAGAACTGGACAACCAGAAAGAACAATATCGGCGTCCAAGGAATCGCTCAGAGGAGTGGCAACAGACAAAGGAAAAGCCATCCTCGAAGCTTGCCAACAAGATTTAGAAGCAAAAACAAGAGAAACAAACGAATGCGTGGCACCCGGATCAAACAAAACCCATGCATCCAGGTAACAAACAGAAACAATACCTGCTACGACTGCATTAGATGCCTGAGCATCCTGCTAAGTGAGATGAAAAACTCTGGCCTGACCTCGACCTCCCTGCTGACTGGTAGAAGCCTGGCTAATACCTCTGGCACCTCCTCTAGTACCTCTACCATGACTCTACTGTGGAACAAATTGAGTGGAACTCTGATGCTGGGTTGGTGGTAACTGAAATGGTACAGGTGCTGCACTAGCAATCGACTGCTGTGGGAATCGTGAAATCTGCTGCTGCTGATACCCGGAATAAGGACACGATCTGGCAAAATGTCCTGTCTGCCCGCATCTGAAGCATGTCAGTGGTGTCAGATAACACGGTCCTTGATGGACTCTACCACAAGTCTGACAAACACTGGCCGCTGATCCAGAACTACGACCACTGCTGCTGCTCGAAGCACCTGACCCAAATCTGAATGATCTACGCTGACCTCCACGGCCATGTCTACTGCTCCGATGCACTCGCTGCTGCTGCCTCTGACTCTGCTAAGTCGAACCTCACTGCTGGCTACTCGAACCAATATGAAAACTCGAATATGGAGTAGCCTGCAATCCACTCGATTGAACTCCTAGCTAGTAATAATCAGGCATCGCTCCCTGCCTAACTAGTCTCAGCTCAATCTCCTTAGCTAGCTCAATCACAAACTCGAGAGTAAGACCTGCTGTAGGCATACCAGTAAAAGCTGAACCCAAACCAGTAACGTATGTAGTGACAGCGAAATACTGATCTCGCATCAGATCCTCAACATATCTACCCAACCGAAGAAACTCTCAGGTATACTCCTCTACAGATCGATCTCCATGAGAAATACTGGTCAAACGAAGATGATAGCTCAAACGAAGAGGCTCTGGACAAAATCTCCTCATAAATCGCTCACGAAACTGAGCCCATGTCATCATCATCATATAGGGCTGGATCATCTGAATGAACCAATCTAAGGCTGGTCCCTCGACAGATAACTCAACAATCATGATCCGCTGGTACTCGGTATGAGCAGTCCAAGTCCTAGTCTCAATCGCATGCAGAAAATCTAAAGGATCAGAAGTACCATCAAACGTAATCCTGCTAACTCTGGCATAGAGCAAAGCTGCCTCAGGGTCAGACATACCCTGCTGATAGGCAGGCTGAACAGGCTGAACAACTGGAGGAACAGGAACATCAAACTCAGGCTCAACAGGCTCCTCGTCCTGTAACTCTCTCTGCCTACGGCGACCTGCCGCTCCTCGAGGTCTACCTCTGCCATGACCTCTACGTCTAACTGGCTGCTCAGGAGGTAAAACCTCGTCCTGAAAAGACTCATCATCCTTGGCCTCAACGATCGGTGGAGCGACACGTGCTCGCCTCCTCATTCTGAAAAGACAAACGGAAAGATTCAGACAAAACAGACAACAGAGGAATAACGCTGAAAACTACAACAAGGAATACTTATCAAGACATACTCGAACCTAATACACTGCAGTAGTTCAACAGAAAACACAACTCTGAAAACTAGGGCCATAACTCACATAACTAAGCCCTGACACAGAACTCCGCTCTGATACCAACTTTGTCACGACCCAAAACAGGGGCCATGACCGGCGCTAGGGAACGGGAATTCTTTCGAATCCGGAACCCGTAGCAAGCCTAAAAATAAAATAAATCATGCAATAACAATAATCATATAATAAATACATGCAACGGAAATAAAAATCATAATATCATAATATTATTCACATCAACTGGATTTAAATCAAAATCTCATCTCATAGATGCATAATCTCTTTAATACAAATCCAGTTTCAATATAATACATCTCTTTAAATAAAATACATGAAATCCAATACTTTAATTCACAACTACTGCAGTGTCTAGATAAAATAAATAAGACTCAAGTAGATAATTTACACAAAGAAGCCGGGGCGGAAGAAATCCGGCGTATCGACCTGCTACTGAGGTCTAAAGATGTTGACTCTCCTGAAAAATAGTCAACGGAGGGGAGTCAGACCTCACTGAGTGAATTACTATAATATATATACATACACTCTAAATGACAATGCATACAGTCAATAATACATATCTAATATGTATATATACAGGCAAATTCATACAGATGCAGAAAAATCATTTTTATATATTTTATTGAAAAATCCCAATTTATGAAGGATCATATAGAACCCTAGTATATCGCAACCTCAGGAAATAGTGTTAAACAACACTCTAGCCATACAGGCTCACTTAATCCAAATATATCCACTTAATCCATTTAGACAGTAGATTGGCCCCGAGACACTAAGTCAACCGAGCTCCAGCAGTCTGATTGCCAGTGTGATTAGCCCCGAGACACTTGGTCAACCGAGCTCCAGCAATCACACCCAAACCACATCTCACACATATCAATAATCACATCAAATCAATATCCACAGTTAGTTAGTATTATAGCCTAAATACTATAGGCGTACCGGTACGTACTCGGTCCTAGTGCTGCCCACTAGGTAGCATGTTCTATTGATATCCTTCATTAATAAATATAAAACATTCATTCACAAATAAATGATGCATGAATTTAAATAAAATAACAATATAAACCATATATATACTAGAAATATACCAAAAATAAACCAGGTATATTTCGAGTATATATACGTCAAATGAATCCAATTAAATCATAACTTAAGCTGGAAATATATTTAAAAACATTTTAAGTATATTTTATTTACAAAGCATGTATATAATTTAATATATACCAAAAATATACTTAATATAAACTTAAGAAATAATCAAATTATTTATGCATATTTAATCAACATAAAACATGCATTTCTAAATCATGCATCCTAAGTATATATATATATAGTATAGTAACTCACCTAATGCGCTCCACGAGACAGGTCCGACGGGCCTGGTCCACTAGCCCTCGGTCTCGATGCAACTAAACAAGCAATAAATAATAGACATCAGAATAAACCCTAACAGAAATCCTAGAATTCAATCTAGAGTATTAAAATACGGAAACAGAATTAGGGTTCGACTGGACATCACGTTTTACGAGAATTCTACCGAAAATCCGGCAGAACCTCCCCTGTAAAACGGACATCTCTCTACTCAAAAGAGTAGAGCCGACCCTGTAAGGAAATACACTTCGAAAAATAAGCTCAACACAATCTACAACCCCTCGGTCGGACTCCAGACTACAATCTACCGACCGGGGTCCACAACACAGAATAAATTCTAGATATACCAAAAATATCCTTAAAACCTAGAAATACATCTCATAGGTAAAAATTACATAATTAACCTTAAAACACAGTAAAAATCGATAAAAACTCATTTTATTAGAAAAACCGTATATTATATATCTAATTGAAAATAATTCACGAAAAATAGTTTTAATTAGTTAAAAATACTAAATAATTTATAGAAATCATTTTTATACCTTAACTAACTATTAAAACCAATTAAATTACATTTTTAGCCAATTTAGGGTAAAATTACCAAAATACCCCTATATATATAAATATACTATAATTACTTCAAAAATTCACCAAAAATTATACAATTATCCAAAATTAATTTTCTCAATATATTTATCAATAATATTAATAATTAAACTCAATTAACCAATTAAATTCAAATAAAAACACAATTAACCCTAATTTCTCAAAATCACATAAACTTCAATAATTCAAAATAAATACTTACAAATTCATAAAAATTCCAAATAAATTCCTATAATTCATTTCAACACCTAATTCAACAATAAACTCCAATTTGATAATTTAAATAATTAATTTCCGACAATTAGAAAATAATATTAAAATATTCAAAAATACCCAAAAATCCAAAAAATCTCCAAAAATTCTACAAAAATTCATACATGTAGATTGAGCTACTAGGAACAACATTTGTGAAGGAAGTTTCCATGAATCATCTAATTCGAAGCTCAAAAAAATCAAAAACCCTAATGTGACCGAAATTGAAAATTCGAAACCTAAGCAATTCTAGATCATTTTAGCTCAAACCAAAGCTAGAATCACACTCACCAGAGCTCAAGGAGTCGATGAAGACCGACGGTGTCGAAAACAGTGGCCAAAATCGGCGTGATCGATGGTGGATCGATTTTCGGCTTCTCCAGCCAAAATCGACTTCCAGGCGTCGAAAACGGCTACCTCAGGCGTCGAAAACGGCTACCTCAGGCGGCGAAAATGGTTGGGGAAGGCGGTGGCACACCGGACGGCACACCCACGGTGAAGAAACGGCGGTAGCAGCGATCGGACGGTGAAGGGAACAGGCGGGAGGAAGAAGAAGACTCGAGGGCAGTTTTGTAATTTTCCAAACTTTTGATTTTTGATGTATATGTGTATATATATATATACTTTATACTATATATTAAAATAATGTTAAATTACACACATCAAATATACACCACACACATAAAATTTAATATTTTAATAATTTATACTTAAATAAAAATAATTAAATAACAATAAAACTAGTAAATAATAAATGAAATATTAGGGTAATACTAAACCCTAATTAAATAAATATACACACACAGGCTTTATTTAATAATTTAAAAATACGCATGAGTTCATGCAAGTCCGAAAATACATTTAAAATAATTAATAATACATTGTTTACGTGAAAATTTCCCCGAAAATACAAGTCCCGGGAAAATTTTACGTAAAACACTGAAAATAATACACAGTAATTAAAATAGATTTTAAATGCATATCAACTCATAAAAATATCATATAATATACAGAAATTATTAACACTGCATATCCCGGTACAGTGTAAAAATATTTTAAAAACACGGGATATTACATTAACCCATACAAACATTCAAACCATGGATCAAAAAATATATAAAGAGTAAGAGAACTTACAGTGAAATAGTTTCCTACACACAAATATCATAAAGACTTGTAGTAATTTTATTCATAGAATTTTTTCTTACTTACAATCTCTACAATACAAACATATATATAGAAGGTTATGTTAAAAATATCCAAGTCTCTACAAAATTCTGCACTAATTAATTTTGACACATGGCTTGGCTATTAATCCTAATTTTCTATACCTAGATTAGGCTTTTTTTACTATTATTTTTTAGGTTTAACACTTGGCACTACACTTGTCTAATTTTTACATTCTTACTTATCTAATATCTAACACTTGACTCTACACTTGTCTAATTTTTATATTCTCTAATATCTTTTTTTTACAATGGCAATACTAATTTTTTGACACTTGTGTCTTTTACTAGCATATTCTTTTTATAAAAAGTACAATAATGTTTTTCTTCTGACATCATCAGTCTATAGTATTATCTACGTGCTTCGTTCGATGCCATGACTTTTCCTTCCAAAAAAGATATGTACCATGCTTCTATCTTCTTTGGCCTATTCATCTATTCTTGACTGCTTTTTAAGTAGATAAGATTTATGCTGTCAAAGTAGTACTCCCAATGGTTGGATTCTATGGCCATTTTTGGTTCATCATAGATTACTTTCATACTAATGGCTTTGATAAAAGGTATACTATTCCAAAGTTTATCCTCTATGATTTCTTTAGTTTGTTCTTCCATCACTATGGGTTCTTGGGTCGTTTTGAATTTTAGTACTGTCATTGGCTAACACCAGGATCGAACCTTTCTAAATTCTGGAATTGTCTGATAACATCTCATATCTATCTCTTTATTTTTTACTAAATTCTGGAACCTTTTTGCTGACTGTTGTATACATACTGGTCATTAACTAAGCTCTTCATGACTAAGACTTGGATAAATACAATGACGAAGTCCATAATCATAAAAATTTCGTACTGTATTTGGGTTTGCAATTTTATAAATAGTGACTTTGTGAAAAGTTTTCCAACATACTAAATTCATCCAAGGAATATTGAATTTTGGTTCTGAAATATATTTGATCAAAGTGTAGAAGTTTTTGAAATAATTATTTCTATAGCGAGTGACTGCTATAAACGAATCACTCTTTGGTTCTTCTTTAGCCCTTTCTGAGTAACTTGGTCTGATACTATACTAAGAAATTCTTTTTTATAATACTTCTTCTTTAGATGTAATATTTTCTTCTGATTTAAATTTACCTCTTTCTTCTTCTTTGGATCTGTTGTCTTCCTTCTCCTGCTTGGCACTGTTGTTTGCTATTATGGTGAAATCCTCTTTAGAATTAGATTTCCCATAAGTTAGTTCTGATACAAGCTGCTTCAGCTTTTTGTTCTCTGACATTAATTGGTTCAAATTTTGTTTTAATGCTAGATGTTTATCAAGAAACTGGTCCATCTGAAATAATATTATTGTTAGTTTTAGATAAGAAATTAGCAAGGAAATTCTTTTTACCTTTTATATATTTGGTACTATAAGCATAATCAGATAAATAAGATAGCCACTTCAAAATCCTTTTATTAAGATTATTAGCTGGTATTCTTTTTAACCAAGATATTACTGTCCTATTATCAGTTTCTATAATAAACTCAGATTCACAAATCATTAATTCAAAGCTCTTTATTGCCTTTATTACTGCTAACATTTATTTTTCATTTGAAGAATAATTTTGTTCAACTTTATTAAAAGTTCCTACATTATATCTGTAAATTTTTGGATTTTTGTCTTGTTCTTTAAAAGATAAAGTTGCTCCCCATCCTATGTCACTTACATCAGTTGTTATTATCCATTCACATGGTCCTGTAGGTAGTGATAAAGGTGGAATCTTTTTACATATTTCTTTTATCCTTTTTACTAATAATTCATCTTTTTCTGTCCAATCTAATTTTTCATTATTTTTTTATATTTTTATTAAGACTAGTTAAACTATAAGATAGGTTTAGGATATATTCTCCACAGACATTTATTAATCCTAATAATGATTGTAGTTGTCTTTTTTCTATTATTTTTTAGGAAATTCTAATAATTTTTTTAGCTATGTGGGGTTGTAATTTAATTCCCTCATTAATTATTATTGATCCTAAAAATTCTATCTTTGTTTTAGCAATTTTACTTTTCTCTTTTCCTAAAACTAATCCTTTTTCTTCAAATCTTTCTATGAATAATAATATGTGTTTAAAATGTTCTTTTAATGTTTTAGAGAAAATTAAAATATCTTTAATATATACTAAAGTAAATTCTTTTAGTGATTATATCATTTCATTAGTAAATTTTTGAAATTCAGCAGGACTATTTAAGTATCCAAATGGTAAAACATTCATTTCATATAATCCTTGAGGTGTGATAAACGATATCCAATGTTTATCTTTTTCTTTTAACTTACAATGATAGAATCCTGATTTTAAATCAAACGTGGAAAAATAATTTTTATTTTCTAATTTTCTAAATAATACATGTTTATTTGTTATTGGATAAGAATATCTATTATATAGATTATTAAGTGGTTTATAGTTTATGACTAATCTAGTTTTCCCCCTTTTTTATTCAGAGTGTTTATTTACTATAAAGACACTGCAACTATGTTGGCTAATAGAGGGACTGCAAAATCCTTTGTTTAACATTTCCTGAATATGGATTTCATATTCTTTTAATGTTATTGGTATTGCTTTTATTTGTTTTCCTTTTGTAATTTTATTTTTATTTTCTTCCTTAATTCTTATTGGCACAATTGTTCTGTGTTTTTCCCAATTTTCTAAGGGGTTTTCTCCTTCTAAAGTTTATTTTTTCTATTATTCTGCTTTCTATTTGTGTTTGGTATACTTCTATGTCGCAGTTTAATTCTAAAATTGTGTTCTCTATAATATTATTTTTATTTTCTTTTTGCATTGTATTTGTATGGATCCCACCACGCATCCAATCGTGCAGTTGAGAACTAGTCAGTCTCTGTATTTTTATTTTATGGCCACAAAATATATAAAATTCATAATATTGAGGGTAAATACACCAAGGACTATTAGTATAGGTATTTGTTTATTTTTTATTTTTGCTTCTATATTCATTTAGTGATCTTGTTTTTCTAATGTGGTGTCTACAATTGAATTTTTTACAATTATTTGATTTTTACTAACACTAGGTTCTTCAGATAGACTTTTTCTTTCTATTGTTAGTAATCTTTCTAGTTCATTATAATTTTTATATAAATTTTTATTTTTCTTAGGTTTTCCTAATTCATTAGTATTATAAAATTCTATAGTATAATTTTCAGGGTAATTATAAATATTAGTTATTTCTCTAGGTTTATATTCTATTAATTCTTTAAATATTGGTGGTACTTTATAACTTATTAATATCTTATTGTTATAAATTTCATGTTTGGTAGTAAATGCATATAAAGTTTTTATCTTTATACTAATTAGCTTATTTCCAGGAGGTGCTTTTATTCTAAAAAGCTTATAATATATTCTTAATGTTTGGTCTATGTTTTCATCTCTAAGACTAAGTCTAAAATTTGGAAATATATTTATAACAGCTTTATTATAACATAAATTTGCATCTAATTCTCCTATTATACTATCCTTTAGACTATGTCTCATTCTATCATATGTTATAACTAAACTGAATGGTGAATTAATATGAGGTTGGAAATAAGATTTTACTACTATACTAATTACTCCTATTTGTAAATTTTTGTATTGATATCTTTCTTTTTCTAGTATCTTCATTAATTCATTTTCTATTATATCTTTATTGAGAATAGATATTCTAGTATTTCCTTCTGTATCAATCACATCTATTGTTTCTTCAGTTATTTTTCCTACATAATATTGTTTTCTTTCTCTTTTAAGAATTGGGTTTTTAAATATTCTTTTAAAGTTGTTGTTTGGTTGTTGTTTTTTCAAAAATTTCTTTTATACTAATATTAGGTTCATAATTTATTAATTCTAAATATTTTTCTCTATTAAATTCTTGTTCTATGTAATTTTTCCCTATATTACTATTTTCTTGTTTAATCAGACTCTGATGATTCATCAAAAGTTATTTCATAAATAGTTTCATTTTCACTTATTTATGAGAGTTCTGGAATTACCATATATCCTTCTACATTTTTATTTTTCTTATTTGGGCATTCATTTGCAAAATGTCCTTTTTGTCTACAAATATAACATTTACATTTTGACTTATTTATTCTTCTATTATATTTCCTTTTATATTTTCTTTTCTTACTATAACATGGTTTTCTATATTTCTTAAAATATTTTTTCCATTTCTTTTTATATTTATGTTTTTTATGTTTATAGGGTTCACATCCATAATTGGGTATTAATGGAAATTTTCTACAGTTTAAATTCTGCTTGTTTTTAGTTTGTTTATAAATTAATCTATATGCGTTCAATGACATACATTCTATTTCTAAATACCATTGTGCAAAAGCAATTCTTGTTCCTAAAAAATCTTCAGCGATATTTAATTCAACATATTTTTGTGATGTTTTATTTCCCCATGGTGCTGGCAATTTATGAAATAATAAATTTAAATATACTTTATTTGTTGGGTCTATCTTAGCTTTTATATAATATTCTTCAAATTTACATGCATATTCTTTAAAATAATTTATATCACATATTTGTAATTTAGCTAAATATTCTCTATAAATATTTTCTGAAATTATTACTTCCTTATATGTAAAATGTTTTAATAATAGCTTTTCATATTCTCTTACTAAGTCTATATTTATGGTTGCATTTTCTATTCCTATTTTTTCATTTTGTGGTAATTGGTCAAACCAATTGGCTAATATTCCTAATAATGTCTGTTGTAATAATAGTTTTGCTTTTGGAACTTCTAAATCCCTTCCTATTATTATAGTTGAATTCATTCTTGCCCAATTTTTTTTATTTCCCTTGTCATATTTTCACAGGTTCTTTTTGGCCAGTATACTTGTCCTTTAAAATTTTGATTTTCTATTATTCTTTCTTCAGGTTTATTTGAAGATTCAGCATATTCTCCTACTGTTGGATATTTTATTAGTGCTGTGGGTTGAAATTTTTTTTCATTCATTAAAATTTCTTCCACTATATCTAAATTATCTTTTGTATCTAAATCTTCTTCTGATGAAGATTCATTTATGTCTATTGTATTTATTTGTTCTTCTATAGCATTTGTTTCTAACTTATTAATTAAATTTAGTATTTTTTCAGAATTAGTTTTTGTACTAAAAGTTCCAATTTTATTCCATTCTTCATCATTATATTCAATTTCAGTATATTTTTCACTTCTTGGATTAATTATTTGTAATATTTTAGGATTTTATGTTACTATGTTTTTAATTTCTATAATTTCCTCCCTAAGTTCTTCTATTTGTTCTTTAATATCATTATAATATAAATAATTTATCTGAAAATTAGTACTATTTTATCTTACTAGTAATTGTTATGTTTTTGACAATCTTATAGGGATTGCTACTCCTGCAGATTCTTCATCATAAGTTCTAGCATTTTCTATTGTTGTTTTATAAATAGAAGATTCTTCTAAAGCCATTAATTAATCTGTTTATAAATTTCTTCATATCTAAAAGTCATTTTTCTATTAAAATTTAGTCTATTTTTTATAATTTTATACATATCATGATTATTATTATGTTCCCAAATTCATTTTATATCTTCTTTACACATGTCTGCATGTTTATTTGTTAAAGATAAAATTTCTTCTTTAGTGTATAACTTTTTTACTAAGGTGTCAAAATTTTGTGTTAAATGTTTCATTATCTTTTTGTTTTAGCTAATTTATTAAGTCTAATACATTTTTATATATTTTCCCAATGTTCTTTATTCACATATTCATAACTAAGGTGAGTAATGGTTAATAAGCCAAATTTTACTTTCTTTACTTATTCTAACATATATTTTTGCAAATTTTAAATATTTTTCTGAATTAAATGAATATTCCTCTATACTTTGATTATTCATTTTATAAGTCTAAATTTCCTTCACTAATAATAGTGTTTATAGTATCTCTAAAAAATTTTAATACCATTATTTTATTATTATATTCCACTATATTTAAGATTTCTGATATATTTTGACTTTCTAAAAATTCTTGAGTTTCTCTTTCTGCATTTATAGTTTTATCTATTTCATCTCTTAGTGATATTATGACCGATAACCTACTCCAATCTAATAAACATATATTATCTAAAATTTTATCTATTGTAGAGCTAATGATAATCCAATAGTTATAATTTCTTTTACTAATAATTATATCCTATATTGTTGATCTAATATTCTTTTAAGAGTTTTAGTTATTTTTTCTAGACTTTCTTTATTTTCTTGTAATCCTAATAATTTATTATATAAACAATTTCCTAGATTTGTTATCATGTCAATTATTAAATTTTCTACAGCATTACCTTCTATACTATGATTATTATGTAATTCTTTATAGTTACAAAATATTGTATTTCTATTAAAATCTTGACTTATTTGTTCATTATTACTACTAATTCTTATTAACAAGTGTTCAAATTTTCTTTTCATTTTTTCTGGAATCTCTACAAATTCTCTTCCCAACCTATATGCTCTGATACCATATTAAGATGCATGTATGGAAGACAGACAAAATCAGGATATTATATAGTTTATAATTACCATAATCCTATCTGTGTATGGGAAATTTCTATGTTTGCTTACAATAAGCATATATATCAAAATATGTTATGATGTCCAATGTTTAGATATTAGATAAGTGAGGAAATTAAAGACAATATAAAGACTTGTAGTAATTTTATTCATAGAATTTTTTTTCTTACTTGGTATCAGAGCCAAGTGTTTGTCTATCATTACTTACTTTTCTGTTTCCATACATATTAAGGATGCATGTATGGAAGACAGACAAACTTGGAAGACAAAAAAACTGTCAAAATGATAGATAAACTATCAAAAATTCATAGTATAAATTTAAAATTCTCAGAACAAAATTGGAGAACCAAAGATATTAGAGAATACTGTCAAAATATATGTTTATATCTATCATTTTGAATTTTATAGCCTCTGAGAATTTTTAATTTATGCTATGAATTTTAAATTTAGTATGTTGGAACAATTTTAACAAAGTCACTATTTATCAAATTTTCCATTATCTATTAGATAAGTGAGATAGATAAATTGTCATTGTAAAATATCTTTTATATAATAGTCTTTATAATATTTGGATAGATTATCTATCATTGTAAAATATCTTTTATATAATAGTCTTTATAATATTTGGATAGACAAATTCTCTTCTCAACCTATATACTATGATACCATATTAAGCATGTATGTATAGAAGACAGACAAACTATCAAAATGATAGACAAACTATCAAAAATTTAACAAAGTCACTATTTATCAAACTGCAAACCCAAATATAGTACAAAATTTTTATGATTATGGACTTCTTTATTGTATTTATCCAAGTCTTAGTCATGAAGAGCTTAGTCAATTACCAGTATGTATACAACAGTCAGTAAAAAGGTTCCAAAATTTAGTAAAAAATAAACAGATATATATGAGATTTTATTAGATAATTCCAAAATTTGGAAAGGATCAGTCCTAGTGTCAGCCAATGACAGTACTAAAATTCAGAATGACCTAAGAACCCTTGGTGATGGAAGAACAAATTAAAGAATTCATAGAGGAAGAACTTTGGAATAGCATACTTTTTTATGAAAGCCATTAGTATGAAAGTAATCTATGAAGAACTAAAAATGGCCATAGAATCCAGCCATTGGGAGTATTACTTCGACAACAGAAATCTTATCTACTCAAAAAGCGGTCAGGAACATATGAATAAGCCAAAGAAGATAAAAGCATGGTACATATCTTTTGTAGAAGGAAAAGTCATGGCATCGGACAAAACATACAGACAATATTGTAGACTGATGATGTCAGAAGAAAAAAATTATTGTACTTTTTGTAAAAAGAATATGCCAGTAGCAGACACAGTTGTCAAAAAATAAGTATTGCCATTGTAAAAAAAAGAAAAAGATATTAGACAATATAAAAATTAGACAAGTGTAAAGCCAAGTGTTAGATATTAGATAAGTGAGAATGTAAAAATTAGACAAATGTAGTATCAAGTGTTAGACCTAAAAAATAATAGTCAAAAAAGCCTAATTTAGGTGTAGAAAATTAGGACTAATAGCCAAGCCATGTGTCAAAATTAATTAGTGTAGAATTTTTTAGAGACTTAGATATTTTTGACATAGCCTTCTATATATATGTTTCTATTGTAGAGATTGTAAGTAAGAAAAAATTCTATGAATAAAATTAATACAAGTCTTTATAATATTTATGTGTAGGAAACTATCTCTCTGTAAGTTCTCTTACTCTTTCTATATTTTTTGATTCATGGTTTGAATGTTTGTATAGGTTAATTATTCATAGTTATTTTAATTTTGTTTTGAGAATTTTTAATTTATGCTGTGAATTTTTGATAGAAAAGTGTAGAGCCAAGTGTTAGATATTAGATAAGTGAGAATGTAAAAATTAGACAAGTGTAGTGCCAAGTGTTAGACCTAAAAAATAATAGTCAAAAAAGCCTAATTTAGGTGTAAAAAATTAGGATTAATAGCCAAGCCATGTGTCAAAATTATTTTGTACAGAATTTTGTAGAGACTTAGATATTTTTGACATAGCCTTATATATATATATGTTTGTATTGTAGAAATTGGAAGTAAGAAAAAATTCTATGAATAAAATTAATACAAGTCTTTATAATATTTATGTGTAGGAAACTATCTCTCTGTAAGTTCTCTTACTCTTTCTATATTTTTTAATCCATGGTTTGAATGTTTGTATAGGTTAATTATTCACAGTTATTTTAATTTTGTTTTGAGAATTTTTAATTTATGCTGTGAATTTTTGATAGACAAGTGTAGAGCCAAGTGTTAGATATTAGATAAGTAAGAATGTAAAAATTAGACAAGTGTAGTGCCAAGTGTTAGACCTAAAAAATAATAGTCAAAAAAGCCTAATTTAGGTGTAGAAAATTAGGATTAATAGCCAATCCATGTGTCAAAATTAATTTGTGCAGAATTTTGTAGAGACTTAGATATTTTTGACATAGCCTTCTATATATATATGTTTGTATTGTAGAGATTGGAAGTAAGAAAAAATTCTATGAACAAAATTAATACAAGTCTTTATAATATTTGTGTGTAGGAAACTATCTCTCTATAAGTTCTCTTACTCTTTCTATATTTTTTGATCCATGGTTTGAATGTTTGTATGGGTTAATTATTCACAGTTATTTTAATTTTGTTTTGAGAATTTTTAATTTATGCTGTGAATTTTTGATAGTTTGTCTATCATTTTAATAGTTTGTCTGTCTTCCATACATACATCCTTAATATGGTATCAGAGCATATAGGTTGAGAAGAGAATTTGCAGAGATTCCAGAAAAAATGAAAAGAAAATTTGAACACTTGTTAATAGGAATTAGTAGTAATAATGAACAAATAAGTCAATATTTTAATATTAATACAATATTCTGTAACTATAGAGAATTACATAATAATCATAGTATAGAAGGTAATGTTGTAGAAAATTTAAAAATTGACATGATAACAAATCTAGGAAATTGTTTGTATAATAAATTATTAAGATTACAAGAAAATAAAGAAAGTCTCAAAAAAATACTAAAACTCTTGAAAGAATATTAGATCAACAATATAGGATAGAATTATTAGTAAAAGAAATTATAACTATTGGATTATCATGAGCTCTATAATAGATAAAATTTTAGATAATATACGTATATTAGATTGGAGTAGGTTATCAGTCATAATATCACTAAGAGATGAAATAGATAAAACTATAGATGCAGAAAGGGAAACTTAAGAATTTTTAGAAAGTCAAAATATACCAAAAATCTTAAATATAGTGGAATATAATAATAAAATAATGGTATTAACAATTTTTAGAGAAACTATAAACACTATTATTAGTGAAGAAAATTTAGACCCATAAATGAATAATCAAAGTATAGAGGAATATTCATTTAATTCAAAAGAATATTTAAAATTAGCAAAAATATATGTTAGAATAAGTAAAGAAAGTAAAATTTGGATTATTAACCATGATAGTACTCACCCTAGTTATGAATATGTGAATAAAGAACATTGGGAAAATATACAAAAATGTATTAGACTTAATAAATTAGCTAGAACAAAAACATAATAGAAAATTAGACACCAAATTTTGACACCTTAGTAAAAAGGTTATACACTAAAGAAGAAATTTTGTCCTTAGCAAATAAACATGCAAACATGTGTAGAGAAGATATAAAATGGATTTGGGAACATAATAATAATCATGATATGTATAAAATTATAAAAAAAATAGACTAAATTTTAATAGAAAAATGACTTTTAGATATGAAGAAATTTATAAACAAATTAATTAATGGCTTTAGAAGAATCTTCTGTTTATAAAACAGCATTAGAAAATGCTAGAACTTATGATGAAGAATCTGCAGGAGTAGTAGTTCCTATAGGATTGTCAAAAACACAACAATTACTAGTAAGAAAAAATAATATTAATTTTCATATAAATTATTTATATTAAAATAATATTAAAGAACAAACAGAAGAACTTAGGGAGGAAATTATAGAAATTAAAAACATAGTAACAGAAAATCCTAAGATATTACAAATAATTAATCCAAGAAGTGAAAAATATACTGGAATTGAATATAATGATGAAGAATGAAACAAAATTGGAATTTTCAGTACAGAAACTAATTCTAAAGAAACACTAAATTTAATTAATAAGTTATAAACAAATGCTATGGAAGAACAGATAAATACAATAGACATAAATGAATCTTTATCAAAAGAAGATTTAGATACAAAAGATAATTTAGATACAGAGGAAGAAATTTTAATGAATGAAATAAAATTTCAACTTACAGCACTAATAAAATATCCAACAATAGGATAATATGCTGAATCTTCAAATAAACTTGAAGAAAGAATAATAGAAAATCAAAATTTTAAAGGAGAAGTATACTGGCTAAAAAGAACATGAGAAAATATGACAGAGAAAATAAAAAATTGGGCAAGAATGAATTAAACTATAATAATAGGAAGAGATTTAGAAGTTCCAAAAGCAAGACTATTATTACAACAGACATTAGTAGGAATCTTAGCCAATTAGTTTGACCAATTATCACAAAATGAAAAAATAGGAATAGAAAATGCAACCACAAATATAGAATTAGTAAGAGAATATGAAAAGTTATTATTAAAACATTTTACATATAAGGAAGTAATAATTTAAGAAAATATTTATAGAGAATATTTAGTTAAATTACAAATATGCGATATAAATTATTTTAAAGAATATGCATGTAAATTTGAAGAGTATTATATAAAAACTAAGATAGACCCAATAGATAAAGTATATTTGAATTTATCATTTCATAAATTGCCAGCACCATAGGGAAATAAAATATCACAAAAATATGCAGAATTAAATGTAGTTGAAGATTTTTTAGGAACAAGAATTGCTTTTGCACAATGGTATTTAGAAACAGAATGTATGTCATTAAACGAATATAGATTAATGTATAAACAAACTAAAAATAAACAAAATTTAAACTGCAGAAAATTTCCATTAATACCCAATTATGGATGTGAACCCCATAAACATAAAAAACATAAATATAAAAAGAAATGAAAAAAATATTTTAAGAAATATAGAAAATCATATTATAGTAAGAAAAGAAAATATAAAAAGAAATATAATAGAAGAATAAATAAGTCAGAATGTAAATGTTATATTTGTAGACAAAAAGGACATTTTGGAAATGAATGCCCAAATAAGAAAAATAAAAATGTAGAAGGATATATGGTAATTCCAGAACTCTCAGAAATAAGTGAAAATGAAACTATTTAAGAAATAACTTCTGATGAATCATTAGAGTTTGATTAAACAAGAAAATAGTAATATAAGGAAAAATTACATAGAACAAGAATTTAAAAGAGAAAAATATTTAGAATTAATAAATTATGAACCTAATATTAGTAGAAAAGAAATTTTTGAAAAACAACAACTTTAAAAGAATATTTAAAAACCTAATTTTTAAAAGAGAAAGAAAATAATATTACGTAGGAAAAATAGCTGAAGAAGCAATAGATGTGGTTGATACAGAAAGAAATATTAGAATATCTAATCTCAATAAAGATATAATAGAAAACAAATTAATGAAGATACCAAAAAAAGAAAGATATCAATACAAAAATTTACAAAGAGGAGGAATAAGTATAGTAGTAAAATCTTATTTCCAACCTCATATTAATTCACCATTTAGTTTAGTTATAACAGATGATAGAATGAGACATAGTCTAAAGGATAGTATAATAGGAGAATTAGATACAAATTTATGTTATAATAAAGCTGTTATAAACATATTTTCAAATTTTAGTCTTAGTCTTAGAGATGAAAACATAGACCAAGCATTAAGAATATATTATAAGCTTTTTAGAATAAAAGCACCTCCTGGAAGTAAGCTAATTAGTATAAAGATAAAAATATTACATGCATTTACTACCGAACATGAAATTTATAACAATAAGATATTAACAAGTTATGAAGTACCACCAATATTTAAAGAATAAATAGAATATAGACCTAGAGAAATAACTAATATTTATAATTACCTTGAAAATTATACTATAGAATTTTATAATACTAATGAATTAGGAAAACCTAAGAAAAATAAAAATTTATATAAAAATTACAATCAACTGGAATGATCACTAACAATAAGAAGAAGAAGTCTATCTGAAGAACCTAGTGTTAGTAAAAATCAAATAATAGTAAAAAAATCAATTATAGACACCACATTAGAAAAACAAGATCACTAAATTAATATAAAAGCAAAAATAAAAAATAAAAAAATACCTATACTAATAGATACAGGATCATATGCCTCTCATATACATGAATCGTTGTTAGACTCAGACGATAAAATACAAATTTTAAAAGAACCTTATACATATATATATCAAAATGAAGAATATACGCTTTATGAATCAGTAATTATAATACTAGATTTAGATCAAGTAAAAATACCTTTAAAACTACACAAAATACAACATGATGAGATAGCAAAAGTGTTATTAAGAATAGATTGTCTAGAATCTGTAAAACCTGTTACAATAACATCTACACATATGAATATAACATATGAATGGAAGAAAATCTCAATACTAATATTAATAAAAGGATTTTAAAGTGGCAATCTTATTTATCCGATTCTGCTTATAGTACCAAATATATAGAAGGTAAAAAGAATTTCCTTGCAAATTTCTTATCCAGAACTAACAATAATATTATTTCAGATATACTAGTTTCTTGATAAACATCTAGCATTATAATAAAAGTTAAACCAATTACTATCAGAGAATGAAAAGCTGAAGCAGCTTGTATCAGAACTAACTTATGGGAAATCTGATTCTAAAGAGGATTTCACCATAATAGCAAACAACAGTACCAAGTAGGAGAAGGAAGAAAACATATCCAAAGAAGAAGAAAGAGGTAAATTTAAATCAGAAGAAAATATTACATCTAAAGAAAAAGATTTTCTCAGTATAGTATCCGACCAAATTACTTAGAAAAGGTTAAAGAAGAACCAAAGAGTGATTCGTTTATAACAGTCACTCGCTATAGAAATAATTATTTCAAAAGCTTCTACACTTTAATCAAATATATTTCAAAAACAAAATCCAATATTCCTTGGATGAATTTAGTATGTTGGAAAATTTATAACAAAGTCACTATTTATTAAACTATAAACCCAAATACAGTATAAAATTTTTATGATTATAGACTTCTTCATTATATTTATCCATGTCTTAGTCATGAAGGGCTTAGTCAATTAGCAGTATGTATACAACAGTCAGCAAAAAGGTTCCAGAATTTAGTAAAAAATAAACAAATATATATGAGATTTTATCAGATAATTCCAAAATTTGGAAAGGATCAGTCCTGGTGTCAGCCAATGATAATACTAAAATTTGGAATGACCTAAGAACCCTTGGTAATGGAATAACAAATTAAAGAAATCACAGAGGACGAACTTTGAAATAGTATACCTTTTATCAAAGCCATTAGTATGAAAGTAATCTATGAAGAACTAAAAATGGCCATAGAATCCAGCCATTGGGAGTACTACTTCGACAGCAGAAATCTTATCTGCTATAAAAGTAGTCAGGAACATATGAATAGGCCAAAGAAGATAGAAGCATGGTATAGATCTTTTATGGACAGAAAAGTCATAGCATCAGATGAAGCACGCAGACAATACTGTAGACTGATGATGTCCTTTAACTAATATAAAACTTATAAAATTAGATGTCTAACAAAGGACATCATCAGTCTATAGTATTATCAGCGTGCTTCATCTGATGCCATGAATTTTCCTTCCATAAAAGATTTGTACCATGCTTCTATCTTCTTTGGCCTATTCATCTGTTCTTGACTACTTTTTGAGTAAATAAGATTTCTGTTGTCGAAGTAGTACTCCCAATGGCTGGATATTATATGGCCATTTTTAATTCTTCATAGATTACTTTCATACTAATGGCTTTGATAAAAGGTATACTATTCCAAAGTTCATCCTCTGTGATTTCTTTAATTTGTTCTTCCATCACCAAGGGTTCTTGGGTCATTCCAAATTTTAGTACTGTCATTAGTTGATACTAGGACTAATCCTTTCCAAATTCTCGAATTGTCTGATAAAATCTCATATATATCTGTTTATTTTTTACTAAATTCTGGAACCTTTTTGCTGATTGTTGTATACATACTGGTAATTAACTAAGCTCTTCATGACTAAGACTTGGATAAATACAATGAAGAAGTCCATAATCATAAAAATTTTGTAATGTATTTGGGCTTGTAGTTTGATAAATAGTGACTTTATTAAAATTTTTCCAACATACTAAATTCATCCAAGGAATATTGGATTTTGGTTCTAAAATATATTTGATCAAAGTGTAGAAGTTTTTGAAATAATTATTTCTATAGCGAGTGACTATTATAAACGAATCACTTTTTGGTTCTTCTTTAACTTTTTCTAAGTAACTTGGTCCAATATTATACTGAGAAATTCTTTTTTCTAATTCTTCTTCTTTAGATGTAATATTTTGTTCTGATTTAAATTTACCTCTTTCTTCTTCTTTAGATTTGTTTTCTTCTTTCTCCTGCTTGGTACTGTTGTCTGCTATTATGGTGAAATCTTCTTCAGAATTAGATTTCCCATAAGTTAGTTCTGATACAAGCTGCTTCAGCTTTTCGTTCTTTGACAGTAATTGGTTCAACTTTTGTTCTAATGCTAGATGTTTATCAAGAAACTAGTCCATCTGAAACAATATTATTATTAGTTCTAGATAAGAAATCAGCAATGAAATTCTTTTTACCTTCTATATATTTGGTACTATAAGCATAATTAGATAAATAAGATTGCCACTTTTAAATCTTTTTATTAAGATTATTAGCTGATATTCTTTTTAATCAAGATATTACTGTCCTATTATCAGTTTCTATAACAAACTCATATTCACAAATCATTAATTCAAAGCTCTTTATTGCCTTTATTACTGCTAACATTTCTTTTTCATTTAAAGAATAATTTTGTTCAGCTTTATTAAAAGTTCCTAAATTATATTTGTAAATTTTTGATTTTTTGTCCTGTTCTTTAAATGTTAAAGTTGCTCCCCATCCTATGTCACTTGCATTAGTTGTTATTATCCATTCACATGGTCCTGTAGGTAGTGATAAAGATGGAATCTTTTTACATATTTATTTTATCTTTTTTACTAATAATTCATCTTTTTCTATCCAATCTAATTTCTTTTTTAATTTTTTATTAAGACTAGTCAAAATATAAGATAGGTTTGGGATATATTCTCTACAGACATTTAATAATCCTAAAAATGATTGTAGTTGTCTATTTTTCTATTATTTTTTTAGGAAATTCTAATAATTTTTTAGCTATGTGGGGTTGTAATTTAATTCCCTTATTATTTATTATTGATCCTAAAAATTCTATCTCTGTTTTAGCAATTTTACTTTTCTCTTTTCCTAAAACTAATCCTTTTTCTTCACATGTTTCTATGAATAATAATATGTGTTTAAAATGTTCTTCTAATGTTTTAGAGAAAATTAAAATATCTTCAATATATACTAAAGTAAATTCTTTTAGTGGTTTTATGATTTCATTAGTAAATTTTTGAAATTCAGCAGGACTATTTAAGTATCCAAATGGTAAAACATTCATTTCATATAATCCTTGAGGTGTGATAAATGATGTCCAATGTTTATCTTTTTCTTATAACTTAAAATGGTAGAATCCTAATTTTAAATCAAACGTGGAAAAATAATTTTTATTTTCTAATTTTATGAATAATACATGTTTATTTGGTATTGGATAAGAATATCTATTACATAGATTATTAAGTGGTTTATAGTTTATGACAAATCTAGTTTTTCCCCTTTTTTGTTCAGAGTGTTTATTTACTATAAAGGCACTGCAACTATGTTGGCTAATAGAGGGACTGCAAAATCCTTTGTTTAACATTTCCTGAATATGGATTTCATATTCTTTTAATGTTATTGGTGTTGCTTTTATTTGTTTTCCTTTTATAATTTTTATTTTTATTTTCTTCCTTAATTCTTATTGATACAATTGTTTTATGTTTTTCCCATTTTTCTAAGGGGTTTTCTCCTTCTAAATTTTTTATTTTTTCTATTATTCTACTTTCTATTTGTGTTTGGTATACTTTTATGTCACAGTTTAATTCTAAAATTGTGTTTTCTATAATATTACTTTTATTTTCTTTTTGCATTATATTTGTATGGATCCCACCACGCATCCAATCATGCAGTTGAGAACTGGTTAGTCTCTGTATTTTTATTTTATGCCACATAATATATAAAATTCATAATATTGAGGGTAAATACACCAAGGACTGTGAATATCAAAAAATGATTTTCCTAATATTAAGGGATATTTATAATTAAATTTAAATAGTAATGGTATTTTTAATTGTCACGACCCAAACCCGAGGGCACGTGACCGACACTAGGGAATGGGTAGGTATAAGGCCATCGAAACCCGTAGTAAGCCTTAAAGAAAAGAAAATAAAACCTTCCAATTTTAAAACTTTGTCTCATAACATAACACATTATCAAACTAATTTTTCTAAAAATAAACATAATTGTGCACTTAATAAAATATTCTCCATCGTCACATATCATGAATCAATCTTAAATCATTATACATAAGCATAGTTCATTGAAATAAAATACATAAGTATAGTTAAGTCATACAAATTCATAGTATAGTTACTACTGCAGTTTTCTAGAGTTACTACTACAGTATAGCTTACAATGACCTACATAGTATAGCCGGTGATGAAGAAATCCGGTGTGGAGGCAGTATGAGGTCGAATTCCCAAGCTCCTGAAAAACATAAGTTGAGGGGAATCAGACCTCACTGAGTAAGTTAATAAAAAGAGTTGTACGGTTTGAAAACCCTTTTGAAAACCATATATTTATAATGAAAATAAATTTTATATTGTATATATTTATCTTTTGAAATATCTCGGTAGAACCCTAATCCTAGATTTCTAACTGGCCAACTGGGCCCACTTATTCCAACTGGACTGCCAGTCCCCGAGAGCAAGGGCATCAACCGAGGCACCAGGCCGCAATCATCCACTTAATCCAAACATATGGCACTGGTGGTCCCCGAGAGCTAAGGCATCAACTGAGGCACCCATCCCAGTCCATTATTAACTTCTCAATCATTGGCGGTCCTCAAGAGCAAGGCTTCCACCAAGGCACTTGTCCCAGTTATATTCACAATCATAAATACATCGGATCCATCTCTCAATCTCTACCATGTGCATATGGTCCTGGTGAAACCTACCAGGTTGCTCATTCTACCAAAATTTCTCAAAACTAGTTTTAAATAAATAAAATAAAATAATGTGTTTAAACCTTAAATAGTAGCATTTAATTAAATAAATCATATAATAAATATTAAAAATATGAGCGCACATATTCTTTAAATAAACACACGTACATATCATTTTATCAACTTACAAGATAAACGAGAAGGCTGACGACCATGCGTCTGCCTTGATCTAACAGCTTCTGCTCTGATATGCTCTAGAAAAGAAATTAACACACCGATTTTAAAACACATCTATGTAAAAATCAAAAATTGTCAGAAATAACGAAATGCTATACTGACTCAAGGAAGACCGGATAAGATTCGATAGACAGGAAAAAACCTAATTAATGGTAGAAATTTATTACAGACATCATGTTTTACGAGAAAATCTACTGAAATTTCGTCAGAGTCTCCTTTGTAAAATAGAAATCTCTCTACCATAGGTCGAGTCATTCCTGCATAAAAAATGCACTTTTAATAATTACAGACATTCATACTTGAGTCGGGCTTCCAGAACTACACTTAGCTCCGACCAAGATCACAACTCAATCAACACATCACAAAATTAAATCATCACTTCCAAAAATGCATATTCCTACAAATATCCATAACTTAGAAAATAATTCCTCTTTAAAGCTTAAAAACAAATTTCACAAACATATATATATATATGTTCATTGGTTTTTTTAATATTTAGGCGGCTTAGAGAATTTTTATAAATTTATAAGTATTTTAATTAGGTAATATTAATTTTTAATATTGTTTCCAAATATTATATATATATATATATATATATATATATATATATAATATTTGGAAACAATATTAAAAATTAATATTACCTAATTAAAATACTTATAAATTTATAAAAATTCTCTAAGCCGCCTAAATATTAAAAAAACCAATAAACATAAATACTTAACTGGAATAAGTATAATTTACATATTTACCCATATAATAATAAAATATACACATAATATTCAAAATAATACCTAATATATTATTAAAAAATAATTTTCGAGAACTAGTGTTAATTAGTCTAAATAGTAAATAATTTGTAAAAATCCTTTTAAATTCCTTAATTATTATTAAAACCAACCACAATTTATTATTTAACTATAATTAACACAAAATTACGTTTCTACCCCTATAATACAAAAACTTACATAATGTTATATTATTATTCAAAAATTCCTTAAAAATTATACAAATGCCTAAAAATTATTTTCTCAACATGTATATTATTAATATTAACTAAAACACATATTTAAACCAATATTCCAGCAAAAATCCCACTCTAATGTAATTATTCAATTTTGACATAAACTATACAAGTTCATAAAAATTATATAATATCCTCAAAAATTATTTTCTTTACTCTAAAATTAATATTAACTCATAATAACACCAACTATACCAAATTTATAATTTTAATAATTAATTTAAGAAAATTAATAAAATATTAAAAAAATTCACAAAAACTTAAAATAAATTCCAAAAATCATACAAAAATTTATAGAGGTAGATTAAGCTACCAAGAATCAAATTTGTAAAGGGAGTTTGCAAGATTCAAGCTAGATCAAGCTAAAAAAATTTCAAAACCCTAGAACTCCATAAACAAAAATCAACAAAAACTCAATCAAATGGAGATTAAAGTTTAAACTAAGCTTGGATTAGTACTCACCGGTGCAAGAGGAAGAGAAAGACACCAGAATCGAAGAAAATGGTGACCAGAAGTGATGGAGGCACAGTGATAGGCAGAGAATGGGACCATGCAGGAGGACATGGAGAAGGAGCTGTGTTTATAAGGTTTCTTCATGTTTTTTTTTTCTTTATGCTGTCTGTGTGTGTTGGGGTTTAATGCATGCATGTATGTTTATGTTGTATGCATGCATGTGTATGTGTGTATATATATATATATATATATATATTAATAAAACATTATAATATTTATATATATATATATATAATATTTGGAAACAATATTAAAAATTAATATTACCTAATTAAAATACTTATAAATTTATAAAAATTCTCTAAGCCGCCTAAATATTAAAAAAACCAATAAACATATATACTTAACTAGAATATGTATAATTTACATATTTACCCATATAATAATAAAATATACACATAATATTCAAAATAATACCTAATATATTATTAAAAAATAATTTTCGAGAACTAGTGTTAATTAGTCTAAATAGTAAATAATTTGTAAAAATCCTTTTAAATTCCTTAATTATTATTAAAACCAACCACAATTTATTATTTAACTATAATTAACACAAAATTACGTTTCTACCCCTATAATACAAAAACTTACATAATGTTCTATTATTATTCAAAAATTCCTTAAAAATTATACAAATGCCTAAAAATTATTTTCTCAACATGTATATTATTAATATTAACTAAAACACATATTTAAACCAATATTCCAACAAAAATCCCACTCTAATGTAATTATTCAATTTTGACATAAACTATACGAATTCATAAAAATTATATAATATCCTCAAAAATTATTTTCTTTACTCTAAAATTAATATTAACTCATAATAACACCAACTATACCAAATTTATAATTTTAATAATTAATTTAAGAAAATTAATAAAATATTAAAAAAATATATTAAAAAAATTCACAAAAACTTAAAATAAATTCCAAAAATCATACAAAAATTTATAGAGGTAGATTAAGCTACCAAGAATCAAATTTGTAAAGGGAGTTTGCAAGATTCAAGCTAGATCAAGCTAAAAAAAATTCAAAACCCTAGAACTCCGTAAACAAAAATCAACAAAAACTCAATCAAATGGAGATTAAAGTTTAAACTAAGCTTGGATTAGTACTCATCGGTGCAAGAGGAAGAGAAAGACACCAGAATCGAAGAAAATGGTGACCGGAAGTGATGGAGGCACAGTGATAGGCAGAGAATGGGACCATGCAGGAGGACATGGAGAAGGAGCTGTGTTTATAAGGTTTCTTCATGTTTTTTTTTTCTTTATGCTGTCTGTGTGTGTTGGGGTTTAATGCATGCATGTATGTTTATGTTGTATGCATGCATGTGTATGTGTGTATATATATATGTATATATTATATTAATAAAATATTATAATATATATTTTTATTTTTGCTTCTATATTCATTTGGTGATCTTGTTTTTCTAATGTGGTGTCTACAATTGAGTTTTTTACTATTGTTTGATTTTTACTGACACTAGGTTCTTCAGATAGACTTCTTCTTCTTATTGTTAGTGATCTTTCTAGTTTATTATAATTTTTATATAAATTTTTATTTTTCTTATATTTTCCTAATTCATTAGTATTATCAAATTCTATAGTATAATTTTCAAGGTAATTATAAATATTAGTTATTTCTCTAGGTCTATATTCTACTAATTCTTTATATGTTGGTGGTACTTCATAACTTGTTAATATCTTATTGTTATAAATTTCATGTTTGGTAGTAAATGCATATAAAGTTTTTATCTTTATACTAATTAGCTTACTTCAAGGAGGTACTTTTATTCTAAAAAAATTATAATATATTCTTAATGTTTGGTCTATGTTTTCATCTCTAAGACTAAGACTAAAATTTGGAAATATGTTTATAACAACTTTATTATAACATAAATTTGTATATAATTCTCCTATTATACTATCATTTTGACTATGTCTCATTTTATCATCTGTTATAACTAAACTGAATGGTGAATTAATATGAGGTTGGAAATAAGATTTTACTACTATACTTATTCCTCCTATTTGTAAATTTTTGTATTGATATCTTTCTTTTTTTGGTATCTTCATTAATTCGTTTTCTATTATATCTTTATTGAGAATAGATATTCTAATATTTCCTTCTATATCAACCACATCTATTGCTTCTTCAGCTATTTCTCTTACATAATATTATTTTCTTTCTCTTTTAAAAATTGAATTTTTAAATATTCTTTTAAAGTTGATGTTTGGTTGTTGTTTTTCAAAAATTTATTTCATACTAATATTAGGTTCATAATTTATTAATTCTAAATATTTTTCTCTATTAAATTCTTGTTCTATGTAATTTTTCCCTATATTACTATTTTCTTGTATAATCAGACTCTGATGATTCATCAGAAGTTATTTCGTAAATAGTTTCATTTTCACTTATTTCTGAGAGTTCTGGAATTACCATATATCCTTCTACATTTTTATTTTTCTTATTTGGGTATTCATTTATAAAATGTCCTTTTTGCCTACAAATATAACATTTACATTCTGACTTATTTATTCTTCTATTATATTTCCTTTTATATTTTCTTTTCATACTATAATATGGTTTTCTATATTTCTTAAAATATTTTTTCTATTTCTTTTTATATTTATGTTTTTTTTATGTTTATAGGGTTCACATCCATAATTGGATATTAATGGAAATTTTCTACTATTTAAATTTTGCTTATTTTTAGTTTGTTTATACATTAATCTATATTCGTTTAATGACATACATTCTGTTTTTAAATACCATTGTGCAAAAGCAATTCTTGTTCCTAAAAAATCTTCAGCTATATTTAATTCAGGATATTTTTCTGATATTTTATTTCCCTGTGGTGTTGGCAATTTATGAAATAATAAATTCAAATATACTTTATTTGTTGGGTCTATCTTAGCTTTTATATAATACTCTTCAAATTTACATGCATATTCTTTAAAATAATTTATATCGCATATTTGTAATTTGGCTAAATATTCTATATAAATATTTTCTGAAATTATTACTTCCTTATATGTAAAATGTTTTAATAATAACTTTTCATATTCTCTTACTAATTCTATATTTGTGGTTGCATTTTCTATTCCTATTTTTTTTTATTTTGTGGTAATTGGTCAAACTAATTGGCTAAGATTCCTAATAATGTCTGTTGTAATAATAGTTTTGCTTTTGGAACTTCTAAATCCCTTCCTATTATTATAGTTGAATTCATTCTTGTCCAATTTTTTTATTTTCTCTATCATATTTTCACATGTTCTTTTTAGCCTCTCCTTTAAAATTTTAATTTTCTATTATTCTTTCTTCAGGTTTATTTGAAGATTTAGTATATTCTCCTACTGTTGGATATTTTATTGGTTCTGTGGGTTGACATTTTGCTTCATTCATTAAAATTTCTTCCTCTGTATCTAAATTATCTTCTGTATCTAAATCTTCTTTTGATGAAGATTCATTTATGTCTATTGTATTTATTTGTTCTTCTATAGCATTTGTTTCTAACTTATTAATTAAATTTAGTATTTCTTCAGAATTAGTTTATGTACTAAAAAGTCCAATTTTATTCATTCTTCATCATTATATTCAATTCCAGTATATTTTTCACTTCTTGGATTAATTATTTGTAATATCTTAGGATTTCTTGTTACTATGTTTTTTATTTCTATAATTTCCTCCCTAAGTTCTTCTATTTGTTCTTTAATATTATTATAATATAAATAATATCTTCTTTTGATGAAGATTCATTTATGTCTATTGTATTTATTTGTTCTTCTATAGCATTTGTTTCTAACTTATTAATTAAATTTAGTATTTCTTCAGAATTAGTTTATATACTAAAAAGTCCAATTTTATTCATTCTTCATCATTATATTCAATTCCAGTATATTTTTCACTTCTTGGATTAATTATTTGTAATATCTTAGGATTTCCTGTTACTATATTTTTTATTTCTATAATTTCCTCCCTAAGTTCTTCTATTTGTTCTTTAATATTATTATAATATAAATAATATCTTCTTTTGATGAAGATTCATTTATGTCTATTGTATTTATTTGTTCTTCTATAGCATGTGTTTCTAACTTATTAATTAAATTTAGTATTTCTTCAGAATTAGTTTATGTACTAAAAAGTCCAATTTTATTCATTCTTCATCATTATATTCAATTCCAGTATATTTTTCACTTCTTGGATTAATTATTTGTAATATCTTAGGATTTCCTATTACTATGTTTTTTATTTCTATAATTTCCTCCCTAAGTTCTTCTATTTGTTCTTTAATATTATTATAATATAAATAATATCTTCTTTTGATGAAGATTCATTTATGTCTATTGTATTTATTTGTTCTTCTATAGCATTTGTTTCTAACTTATTAATTAAATTTAGTATTTCTTCAGAATTAGTTTATGTACTAAAAAGTTCAATTTTATTCATTCTTCATCATTATATTCAATTCCAGTATATTTTTCACTTCTTGGATTAATTATTTGTAATATCTTAGGATTTCCTGTTACTATGTTTTTTATTTCTATAATTTCCTCCCTAAGTTCTTTTATTTGTTCTTTAATATTATTATAATATAAATAATATCTTCTTTTGATGAAGATTCATTTATGTCTATTGTATTTATTTGTTCTTCTATAGCATTTGTTTCTAACTTATTAATTAAATTTAGTATTTCTTCAGAATTAGTTTATGTACTAAAAAGTCCAATTTTATTCATTCTTCATCATTATATTCAATTCTAGTATATTTTTCACTTCTTGGATTAATTATTTGTAATATCTTAGGATTTCCTATTACTATGTTTTTTATTTCTATAATTTCCTCCCTAAGTTCTTCTATTTGTTCTTTAATATTATTATAATATAAATAATATCTTCTTTTGATGAAGATTCATTTATGTCTATTGTATTTATTTGTTCTTCTATAGCATTTGTTTCTAACTTATTAATTAAATTTAGTATTTCTTCAGAATTAGTTTATGTACTAAAAAGTCCAATTTTATTCATTCTTCATCATTATATTCAATTCTAGTATATTTTTCACTTCTTGGATTAATTATTTGTAATATCTTATGATTTCCTGTTACTATGTTTTTTATTTCTATAATTTCCTCCCTAAGTTCTTCTATTTGTTCTTTAATATTATTATAATATAAATAATATCTTCTTTTGATGAAGATTCATTTATGTCTATTGTATTTATTTGTTCTTCTATAGCATTTGTTTCTAACTTATTAATTAAATTTAGTATTTCTTCAGAATTAGTTTATGTACTAAAAAGTTCAATTTTATTCATTCTTCATCATTATATTCAATTCCAGTATATTTTTCACTTCTTGGATTAATTATTTGTAATATCTTAGGATTTCCTATTACTATGTTTTTTATTTCTATAATTTCCTCCCTAAGTTCTTCTATTTGTTCTTTAATATTATTATAATATAAATAATTTATATGAAAATTAGTATATTCTGAACTTTGAATTGTATTCTAGAAACTACAGTGGTAGTGTTATTATATTGGAAGTGTATTATTTTGTTTGGATATGAAATACTCTGCGAATTTGTATTTGAACATTGTACGAATATGTATTCATTTATAAAAGGATTTAGAGTATTTATTTTATATATTGATTCAGAAAATTTTTAATTTGGTCGTACTTTTATTTAATTATTGCATGATTTTATTTTCTAAGGCTTGTTACGGGTTCCGGATTCAAAAGAATTTCCATTCCCTAGCGCCGGTCATGGCTCCTAGTTTGGGTCATGACAAAGTTGGTATCAGAGCATAGCTTTAGAGATGTGGACCTAGGTTGTCGAGTCGTGTTTTGTTTGGAACTACTGCAGTTAAACTAGGTTCGATCATGTCTTTGAAAAGTCTTCCTTGCATTAGGAATTTTGTGTAACCGTTAGGGTGTCTGTTGACGTTTGTGATTGTTTGAACTATTTGTTTATTTTTGCTCCTTGATGATTGCCTTGAGCGTGAGTCGCTCCATCGATCGATGAGATCGGTGATAGTTGATCTTCTGAGCATGAGGTTCTACCCCCTATGCATCCTGTAGGCGTAGGGGTAAAGATGGATTTAGAAAGCCTGATAATAGCTATTGACAGTGGGAATAACTGAATGAGGAGTTGGTGGCTTAGCATTGCAATGATGTTGCTTATGCAACAGGAGTTTCGTATGATGCGATGCTGATACCTTCGATCGTTCAGCAGATGTAATTTCTTTTTCAGCCGAGAACTTGAGACATGTCAATTCTGCGTATATTCTATATTCTGAATTCTGTTGATTTCCATATCTTTTCAGCGTAATGAATGTGAATTGTTTCTTCTGTCGAGACAATATTGATAATCAGTCTTTTCAAGTTGAAGTTGTGGTTATAGTTCTAGCCCTACTACACCTATCTAGTATAGGGGTAGGTTAGAGGCAACTATAACTCAAGGGTTAAGGTAGTCATTGTAAGCAGTACAAACATTTCTTTTGGACTTGAACTTGCAGCAATTATGACTATGATAGTCAAGACTAATAAAAGCTTGATAGCATTTAATCAAGTTTGACAGTAGTTTGATATGCTTTGATGGGGGAATTGGAAAATGTCTAATGAAGATGAAGCACTCTTGTATTCCTTATGGCAAGCTGTCAGTTCTGACTGCAACATATAATTTGAGTTAAAGAGGGATTTCTAAGATACTTCCATCCACCTTTACGGAAGGATAATTACCTGTATTGGCTATTGCACAGAGTAAGGGAAGAGCAATCAGTTGAGAAGATTACCTGTAAACTCTTCAATCTAATACGTCATGTTGAAGAGGTAATACAATATAAGAGGAGACTGGTAGAATTATATGTTACAGGATTAAGCTTAATATATTGGCATCTAAACCGAGAATTAAGATTCAGACAGTTATTGTGAATTCAGTCTTTTGGGTGTAATTAATCTTGATGAGATATGAAAGGGTTATTAGGAATATCTGGCTCTAGTTGAGTATACTTCAGTGGAGAAGTTGTATATCCCAGATGTTTTAATTGCCTGTGAGTTACCAGGTTTACCACTTTACAGAGATTGAATTCTGTATCGATGTGGTTCCTGATATAACTTCCATTTCAACGTAGCCCTACAAAATGACTCTTGCAGAGCTATAGGAGCAATTGCAAGAGCTGTATGACCAAGGTTTTGTTAGACCTTATGTTTCTCTTTGGGGTGCACTAGTCCTGTTGTAAGGAAGAAGGATGGTACTTTGAGACTGTGCATTGACTGCAGAGAAATGAACAGGGTAACAGTGAAGGACAAGTATCCTCTTTTGAGGATAGATGACTTGTCTAATCAGCTACAGGGTGCACAGTTCTTTCTAAAGTTGATTTGAAGTCGGGTTATCATTAGTTATGGATCAGTTTGTAGTAGTCTTCATTAATGATATACTAGTGTATTCGAAGTGAATGAAAGGGCACATATATCACTTGAGGACTATACTACAGACACTAAGAGAATGTCAGCTTTATGCTGAATTCAGGAAGTGTGATCATTGGGTGGAGAGTGTTGCTTTTCTTAGAATTATGGCATTTAAAGATAGAATTCGAGTTGATCCACAAAAGATCAAAATAGCATCTGAGCGGCCCAGACTGACTGAATCCATTGAGATCTGTAATTTTTTGGGTTTAATTGGGTATCATAGGAAATCTGAATAGAATTCGGTAGAATTGCAGCTCCTATGACCCGCATAACTTAGAAAAATGGGAAGATTGTGTGAACAGATGTTTATTAGAACAACTTCCAAGTGCTGAAGAAGATCGATTGATATGAGGGTTACATGAACTTTAGAGGATAAGACCTGATATCATTATAGCATTTCATCATATCATTATAGCATCTCATTACAGCATTTTATCATGACATTTCATTCTAGCATTTCATCATAACATTTCATTATATCATCTCATTATGACATTCATCATAGCATGTCATTATGACATATCACCATAGAATGATATGTTGATAGGAGATGCCCAAGTTAATGATATAGGGTTGATGTTGTAATCTGAGAAAGGGATTCTATATAAGTTATGGAAATGAACTTGCAGTGTACATCCAGATGATTACCAAGAATTATCACAGTATTCAGGATCAATACTAGTGGGTTGGATTATAGAAGAATGTGAGTGATTGTATTTCTAAGTGTTTAATTTGCTAGCCGATGAAAGCTGAACATCAGAAGTCTTCTGGGAAGTTTCGATCTCTTTTGAATTTAGGTGGAAATAAAAGAGAATTGTGATAATTTTTAAGGTTGGTTACCTCATTTAAAGGGTGAATATGATTCCGTTGGAATAACTGTAGACAAATTGACCAAGTCAGCTAATTTTTGGCCAGTGGAAGCCACTTATTAAGTAGCTAAGTGGGCTAAGCTGCATATGAAGCATATTGTGTGCCTGCATGGACTACCTGTGTCCATTGTATATGGTAAAGGTACAGTGTTTACCTTTCAATTTTGGCAGAGATTGTGGGGAGTAATAGACACCTGATTGGATTTCAATACTGCTTTTCATCCTCAGATAGATGACAGTTTGAGAGGACGATCCAGACACTAAACAGTATGTTGAAGATGTGTGTTTTGGATCTAGAAGGTAGCTAGGTTGATTATATGCTACTTATAGAATTCGCTTATAATAACAGCTACCATAGCAGTATTGGAATGACACCACCTGAGGCTTTTATGGAAAGAAGTCTTAACTAGATATGAGATAGTTCAAAATACAGCGGAGAAAGTTATTGTGATCAGAAGAGCGATATGGATCCTAGATGCAGAGATATGGAGTTTCAGATCGAAGACTGTAATTTTGAAGATGTCTCCGAAAAGTGGTGTGATGAGACGCATTGAATAATATAGAACTGAATGAAGATCTGAAGTTTGAGAAGGAATTAGTTATGATTGTAAATTATCAAGCTCGATAGTTATGTTTGAACTAGATTCAGATCATCAAGGTTCTATGACGTAGCAACAAAGTGAAAGAGCATAAGTGGGAGACTGAAGTTGAGATGCGAGCTTCTTACCCGTATCTCTTTCTTTCTTGATCTTGTAATTTTCTTTCTGAAATTCAGGGACGAATT
Source organism: Mallotus nudiflorus (assembly GCA_947683625.1). Lineage (NCBI taxonomy): Eukaryota > Viridiplantae > Streptophyta > Magnoliopsida > Malpighiales > Euphorbiaceae > Mallotus > Mallotus nudiflorus. The sequence continues at coordinate 2,681,089 of CANTUR010000486.1, forward strand.
CTTATAAGGGGAGAAGACTGTAATATCCTAAGTTTTTTTTTTAAATATTTTTATACTGCATTGGGATATGCAGTGTTAATAATTTTGGTATATATTTATGATATTTTAAGAGTTTTATTTGTTTAAAGCTAATTTTAATTATTTTATATTATTTTAAGTACTTTACGTAAAATTTTCCCGGAAATTGTATTTTTGGAAAAATTGACACATAAATAATTTAATACTATTTATTTTGACTAGTTTTATGAATTTGCATGAACTCATATATAATTTTAAAGTGCTAAAATAAATTGTATATATGTGTACTTATTTAAATTAATTAGAGCTTAATTAATTTCCTTAATTTTATTATTTAATTTTTGTATTAATTAATTAATTTTAAGTGTATAAATTATTAAATATATTAAAATATTTTTGTGGTGAGTATTATTTGTGTGTGGGAATATATATATTACTATAATATAAGGTGGACATATATATATATACATATATACACAAATTTTAATCAAAAAACAAAAGTTTACAGAAATTACAGTTTTGCCCCTCCCAACATCTTCTTCTTCCCAACGCCATTTCCACCATTTCCAGCCACTTTCAAGCTGGTTTTCTTTCTGTTACTATACCCCTCAGCCTTCCTCCTCCACCTCCTGCCATTTCCACCACCTGAAACACTCTTTTCCGCCATTGTTTGGCCGGATTTTCATCAAGAAGCTAAAAATCGACTTAGCTCCGATCAAGCACTTTTCGGCCACCAAATTTGATGCCGTTGGTCTCTATCTTCTCCTTGAGCTCTGGTGAGTGTGATTCCAAACTTTTTTTCACTTGATTTGGTCTAGAATTGCTTAGGTTTCAATTTCTTTAAATCAGCCATTTTAGGTTTTGAATTTTTTTTAGCTTCAATTTGGTTGATTCATGAAAAATTCCTTCACAAAATTTCTTCCTGGAAGCTTAATTTATATGCTGTAATTTTTTTAGAATTTTTGGAATTTATTTTAATTTTTGTGAATTTTTTATTATTTTATTATTATTTTCTAATTTTCGAAAATTAATTAATTAAATTATGAAATTATGTTTTATGGTGATTATAGGAGTTGAAATGAATTATAGAAATTTATTTGTAATTTTTGTGAATTTTTATGTATTTATTTGGAATTTATTAAGTTTATGTAATTTTGAAAAAAATAGGGTTAATTATGTGTTTAATTGAAATAAATTGGTTAATTGAGTATATTTATTGATATTATGGAAATATATGTTGATAAAATTAATTTTGAGTAATTATATTATTTTTGGTGAATTTTTGGATTTATTTTAGTAAATTTATATATATAGGGGTATTTTGGTAATTTTACACTAAATTGAATAAAAATGTAATTAAATTGGTTTTAATAGTTACTTAGGGTATAAAAATGATTTCTGAAAATTTTTAGTATTTTTAACTAATTAAAACTATTTTTCGTAAATTATTTTCAAATTATATATAATATACTATTTTTCTAAATAAATGGGTTTTTTTTTTAAGTATGTTTTAGGGTTAATTACATAATTTGGATTTATAAAATGTATTTTTATTATATAAGGACATTTTTGGTATTTTATAATTATTATGTGAATTGTGAACCTCGGTCGGTGAATTGTAGTTTGAAGTCCGACCGAGGAATTGTGGTTGTAATTCTGTGTTTATTTTGAAGTGTGTTTTCTTTGTAGGATCGGCTCTACTCTTTAAGTAGAGAGATGTCCGTTTTACAGGGGAGGTTCTGCCGGATTTTCGGTAGAATTCTCATAAAACGTGATGTCCGGTCAAATTCCTATTCTAATTATGTGTCTAAAATTCTAGATCAAGTCTTTAGAATTTTCGTTAAATTTATTCTGATTTCATGTTGTCATTTGTTTGTTTAGCTGCACTGAGATCGAGGCCTAACAGATCAGGCCCGCCGAGTTTGTCTCGTGGAGCACTAACATGTGAGTTATTATATTGTATATATATGCACTGTATATAAGGTGCATTATTTAGAATTTTTCATTTTCATTGTATGTTTTAAAAGGGATTTAAATTATAATATTTTTGGTATATCTAGGGTTGCATTTTTATATATGTATGCATATTAAATAATTATGCATGTTAGTTTGATATATGCACATTAAATAATTAGGTTTAGGTTTAATACATTTGAGTAATATACACATGTTTTAAAATGTACACTTAGACATGATTATTTTATTAAATAATTAGTATACTTTAGGTATAGTTTCAGTAGATTTTAGGTTTATTCTTAAATAATTGCATGTTAAATTATAAACCTACACTTAAATTATTTTTAAGTTTATTTTTGGTATATTTTTTATTTATTTCCAAATAAATACATGTTTTATTATTAAATTAAACCTAACACATTAGTGGTACATTTAAGGTTTATTTTTGATATATGCATGCTAGATAATTAGGTTCATTTTTAGTATATTTGTGAATATATGTTAAACACAAACACATATTTAAATGAATATTTATACATAAATGTTTTATTTAATGATTTGTATACTTAGGGTATATCTTTTGTATATTTAAGTATATTTTTTAAGAAAATGCATGTTATATTATTGTTACTCATTTAAATTGTTTTTAATTATATTAATGATTTATCTTTAGTTTATTTCATATTTTATTTGACATATATATATATATATATATATATATATACCTGAAATATACTAGGTATATTTTTGGTATATATATATATATGGTTGGTTTTACTATTATGAATATTGTTCTACATTAATTATTTTCTGAATGAATGATTTATTCTAAGTGAAGGATATCAATAGAACATGCTTCCTAGTGGGCAACACTAGGACCGTGTACGTACCGATACGATAGATAAGGATTGAGTGAGATTTAAAATTGGGTGATTATAATTGATTTAATTGATTTGACTAAGATTAATGGTATGTTAGATAGTGTGATTGCGGGGCCAATCACACTGACAGTCAGACTGCTGGAGCTCGGTTGACTTAGTGTCTCGGGGCCAATCTACTGTCCATAAGTGAATTGAATGATCTATTGGGTTGATTGAGATGTGAGGTGATAGATAGTGTGATTGCTAGAGCTCAGTTGACCAAGTGTCTCGGGGCCAATCACACTGACAGTCAGACTGCTGGAGCTCGGTCGACTTAGTGTCTCAGGGCCAGTTTGCTATCCAAATTGGAATAAGTGTTCTATTTGGAATCAAGTGAGCCTGCATGGCTAGAGTGATGATGGGGTTGTAGAGGTTGTTATTATTAGGGTTCTATGGATCCTTCATGAATATAATCAAACGTTTTCTACATGTAGTATTTATAAAAGCAGAGTTTGGCATTCATGTGAAATGTGTGTGTGTGTGTATATATATATATATATATAAGAATGTCTGATTGTTATGGTTTAGTTTGCATGTATATATAGTATAATAATTCACTCAGTGAGGTCTGACCCCCCTCAATTATTTTTTTCAGGAGATCCCATATCGTCAGACCTTAGTTGTAGAGTTCCTCACCGGTGTTCTTTAGTCCCGGCTATTTTATGCAAATGTATATTCTGAACTTTGAATTGTATTCTAGAAACTATAGTAGTAGTGTTATTATATTGGAAGTGTATTATTTTGTTTGGATATTAAATACTCTGAGAATTTGTATTTGAACATTGTACGAATATGTATTCATTTATAAAAGGATTTGGAGTATTTATTTTATATATTGATTCAGAAAAATTTTAATTTGGTCGTACTTTTATTTAATTATTGCATGATTTTATTTTCTAAGGCTTGCTATGGGTTCTGGATTCGAAAGAATTCTCGTTCCCTAGCGTCGGTCATGACTCCTAGTTTGGGTCGTGACAATTTGTTCTTTAATATTATTATAATATAAATAATTTATATAAAAATTAGTATTATTTTGTCTTACTAGTAATTGTTGTGTTTTTTACAATCCTATAGGGACTACTACTCCTGCAGATTCTTCATCATAAGTTCTAGCATTTTCTAATGTTGTTTTATAAATAGAAGATTCTTTTAAAACCATTAATTAATTTGTTTATAAATTTCTTCATATCTAAATGTCATTTTTCTATTAAAATTTAGTATTTTTTTTTATAATTTTATACATATCATGATTATTATTATGTTCCCAAATCCATTTTATATCTTCTCTACACATGTTTGCATGTTTATTTGCTAAGGACAAAATTTCTTCTTTAGTGTATAACCTTTTTACTATGGGTCAAAATTTTGTGTCAAATTTTCCATTATCTTTTTGTTCTAGCTAATTTATTAAGTCTAATACATTTTTGTATATTTTCCTAACATTCTTTATTCACATATTCATAACTAGGGTAAGTACTATCATGGTTAATAAGCCAAATTTTACTTTCTTTACTTATTTTAGCATATATTTTTGCTAATTTTAAATATTCTTCTGAATTAAATGAATATTCCTCTATACTTTGATTATTCATTTTATGGGTCTAAATTTTCTTCACTAATAATAGTGTTTATAGTATCTCTAATAATTGTTAATACCATTATTTTATTATTATATTCCACTATATTTAAGATTTCTACAATAGATAAAATTTTAGATAATATATGTATATTAGATTAGAGTAGGTGATCAGTCATGATATCACTAAGAGATGAAATAGATAAAACTATAGATGCAAAAAGGGAAACTCAAGAATTTTTAGAAAGTCAAAATATACCAGAAATCTTAAATATAGTGGAATATAATAATAAAATAATGGTTTAACAATTTTTAGAGATACTATAAACACTATTATTAGTGAAGAAAATTTAGACCCATAAATGAATAATCAAAATATAGAGGAATATTCATTTAATTCAGAAGAATATTTAAAATTAGCAAAAATATATGTTAGAATAAGTAAAGAAAGTAAAATTTGGCTTATTAACCATGATAGTACTCACCCTAGTTATGAATATGTGAATAAGGAACATTGGGAAAATATACAAAAATGTATTAGACTTAATGAATTAGCTAGAACAAAAAGATAATGGAAATTTGACACAAAATTTTGACACCTTAGTAAAAAGGTTATACACTAAAGAAGAAATTTTGTCCTTAGCAAATAAACATGCAGACATGTGTAGAGAAGATATAAAATGGATTTGGGAACATAATAATAATCATGATATGTATAAAATTAAAAAAAATAGACTAAATTTTAATAGAAAAATGACTTTTAGATATGAAGAAATTTATAAACAGATTAATTAATGGCTTTAGAAGAATTTTATGTTTATAAAATAGCACTAGAAAATGCTAGAACTTATGATGAAGAATCTACAGGAGTAGCAGTCCCTATAGGATTATCAAAAACATAACAATTACTAATAAAACAAAATAATACTAATTTTCATATAAATTATTTATATTATAATAATATTAAACAACAAATAGAAGAACTTAGGGAGGAAATTATAGAAATTAAAAACATAGTAACAGGAAATCCTATGATATTACAAATAATTAATCCAAGAAGTGAAAAATATACTGGAATTGAATATAATGATGAAGAATGGAATTAAATTGGAATTTTTAGTACATAAACTAATTCTAAAGAAATACTAAATTTAATTAATAAGTTAGAAACAAATGCTATAGAAGAACAGATAAATACAATAGACATAAATGAATCTTCATCAGAAGAAGATTTAGATACAAAGGAAGAAATTTTAATGAATGAAACAAAATTTCAACCCACAGCACCTACAGCACCAATAAAATATCCAACAGTAGGAGAATATGTTGAATCATCAAATAAACCTGAAGAAAGAATAATAGAAAATCAAAAATTTAAAGGAGAATTATATTGGCTAAAAAGAACATGTGAAAATATGATAGAGTAAATAAAAAATTGGGCAAGAATGAATTCAACTATAATAATAGGAAGGGATTTAGAAGTTCCAAAAGCAAAACTATTATTACAACAAACATTATTAGGAATCTTCGCCAATTGGTTTGACTAATTACCACAAAATGAAAAAATAGGAATAGAAAATGCAATCACAAATATAGAATTAGTAAGAGAATATGAAAAGTTATTATTAAAACATTTTACATATAAGGAAGTAATAATTTCAGAAAAATATTTATAGAGAATATTTAGCTAAATTACAAATATGCGATATAAATTATTTTAAAGAATATGCAAGTAAATTTGAAGAGTATTATATAAAAACTAAGATAGACCCAACAGATAAAGTATATTTGAATTTATCGTTTTATAAATTGCCAGCACCATGGGGAAATAAAATATCACAAAAATATGAGGAATTAAATGTAGCTGAAGATTTTTTAGGAACAAGAATTGCTTTTGCACAATGGTATTTAGAAACAGAATGTATGTCATTGAACAAATATAGATTAATGTATAAACAAACTAAAAACAAGCAAAATTTAAACTGTAGAAAATTTCTATTAATACCCAATTATGGATGTGAACCCTATAAACATAAAAAACATAAATATAAAAAGAAATGGAAAAAATATTTTAAGAAATATAGAAAACCATATTATAGTAAGAAAAAAAATATAAAAGGAAATATAATAGAAGAATAAATAAGTCAGAATGTAAATGTTATATTTGTAGACAAAAAGGAAATTTTGCAAATGAATGCCCAAATAAGAAAAATAAAAATGTAGAAGGGTTTATGGTAATTCCAGAACTCTTAGAAATAAGTGAAAATGAAACTATTTACAAAATAACTTCTGATGAATCATCAGAGTCTGATTAAACAAGAAAATAGTAATATAGAGAAAAATTACATAGAACAAAAATTTAATAGAGAAAAATATTTATAATTAATAAATTATGAACCTAATATTAGTATAAAAGAAATTTTTGAAAAACAATAACCAAACAACAACTTTAAAAGAATATTTTAAAGCCCGATTTTTAAAAGAGAAAGAAAACAATATTATGTAGGAAAAATAACTGAAGAAGCAATAGATGTGGTTGATATAGAAGAAAATATTATAATATCTATTCTCAATAAAGATATAATAGAAAACAAATTAATGAAGATACCAAAAAAGAAAAGATATCAATACAAAAATTTACAAATAGGAGGAATAAGTATAGTAGTAAAATCTTACTTCCAACCTCATATTAATTCACGATTTAGTTTAGTTATAACAGATGATAGAATGAGACATAGTCTAAAGGATAGTATAATAGGAGAATTAGATACAAATTTAAGTTATAATAAAGCTGTTATAAACATATTTCCAAATTTTAGTCTTAGTCTTAGAGATGAAAACATAGACCAAACATTAAGAATATATTATAAGCTTTTTAAAATAAAAGCACCTCCTAGAAGTAAACTAATTAGTATAAAGATAAAAAATTTATATGCATTTACTACTAAATAAGAAATTTATAATAATAAGATATTAACAAATTATGAAGTACCACCAATATTTAAAGAATTAATAGAATATAGACCTAGAGAAATAACTAATATTTATAATTACCTTGAAAATTATACTATAGAATTTTATAATACTAATGAATTAGGAAAACCTAAGAAAAATTAAAATTTATATAAAAATTATAATGAACTAGAAAGATCACTAGCAATAGGAAGAAGAAGTCTATCTAAAGAACCTAGTATTACTAAAAATCAAATAATAGTAAAAAATTCAATTGTAGACACCACATTAGAAAAACAAGATCACCAAATGTATATAGAAGCAAAAATAAAAAATAAACAAATACCTATACTAATAGATACAGGATCATGTGCTTCTCATATACTTGAATTGTTATTAGACTCAGACGATAAAATATAAATTTTAAAAGAACCTTATACATATATATATCAACATGAAGAATATACACTTTATGAATCAGTAATTATAATACTAGATTTAGATTAAATAAAAATACCTTTAAAACTACACAAAATACAACATGATGAGATAGCAAAAGTGTTATTAGGAATATATTTTCTAAAATCCGTAAGAACTTTTACAATAACATCTACACATATAAATATAACATATGAAGGGAAGAAAATCTTAATACCAATATCACAAAAGAAACCTTACAACTAATTTTACAAGTTTTATATTAGTTAAATTAAATAATAAAACAATTCTAACATTAGTCGATACTAGATCTCAAATTATTTTAAAAAAAACTGAATTAGTAAAAAATTGGAAAAATTTAAAAATTTCTTTTAAATTAACTGGAATAGGAAAAACTACTTACACTATTAATAGGGTAGTAACAAACACACCCATTGAAATTGCAACAAAAATATTAAAAATACCTTTAATATTTGAATTTAATTCTAAATATCCCTTAATATTAGGAAAATCATTTTTTGATATTCACAGTCCTTGGTGCATTTACCCTAAATATTATGAATTTTATACATTATGTGGCCATAAAATAAAAATACAGAGGCTGACTAGTTATTAACTGCGCGATTGGATGCGTAGTGGAGTCTATACAAATAAAATGCAAAAAGAAATAAAAATAATATTATAAAAAACATAACTTTAGAATTAAACTGTGACATAGAAGTATACCAAACACAAATAGAAAGTAGAATAATAGAAAAAATAAAAAATTTAAAAGGAGAAAACCCCTTAGAAAAATGGGAAAAATATAGAACAATTGTACCAATAATAATTAAGGAAGAAAATAAAAATAAAATTATAAAAGGAAAACAAATAAAAGCAATACCAATAACATTAAAGAATATGAAATCCATATTCAGGAAATGTTAAACAAAGGATTTTGCAGTCCCTCTATTAGCCAACATAGTTGTAGTGCCTTTATAGTAAATAAACACTCTGAACAAAAAAGGGGAAAAACTAGATTAGTCATAAACTATAAACCACTTAATAATCTATGTAATAGATATTCTTATCGAATACCAAATAAACAGGTATTATTTAGAAAATTAGAAAATAAAAATTATTTTTCCACGTTTGATTCAAAATCAGGATTTTACCATTGTAAGTTAGAAGAAAAATATAAACATTGGACATCATTTATCATACCTCGAGGATTATATGAAATGAATGTTTTACCATTTGGATACTTAAATAGTCCTACTGAATTTCAAAAATTTACTAATGAAATGATAGAACCACTAAAAGAATTTACTTTAGTATATATTGATGATATTTTTATTTTATCTAAAACATTAGAAGAACATTTTAAACACATATTATTATTCACAGAAAAATGTGAAGAAAAAGGATTAGTTTTAGGAAAAGAGAAAAGTAAAATTGCTAAAACAGAGATAGACTTTTTAGGATCAATAATAAATAATAAGGGAATTAAATTACAACCCCACATAGCTAAAAAATTATTAGAATTTCCTGAAAAAATAATAGAAAAAAGACAACTACAATCATTATTAGGATTATTAAATGTCTGTAGAGAATATATCCTAAACCTATCTTATGTTTTGAATAGTCTTAATAAAAAATTAAAAAAGAATGAAAAATTAGATTGGACAGAAAAAGATGAATTATTAGTAGAAAGGATAAAAGAAATATGTAAAAAGATTCCACCTTTATCACTACCTACAGGACCATGTGTATGGATAATAACAACTGATGTATGTGACATAGGATGGGGAACAACTTTAACTTTTAAAGAAGAGGACAAAAAACCAAAAATTTGCAAATATAATTCAGGAACTTTTAATAAAGCTGAACAAAATTATTCTTTAAATGAAAAAGAAATGTTAGCAGTAATAAAGGCAATAAAGAGCTTTGAATTAATGATTTGTGAATCTGAGTTTGTTATAGAAACTGATAATAGGACAATATTATCTTGGTTAAAAAGAATACCAGCTAATAATCTTAATAAAAGGATTTTAAAGTGGCAACCTTATTTATCTGATTATGCTTATTGTACTAAATATATATAAGGTAAAAAGAATTTCCTCGCTAATTTCTTATCTAGAACTAACAATAATATTGTTTTAGATGGACCAGTTTCTTGATAAACATCTAGCATTAGAATAAAAGTTGAACCAATTACTGTGAGAGAATGAAAAGCTGAAGTAGCTTGTATCAGAACTAACTTATGGGAAATCTGATTTTGAAGAAGATTTCACCATAATAGCAGACAACAATACCAAGCAGGAGAAGGAAGAAAACAGATCCAAAAAAGAAGAAAGAGGTAAATCTAAATCAAAAGAAAATATTACATCTAAAGAAGAATAATTAGAAAAAACAATTTCTCAGTATAGTATTGGACCAAATTACTCAAAAATAGTTAAAGAAGAACCAAAGAGTGATTTGTTTATAACAGTCACTTGCTATAGAAATAATTATTTCAAAAACTTCTACACTTTGATCAAATATATTTCAAAACCAAAATCCAATATTCCTTGGATGAATTTAGTATGTTGGAAAATTTTTAACAAAGTCACTATTTATCAAACTGCAAACCCAAGTATAGTATAAAATTTTAATGATTATTGACTTTTTCATTGTATTTATCCAAGTCTTAGTCATGAAGAGCTTAGTCAATTACCAGTATGTATACAACAATCAGCAAAAAGGTTCCAAAATTTAGTAAAAAATAAACAGATATATATGAGATTTTATCAGACAATTCCAGAATTTAGAAAGGATCAGTCCTGGTGTCAGCCAATGACAGTACTAAAATTCAGAACGACCCAAGAACCCTTGGTGATGGAAGAACAAATTAAAGAAATCACAGAGGACGAACTTTGGAATAGTATACCTTTTATCAAAGCCATTAGTATGAAAGTAATCTATGAAGAATTAAAAATGGCCATAGAATCCAACCATTGGGAGTACTACTTTGACAACAGAAATCTTATCTACTCAAAAAGTAGTCAGGAAATAGGCCAAAGAAGATAGAAGCATGGTACAGATCTTTTGTAGAAGGAAAAGTCATGGCATTGGACGAAGCACACAGACAATACTGTAGACTAATGATTTCAGAAGAAAAACATTATTGTACTTTTTGTAAAAAGAATATGCTAGTAGTAGACATAGTTATCAAAAAATTAGTATTGCCATTGTAAAAAAAAAGATATTAGAGAATATAAAAATTAGACAAGTGCAGAGCCAAGTGTTAGATATTAGATAAGTGAGAATGTAATGATAGATATGGTAGTTTTTGTCACTAAAATTCTAATGAGTAAGACAAACATATGGTAGTTTTTGTCTGAGAACTAACTATCAATAGATATTCTATCTTGCCAAAAAAAATGTTTTACAATATTTAATAATTAAAATCAGAAGTTATTTTGTAAATATTACAGAAAGCACAATTTTAGAATTAAACTGCGATAGAAGTATACCAAACACAAATAGAAAGTAGAATAATAGAAAAATAAAAAATTTAAAAGGAGAAAACCCCTTAGAAAAGTGGGAAAAACATAGAACAATTGTGCCAATAAGAATTAAGGAAGAAAATAAAAATAAAATTATAAAAGGAAAAAATATAAAAGCAACACCAATAATATTAAAAGAATATGAAATCACATTCAAGAAATGTTAAACAAAGGATTTTGCAGTCCCTCTATTAGCCAACATAGTTATAGTGCCTTTATAGTAAATAAACACTCTGAACAAAAAAAAGGGAAAAACTAGATTAGTCATAAACTATAAACCATTTAATAATCTATGTAATAGATATTCTTATCCAATATCAAATAAACATGTATTATTTAGAAAATTAGAAAATAAAATTATTTTTCCACATTTGATTTAATAATAATAATAATAATAATAATAATAATCATCATCATCATCATCATCATCTATGAACTGAAAATCTAAAGAAGTTTTGGAGTCTTAGTTTTTAAATCTTCAAAATTTTAATAATTTTAAAGAATTGCAGTCTCCAAAGCTCAGCCCTAGTGCTGCTTTACATTAACATTTTCTTATGTGGATTTTAATGGTGTTGCAAATGCTCTCACTTTATGAACATTAGGTTTCAGACCATTCTTTCTATGCACCAAAGGTATGTTAGAAAGTTATAATCATGCTTTATCACTAAATGCGGTAAACAGTCTGTTGTGTTAAGTTAACAACATTCAACTCTAGAAATTGTGCAAACTAAAATAGAATCTGGTAAAATTACTAGGAATATAACATATTCTTAAAACAGATTATGATACATTAAACATATTGCCACTGCTGCTATATATTCAAAATACTACTATAATATCTTGAATCTTAACCTTAACATTATCAATTGTATCAGAGTAGTGCAACTAAGCATAAAATAGTAGCAGAAAAATGAAAGAATCTTAGGAGTAGTTAGCATTAAGAACTTCACATTTATTGTCTTCTACTGAACATAAACATCTCATACTTATAACTAAAACATAACAAGAACTTTGATTTAATTACATGTAAAATACTGAAATAATAACCAAAATTTATTCACTAATGACCACCATAAAGACATAGCATAAGGTGAAGTGTGGACTCCTTCTAGATGTTATAATCAATAAGTGTCCTTCTATCCTCAAGCTATTCCACGCAAAAATTAGCCTTTGCTGGTCAAGTGGAATCCCCTCCTTATCTTGAATCTTAGCCTTTAAATTATCAATTGTATTAGAGCTCTCCACCTCTAAAGTGATGGTCTTTCCTATCAACATCTTGACAAAAATTTGCATTCCACCATGAAGCTTGAGGACTAAGTGAAGGGTACTCACCTTCTAAATATTATAATAAGTGAGCATCCTACTATTATCAATATGCTTTTTAGTAAAGAATAATCACTACTGGTTAGGTAGGATACCTTCCTTTTCTTTAATCTTAGCCTTAACATTATCAGTTGTATCTGAGCTTTCAACATAAAGTGTAATAGTTAATAACTTGTTTCCAAAACCTCTGATTCCTACAAGCAAACAATCAACAAAGTGCAAGGTAAGAGATGGGTAGGATCCCCACAAACCCTTTGATGCCTAAGTCAGAGATGGTAGAGAGAGATATAAAGTTTAGAGAGATCAATAGAGTAATGAGCAAAAGAATAACGTGAATAAAAATGAGGGAGATAGAGAGTATTTATAAAGATAGTGATGCTTAAAGTTGAGAGGAATGGGATTCCTCATTTATCTAGGACTTGTGCCCTTTTGAGGAGTATTTTTCTATTTTGAAGTCTTCTTAATTAAGGACTCTCTTCCTTTATTGATTGGACATTCTTTTTATGTAGGTAACCCTATTTAGGAAAATAAACCTTTAATATAATAGGAATATGTATATAGGATATCAAGAGTCCCCCTCGAAAGTCTATTAGGACATTTATGTCTGATGTTTCTAGTTATGATAGACTCACTGTGAATGAAGATAAATAACTTAAAATAATGATGCCTTTACTATAAGAGAGATTGTGCTCATGATTACGTCTGATGCTAAAGGGTGAGCTGAGGTGGCTCGCCTAAGTTAATGAAGGTGATGATGCTCAATGTTGAGTCTTAAGATTACAATATATGAATATAAGAACTTGAAGGTGCCAACTGGACTTATAGATGCTTAGTGTTTTATGAAATGTCCCGAGGGACTAACCCATCAGTGTTATAGAATCGACTTGAGGGGACCAGTTATTGTTGGAGTTTAATGCGCAATACTTATAGAAGTGACACGAGGTTTGTAACCTTAGGATTATAGAATCAACCTGAGGGTACTAGCTGTTAGTGATATGCACTAGGTCAATCATGTAGTACCATGTTTTGACTTTATCATTTTATTAATAAAGAGCCATTTTCAGTATCATTTTATGTTATGATAATTACTTGAATATTCAATTCTTCCTAAGGTCATCAAGTATGTGACTTGATGATAAAACCCTTAGATTAAATATGAGTTCTATTCAAATTATCCCTAGTAATAATAATGTATATAAGGCTAGTATGGTATTGACTAATGATTATGTTTTACTAATCATGAATATGAGATATTAAGTAAACTCATAGGGTCTTATTTGAGAAATAATATACTGGATTGACCCATTATGAGAATACTAGATAGATAATTGTCATATGTAATTATCATTATAGTAATATTGATTTAGTCCTTTGACCTTAAAATCACCATGGATTTTTATATAACTATTTTGTATTTTGACATAATCTAACATTATCTTTAATCGGATGATACATAGATTATTATTGGATATGAAATGAGTTATACATGTGAAGAATGTGAGTGATTGAGAAGGAATTTGTCCCTCATTTAATCCGAGTAAGATATCTATAGGCCCCTTGATAAAATAAACTAAGGAAAATGCATGGTTATGCTAAAGTGAATTGATAAAGAGTTATCATTCTCAGTCTATTTAGAATCAAGAAATAATATGATTGAAATGTATAAGGATGACATAAACTATACCTTATATTCAATCAAGATATCATGTGACAAAGGGACTACAATATTCATTGTAAATTAGGTTATGTCGAATTCTTAACCTTCGTATGACTTAAGTACATAATGTCTTACTAGAAGCCATTTATGACTGGTAGGCCTTAATAGGGATTTTAGGCCCACTAGCAACATCATGTGAACCTATATGGTTACACACTTAGAGTAGCCCCAAAAAAATGGGTTTAATAAGCCCAATACAGCTCTATGGAAATAAATAAATATATTCACAGTGTCTTGCTAGAGGCCACTTATTACTTGTTGGCCTAAATAGAGATTTTAGGCCCACTATGAATGTCATGTGAACCTACAAGGTCACACACTTAGAATAGGCCCAAAATGAATATGGGTTTACCAAGCCTAATAAAGCTCTGTGGAATGTACAAGTATGTATGTATGTGTGTGTGTATGTGTGTGTGTGTGTATATATATATATATATATATATATATATATTCTCATTATGTCTTGCTAGAGGCCACTTATGACTTCTAAGCCTAAATAGGGATTTTAGGCCCACTACTAAAGTCATGTGAACCTACAAGTTCACTTACTTAGAATAGGCCTAAAATGAATACGGGTTTACAAAGCCAAATATATATAAGAAAATGGTTATCTTAAATAAATAAAAGATTATTTTTTATTTGGTATTTGAATTAAATCAGAATTGGAATAAGTGGAACATACAAAAAAAGTTTTGGTAAGTGAGAAATTACAAAAATTAATTTTAATAAATGAAACTCTAATTGAGAGGTCTATATATATAACATATTCTCTAAGCTTTTATATACTTATCATTCTGCCACTAAAATTCATTTTATCTCCTCTTAGTAAACTAAACATAGAGTTATTGAGTTATGAGAAAATCAAGAAAAAGGTGTGAGCACACATTCGTTTTGATTCAAGGGTTGTTCATGTGGATACTTATAGAGGATGTACCTATATTTGAAATGTCTAAATCTGGCTAAGAAAACTAAAAGCGTAACTCTCATCCTTCCATAAAACTTGCTCATTTATTGCATTTCTGGCAAGGTTTTTGGAAACCTTAATTCAATTAATTAATTAATTAACATAGATCCCAGTTTAGGTTTATGATTAAATTTTTAAAGTTCTACTAATCTTAGAATCATATAACCTAACACCAGCTTCAGTCACTGTATTTAGATGCTTGATACTATTGAAGCGACCTAAGTCTCCAAATCTCAATATTATAGAAATGACATGAGTTTGCCAGCTTCAGTCATTAGACTTAGATACTCAGTACTATATAATTGACCTAAGTCTCCAAACCTTAGTATTATATAAATGATGTGAGGGTCACTAGACTTAGATTCTCAATACTATAGAAGTTATAAGAGTCTTGAAAACTCAATATTATTGAAATGGCCAGAGGGTTCCAGCTTTAATTACTAGATTTAGATGCTTAGCACTATAGAAACAACTCAAGTCCACTGAAAGATATAGATAGTTGGCAATAAGATGTATGGAATTTTGAATTCCATGTCTTTTGAAATTCTTTTGAATTTTGAATTATGTAATTGTCATGTCTATTCATATATTAGAAGATAAGACATTTTAGCTACCATAATGATAATTGCTTAATTAGTTGGCTTGAAATAGTAGAAATGTCCTTGATTCTTATAGGGGTATTTAATGGTGTTCCAGAACCTTTCATTTTCTATAAAAACCCAATTTCCCCTTTATTTTGCACCTTTGCCTTTCTTTTTCTATTATTTTTTTTTTGTATTTTTTCTTTCAAGTGCTTTCCTGCTTTAGTATTCATCACTCTTTGCTAAAGAATTCCTCTTATTTGCTAGTGGAAACCTTTCCTTTCTCATTATTTTTCTTTTTTCATCTTTGTATTTCTTTAAGCACTATCGCTCCCTGAGAGCAAGTTAAGTTTGATCAGTTTAAATCGACATTAGATGATGGCATGCTTGAATGGTATAGAATAAGGTATAACATTCCTCAGGATTATGTGTTACATATTGTGGAAAAGAGCTTTAGAGCTCATGAGAACTTTTTAGATATGGTAAAGATGCCCATTTATACTGACTAGTTAGAATGGGGGTTAAGGTTCCCCATGGACCCTTTTGTCAAAATTTTTTTGAATAGGTTTAACATAGCTCGTAGGCAACTTCACCACAATAGCTATAGGATTCTAACTAGGTATATAGAACTGATACATAGCTGTCTGAAGGGGACATGAATCTAGCACGTAAACTTCATTTGTAGGGTATAGTTGAGATGACATTTGCCAAAAATCTTTCTAAGAGATATCTCTAGAGAGTTTATCCTAGGGATGGAAGTGATGATATGATGTGGGTCAAATTAAACCCAAGTCTCTAACATAAAGTATAGAGTAAATAGGGTGTCGAACACTAGGAATTTGGAATAAATTTTATATTAACTGGATAAATGCTAGGATGGATAGGCAAATGATATTAAAATAATATTAATTTATTCTAATTAACTTAAAGTTACTAATTACTAACTACACAAATTAAATTGATTATACTAGTAAAGATTTTAAGCTATGTATGTTAGAATTACAATTCATAATTAATCAAGAACTATAAAAGTTAATAATATATTAAATTACATGTATTAATTGGAGAATAAAGCCAATGATACTTAAAAGCAACTCTCGTTGTCAATTAATGGTATTTTTATTTAAAGTCCACACACACTCTCATGAAATTGAAGAGATAAACAAAAACCATCAAGTTCTATGCCAATTCTTTATCCTCTTAAAGTGAATTTCTTATCTCTAAGTATTACTCTAACCTCTAAGTAATTTCAATTACATTTCAACCAAAATGTCCTAATTCTCATTATGAATAATTGATTAAAATGTTATATATAGTGATCAAGCATCACTAGCACAATTCAAAACTCAATTAAAATTAAATCAACCATGAATTATAGAAGATAAAAATGTAATTCATATATTAATTCATCATTGTAGTTCTACATACAAAGACTTAGCCAAAATGCATAATGAATAAAGTTAAAGAATAATAAGTAAGAATTTGTAACATCAAGTAACTAAATAGAAAAGAAAATGGAAAATATTAAATTGATAAACCCTTTAATAGCTCTTCCAGAAATCACTTGATATTGAACAGTCCCGTTCCTTAAACTTTTGCTTATGCCCCTTTTCTTCACACTTCAATTCATTGTAATAATACAAGATAATGATATTAATATTTATAAGTAAAAAATAAGTGTTTTTTCATGCCTAAAATAGAGCTAATTTTATGTATTTATAGGTTTCTTAGAATTATAATTCATGCCTCTTCAAACAGGTGTAAAAGTTAAAAGGTGTGTCAAAGAGGTACGAGGGATGAGTCGGCACCACTGTATTGACTCAGCACAAGATGCCTCTATCATGATTTGGCATGAGTGCGATGAGTTGGCATGGTCTTTGACTTCATCATATGGTTGGTGATGACTCAGCATAGGTGTGACAAGTCAGCACCAAGGCTTGTTGTCACAACTCAATAGTAATGTACTGAGTCGGTACCCTTCTTTAGAGCCTTCTTTTAACTTTCCATGCCTCATTCTTCATTCTCATTAATGCAAATACACTTCCATGCATGAATTAAGCCTATGAAAACCTTTAAAACATAAAATTAACATAAGATCAACATAAACAAAAGAAATATAAATAATGCATAAAAATATAAACAAACACAATTTAAAACTAAAGAAAACTAAGCTATAACTACCCTAAAGAACTATGCTAATTTACTTTATAACAAACTCCCCCACACTTAAACCTTACTTTCCCTCAAGCAAGAAATATACTTAAGTGATCGAATAATAAAAATCTTTTACCTTCCCCAAAATAGATATAGTTATCTCAACAAGTCATCTTAATTAAGAAAGAAATTTTAAGAAAATGGTAGTGACTAATACAGAACAATGATAGATAGGACAAATTTTATAGCATAATCAATAAGGCTAATAATTTATCTCAAACTATTAAGAAAAAAAATCAAAGAATAAAAGGTCAAAGTGATAACCAAGCTTTCTAACCATAATGCTCATTCATTAAATGTCTAGTTTCTTTGTGAGCATCTCTATCTTAGCATTAAGGAGCTTCCATTTGTCCAATTCCTGCATCCCTGCTACCTTCTTCAGTGTGCAACTCAGTCTCCATGCCATTGGTAGTTGTTCGATGCCATAATCTCAAGGAGATTATAGGCATCCTCTGGTGTCTTGCTCATGAATGAACCTTGTGCCATAACATCAATGGTAATCCTCACTAGCTTTGTGAGTCCTTGATAAAAAGTCTAAATAAGAAGCCATTGGGGAACACCATGGTGTGGGCATTGTCTCTGCAAGTCTTTAAAATGCTCCCAAGCCTCATAAAGAGATTCACCACTATATTGGGCAAAGCTTGTAATTTCTTATTTGTATTTAGCTGTCTTTCCAAGTGGGAAATATTTGCTTAAAAATGCCCTAGATAGCAAATACTAAGAGATGATTGATTATGGTGTAAGGGAGTGCAACCAAAATTTAGCCTTGTCCCTAAGAGAAAATGGAAATATCCTTAGCTTGATAGCATCCGAACTAACCCTGTTCATCTTGAATGTGTCACATATTTCTAAGAACTAAGCTAGGTGAGAGTTAGGATCTTCAGTTGTAAGACCTCCGAACTGAAATTAAGAAATCATTTGGATGGTTGTAGGCTTAATTTCAAAATTGTTAGCCTCCATGTTTGGTCTAACAATGCTACCAAGATTATCTCCAGGGTTAGGCATCATGTACTCTTGAAGGTCACGATTCCTAGCTTGTTGAACCACTTGATCCTCTGCCATGATTTTCTTATCTTTTTCCCTCTTTTCTTTGTGGTTCTTTTTACATGACTTTCCAATCTTAGGATTAAGCTTTTTTAAGTTTTCTCTTTTAGACCTAGTGTTTATATACTACAAAGTACCTACCAAATAAGAAACAAAATAATTTAATGAAGAAATAAAGAATACTAGTCTAATAAAAGAAAAAATTAAATTAATATCAATAAATACAAACCCCGACAATGGTGCTAAAAACTTTTTGTGTTTTAAATACCCGTAAGTGTACGGTTGTGGTTGTAGTGTAAAGGATTATCGTTCCCAAAGGGATTGACTATTGATTACTAATAATTCTTGCTTATTATCTTAGCTAGCAAATTAATTTAGTAAATTGAGTAAAAGAAAAATGACTAATAGCTTTAAGAAGTAAAATCAATTAATTACAAACACAGAGTCTAGGTCTAGTTTCACTTACCTAATCAAATAATGAATATAGTATAAATTTAATTAATCCTAGGATTTAGTTAAGGGTAATTGCTCTAATTTACCTAAATCCTCTCTCGAGCTCAATTAAGCCTGCAAGGATCAGGATTTAACCTACTATCATGATTAAAACTCTAATCCAAACTCATTAAGTTCTTTAATAATTATTTATCATCGTATCTTTATAGTCGTGACTCCCTGAAGAGTTTGCCTACTATCGTGGTCGAGTGGTCTATGTTCCTTGTGTCCTAAACTAATAATCTTTCCTAACTCTCATTGGTGAAATTTTCCATTAACATGTAACTCAAACAGGCCTAGAATAAATCATAAAATAATTATTAAAACATAAAGAATTAACTAAAAACTAAATCAATTATAATTAAGAATAAGTATTCTAATCCTGTCATGGAATAGCTACTCCTAACCTAGACTCTATAAATAAAACTAGCCACTTATGGCTAGGATAAAATCCATGAATAATAAAAGAAATAAGATAAAACTAATGAACACTGAAAAATGGTGAGCTCAATCTCTTGAAAATTGTCCTCCTCTTTAAATCTCGATTCATCTCCCTTCCTCTCTTTTCTCCTATTTTTTTTTCAACCCTACATATGTTGTTTCCCTTTTATAGCATTTTAGGGTTAGTCTAGAGTCCTTGAGGTCATCTAAATCCTTAGAACATGCGGCATAGGAATTTCCTACCATGACTTCTTCTCACAGCTTTGAACAAGCTATACACTTGAACTTTACTACATGGCATGGGATCAAGGCGTGTTTCCATATTGTGCGATTCACTGCTTTCTCAAGTACACTTAACATAGCATCATGCATGTCATGTGAAATTTTTCATACAAACTGTGACATGTCTTCAATTTTGAGGCTTTCATGGCTTGGTAAATGGCTTGGACTTGGGCTCACATTTAGCTTTCTTCAGCTTTTCTCATTCAACCAAATTCTTTGTTCTTTAGCTTTATCAAATTCAAAGTCAAGCCCACTAAAATATAAGAAACTATAAATTAATAAAAATTCTACAAAAACATATTATTAAACTGAAAAGCATAAATAAGTCCCTAAATTATACCAATATCCGAATTGTAGCAAAAATCAACATTTATTAGACTATTATCTATTAAAAATTCAACTCTAAAACACATAAATAATTTACACATCAATAGCCTAAAGAACTAGGAAATGGACCTATAAAATCTATGCCTTAAACATTAAAATTCTCAACTTCAAGAATTCCTTTTAAAGGCATCTTATGGTTCATAGAAACATTACCCATTCTTTGGTGCCTATCACATGTAAGCATAAAATCTCTAGGATCCTTAAATAATGTAGGCCACCAAAAGCTAGATTGAAGTACCTTAGATGCTATTTTTGATGCACTAAAGTGTCCACCTACATCCAAATAATAATAGTGTCTTAAAACATCTTGGACTTCATCTTGATGAATGTACCTTTTAATCAAATCATTTGCACACCTCTTGTAAAGCAATGGCTCCTCCCAATAGTAGAATTTATTATCATATAAATTTTTTTCCTTTATCGATAATCCATCTCATAAGAAAGAATACCACTCACAAGATAATTGGAAATATCCACAAACCATGGAAGTTCCTTTAATTCCAAACTAAGAAGGTGTTCACCATGAAATATCTCATTAATTGGCACACCATCATCATTCCTCTTTAATCCCTCTTGATCAAGCCTTGATAAATGATTTATAATAAGGTTCTCACTTTCGTTCTTATTTCTCACTTCTTAATCAAACTCTTAAAGTATTAAAATCCACCTTAGGAGCCTAGGTTTTACATCCTTCTTACTTAGAAGATACTTAAGGGTAGTATGGTCTGAATACATAATCACCTTCTGCCCCATAAGATATGCTCTGAACTTGTCAAACGCATAAATAATAGCAAGAAACTCTTTCTTTGTAGTGGTACATTTGATTTGAGCCCCATTAAGTAGTTTGCTAGCATAGTATATCACATATGTCTTGCCTTCTTTCCTTTGACTGCATCACACAATTTCACATGGTTTCTCCCAATTAGGTGGCTGCAAAATAGTTGCTAAAATAAGAGTCCTCTTTAAAGCTTTAAATTCACTAATACATGCCTCATTAAACTCAAAAACAACATCTTTAGCAAGTAATTTGCATAATGGCTTTGCTATTTTGGAAAATTCTTTGATAAATCTTCAATAAAAACCCACATGTTCAAGAAAGCTTCTTATATCTTTAACACACTTTGGGGATGGTAGATTAGCAATCACTTTTATCTTTGCTCGATAAACTTCAATGCCTCTATTTGATATCAAGTGTCTAAGAAAGATTCCTTCTTATGCCATAAAGTGGCACTTTTTCGATTGAAGACTAATCAATGCTCAATACACTTGTCAAGGACTTTAGAAAGATTGTGCAGACAATGAGAAAAATTAGTATTGTACACACTAAAGTCATCCATGAAAACCTCTACACAATTATCAAGTAAATCATTAAATATTGAAAACATGCATCTTTGAAATGTTATAGGTGCATTGCATAACCCAAAAGGCATACACCTAAAAGTAAAAGTACCATATGGAAACATAAAGGTAGTCTTAGTTTGGTCCTCAAGATGAATAGAAATTTGATAAAAAAAACTAATTCCATTTAATTAATAAAAATAAGAAAAATTGGCTAATCTTTTAAGAACTTGGTCAATAAAAGGGAATGGAAATTGATGTTTCCTATTTTCTTTATTTAACTTCCTATAGTCAATACATAAATACCATCCCATGACAGTTCTAGTGGGTATTAAGTCATTAGCTTCATTCTTAATAACAATTAAGCCTCCTTTCTTTGGAATAATTTGAACAGAGCTCACCCATTTACTATCAATAATGGAATATATGATTCCATTATTAAGCAACTTAGTTACTTCCTTTCTCAACACATCTTGAGAGTTAGATTTAGCTGCCTTTGTCCTTCGATGGAAGGCTTGGCATTATCCTCTAAGAGGATTATATGCATACACATATTAGGGTCAATACTCTTTAAAACATTTATAGAATAACCAATGGCACTTTTATGACTATGAAACACCTCATGTAAAGCATTAACATTATTACTAGGCAAAGATGAATTCACAATAAAAGGAAATTTAAAGTTAGAGTTAAGAAATGCATATTTTAGATTTGAAGGTAAAGGCTTAAGCTCTATCTTCACTCTTCATTTGGTAAAGAAGATTTTGGACCATCATCCCTTCATAAAAACTTAAACCTTAAGATCCTATGAGGAGTAAGGTGTGAAGTTTGTCCCAAGAGCCCTACATTAGCATCTAGTACCATGTATGGTTGAATATGGTCTCACTTTAAACATTCATTTATCACCTCCTCAATGTATTCATCTATAACATCAACAGAATCAATTCTACTTGCCATTTCAATTGGTGTAGACTTTATAATCTTAAACACATCGAATTCCATATGCTCATTATTCACCTCCAATGTAACCTTCCCTCTTTTCATATTAATAATTGCTCTTATTGCCATAAAAAAATGGTCTCCCAAACATGATAGGGATTTTAAGGTCTTCCTCCATATTCATCATAACAAAATTAGCTAATATTATAAATTTCCCCACTTTAGTTGGCACATTTTCAAGAATGCCTAATGGATAAGTAATAGATTTGTTTGCCATGGAAAGAGACATATTTGTAGGCTTAAATTCTTCTAAATCTAACCTTTTATAAATAAAGTAAGCCATAAGGCTAATACTAGCACCAATAGCACACAAATGATTTATCAAAATAAGTACCTCAAAATACATAAGGAACCATAAAGCAACTGCGATCCCTAAGCTTTGGTAGGGATTTGGAATACATAGCCTTCGATTCTTCAACAAAAGAAACTAACCCATAATCTTTATGCTTGTTCTTATGATTAAAGATATCCTTCAGAAATTTACCCCATGCTGGCATATCTCTAATGGCATCCATAAATAGTATGGTAATGGTAATTTCCTTGAGGTAATTAAGGAATTTTCCAAACTATTTATCCAAGGTATACCTTATGAATCTTTAAGGAAAAGGAAGTGTTTTAAAATCCACATTAGGTTCATAATCCTAGGATGGTATGGTATCGCCCTTTTTTTCCTTCTTTACATTCTTAATATCATCTTTTTTACCAACATCCATGTCTTTAATTTCTACCCCATCATCATCATCAACCACTCTCTTATTTTTATTAGCAACCTTTTTAACCTCCTTACCACTCCTCAAAATAATTTCTTGGCAAGTCTCTTTTAGTACAAACTTCGGTTGGCTAGAAAGCTTCCCTGAATGTTTAACATTAGAGGAGGAGGCTTGTTGGGCAATTTGAGTTTCAAGGATGTGGTTATGAGTAGTGAGTTGTTCAAGTTTAGAGTTTATTTGCTTAAGTTGCTCCTTATTTTATTTGTTGATAGTCACTTTTTGGTTGACAAATTGCTCTATAAGAGTTTCATGGTTAGGTTTATGATGGGTAAGATTGAAGGTTCATTGTTTTATGGGAAATCTAAGTGGGTTTTGGGTTTTGGGGTTTGGTGTTTGGGTTAAATGGAGGGTTTAATTGAGAGGATGTATTTGACCAAGAGAATTCAAGGTGGTTTCCTTATTGATAGCTATAAGTGTTGGAGTTGAGCCCCATTCTCTGATTAAAAACTCCATGCACATAACTCACATCCTTATTAGTACTCACATTACATTGAGAATATGAATGAGATCCTCCATAAAACTCACAAACAACATTAGCACTTACTTGAATTAGATTTCATGATATGCTAAAATCATTGCTTGAAGCATAAATCTAATTTTATGAATTTTAATTAATTAATTAAACTCTTTAATCAATAATTAGATTAATATAAATGGTGATTTAGCAAAGCTTTATTGGGTGTGACTTGCTAGGTTCATGTCTAATTGGCAATGAGAATATAATATCGACACTTGATATTATTTGATACTCCTTTCAAGTCTAAATGTGAAAATCCTAATTATACACATTTAGTTCTCATAAGTTATGAGTGACCCCTAGCATCGATATCACAACTACCCAATTAGAAATGAATGCATGTATTGATTCATATGAACCCTTATGGTTATAATTACCATGCACTAAAATCCTTTCATTGGCAGATATCGATATAGCCTAGAGTCAAAGTTTAGTTAAACTCTAATAGTTATATCATATGACCTCATCTCAAGTTCTATTATTGATAAAATAAAACCAATATCAAAACTCTTTCATTTCATGTCATATTTTTCTTTACCAGGAAGTTATTGATCAAGAAAGAATTTAGATAGCAAAGGATCTTATCTTGGTTCACTCTAGGCAATGAATCCCTTCTTGGTTGAACAATCATCCATACACTCAACTGATTAGAGCCACCACACGGCATATACCCATGTGTGATTAACTCAAGTATGTAAGTGGTAACAAACCCTAACCACTCAAATGTGGATGATCGTGTCACCTCAAGTCAAAGGACTATATGCAACATTATGACCTAGATTGTGATTGTTGACTATAAGTGAATATCCGTGCAATCACAAATCTAACATCACATTCGATCCACCCTGTAGACACCTAATTTCGAGATGATGAGTTATGGATGCAACAAAGGACTCCAATGATGAAAATATCATGAATTGGTCTTCAATACTTAAGCTTTAAAATTTTAAGGGTTTAAATGCATATTTTAAGGGAAGGATTTAGTGTTTTTAAGGACTAAATTGCAATGTTTTTTAGGACCTAATTGCAAAACTTAAATTCTTTCAAGGGTCTTTTTGTAATTAAATGTTAAAAAAACTTGTTGGAATTACATAATTTTGATTCGAATTATGTAATTCTGACCAATTCGATTGGAATTATGTAATTCTGATCGAAATTGCACAATCCCGATCAGAATTGGCCTTTTCCATCTTTGTTTTTTTTATTTTTTTAGGCTTTTAACTCAATCCTAAGTGGTCTAAAATTTCTAAATATGATTTTAAGTATTAATCCTATATTTTTAGGAATTAGAATCACATTAGAATTGAGCTAGGGTTTTTGGTTTTCTTTTTTCTATATAAAGAGGACGGCAAGGAAAATAAAAGGAGAGGAGAAGAAAAAGAGAGGAGGCATCAACATATTTTTAAGCTTTTGGGTTTTTATGCATTTATGAAAATAATTTTTATCCATTGTTGATTTTTAAAAAGAGCTTTCTTAATTCTTTTTTGGAGTTGTTTTTTTATAAAAATTTCTTTTGGTTTATCAATTAATTCAAGATCCTTGGAGAATTTTTGAAGAAGAAGATTTGAAGACTTGTCTAGAATAATGAATTACAAATATTAGGAGTATCCCAAATCACTCATAAGCATCATCATCTTCTTCTTATTCTATTTATTTATTTATTTCTTTTTGATATTATTGATTATTTTTATTCTTTTGAGTTATTATTATAATTTATTTATTAATCATAATTTTATTTTATTTTTTTTGTGGTGATTATGGAGGAAAACGCATGGTGGTCATATTGGAGGAATGAATTCATGAGAAGTCCATGAAAAACCATGGATAAAACCTTGTAGAGACTTAGTTTCTAGGGTTTTTATTTTATTTTAATTATTGCTTTATTTTTATTTTATTAACTATTTTATGAATTAATGTAATAGCCCCAATAGTGGGAGTAGTGAAATTATGTATGTGGTTGCATGTTTATTTTGATCAAATTGGTTAGTAAAACTAGGTTTTAATTAGGTAATTATTTAAAATCAATGGAGGAAGTAGATTAATTTAGGTTGCTCGATAGTAAAATTAGGGTTTTAGTAAGGATTAACTTAATTATTTATTTGATCTTATTTAATTGTTTTTTATGTTTTTATTTGCTTTTGGGTTTGTTTATTATTTTTATGTGTTTTTGGGGCCTCAAGCCTATTTTAGGTCTTGATTTATTTATTTAAGTTTAGGTTATTTTATTTTAGCTCATTTCACTTAATAATTATTTAGGTTTAATTAATTAAAATATACCTTTAGGAATAAAATAAATTAGATTTTAGATTAGAAATATCCTTAGGCCCATTTAATTAATTAGACATAGGCCCACGTAACTCAATTTAATTAATTTAGACTTAGCCCACTTAATTTAAGCCTTTTTTTTCATAATTTGTAGATTTAAGATCACTATTTAATTAAAACATGTAGAATTAGGCCTATTAATTTAATATTCCATAATTTGTAGAATTAGGCCCATATTTTATTAAAACAAGTAGACTTAAGTTCATTTACTTAAAATTAAAAGGAATTAGGTCTTTAGGTTCACATATAAATTAAAACATGTAGATTTAACTCATTTATTTAAAATCCATGTATATTAAACTAACTCAGGGATTATGTGATTTATTGAATGCATTATTTACTTGTATATTTCATGACTAGTTTACCTTGAAGTTGATTGTTTTTAGGGTTTATATGAAATTGCATGTAAATAGAGAATAAGATAATAATTCATAAAGTAATTCTAAATGAACACGAGACTAAAAGAAGTTGGTATTCCATATCCAGAATCTCCTGGTTATGGTGCTAGCTTTCTTTTAGGGAATCGAATACCACCTTTTCGATTTGTCCCAGTTATTACCCAGGGTGGCGACTCCTCATCTCAACACCATGTCTTTGTGATAGTGGTTAGTGCGTTCTCTAGAGCCTTAAGCTCAAATAGTGTTGTGGTTGCTAAAATCTTGGAAGCACGCTAAACCCCGTCGTCTACACACCCATCACATGAGTATCCATATGTCTATTTTGAAATCTCATGTCAAGTAGTATAAGACTCACTACCTCCCACTATTAGTATCACATACTAATCAAGGAAAATAGATAGAAGTAATAGTATAATCAATATTACCCAAATATTAATTATATGACTATGAACAATTTATAGCATATGTACTAAATTAATTTATAACTCATATTATCAACTTTTAATAATAAATTTATTTAACATAATGCTAAGGGGTAAATACTCAAATAAACAAACACTTTTTTTAAATGAATATTTTATTACCATATGGTAAATTTACATTGTCATTATACATTTCAAGAATGGCACTAAGGCATATCTATTCTAATAATCTCCCACTAGCACTAGCACCATTCACTACAATATTTAAGACCCATCTTCTTAAGATGACAGTCTAACTGCAACTAAGTGAGCGCCTTGGTTAATGGATTAGCCACATTATTAATTGAAGCTACATTTTGCACAATGATGTCATGTTTTCCAATAAGTTCTCTAATAATATGGAAGCACCTTTCTATGTGTTTGAATTTTTAGTGAGACCTCAGTTCCTTTGCCAAAGCAATGGCTCCATTATTGCCATAATAAAGAGAAATCAAGGACTCAATTGAAGGAACAGCTTTTAGTTCGGTAATGAACTTCTGAACTTTTTAATCCAAATAACTTCTTTAGTAGCATTTGATGTATCTATATACTCAGCTTATGTAGTGGAATAAGCAATGACACCTTTCTTGGATCTCTTCCAGCTTATTGCACCACCATTACAAATAAAAACAAACCTAAAGATAGACTTTCTATCATCGATATCTAATAAAAAATCAGAATCTGTGAAATCATATATCTATAAATCACCTCCTCTATAAGTTAAGACCAAATCTTTAGTCCTTCTCAAGTACTTAAAGATTGCCTTAATAGCTATCCAATGTTCTAAACCTGGATTAGATTGAAACCTTCTAGTCACACTAACAACACAGACAATATTAGGCCTTGTACACAACATAGCATACATTAAGCTTCCTATAGCTAAAGTATAAGGAACTTTACCCATTTGTTCCATTTCCTCGGATGTATTAGGTGACATACTGTAGATGGCGGGGTTTAGCATGCGTCTAAGATTTTAGCAATTGCAACACTATTTAGGCTCAGGGTCGTAGATAACACACTAACCATTGTCATAAAGACATGGCGTGGAGATGAGGAGTCGCCACCCAGGTTAATAACTGGGACAAATTGAAAAGGTGGTACTCGTTCCCTAAAAGAAAGCTAGCACCATAACCAGGAGATTCTGGATACGGAATACTAACTTCTTTTAGTCTCATGTTCATTTAGAATAATTTTATAAATGATTATTTCATCCTCTAATTACATGCAATTTTATTAAACCCTATTTGACATCCATCTAACCCTAGAAATCTAGTCAATAAAATTACACATAAAAAATGCACTCAAGATCGCATTGTTCCTAAGTCTAAACTATATTAATTTTATTAAAAAGTTAGCTAGATTTACATTTTATTTACAAGTGAGAAAGAGACTAAAGGTGGGCCTACATTTTTATTAATTAGTGAGCCTAGATCTATTTATTTTAGTCTGTCTAAGAAATGAGCTTAAGTCTATTCAATTTTAAAGGAAAGTTAAATTAATGGGCCTAAGTCTAATTTGGTTTTATTTTAAGTAAAATGTGGGCCTAGGTTTATTTATTTTAAAAGAAATGAAATTAAGTGGGCTGAGATAAGTCTAAAAAAGTTTTAATTAGCTAAGTGGGCTTAAAATCTAATTAACCTAATGGGCCTAAATTAATTTTAATTATTTAAAACCCTAAATCATTTTTAAAACTATTTATTAAGTGGGTTAGACCTAAACATGGGCTTGGGGCCCAAAGGACAAAAAAACATTAAAAAAAAACAAGCCCAAAACAAATAAAACACAAAAAATGGATCAAACAAACATTATAATGATTTTTTAGAAGCCCTAAATTAATTACATGCAAACCCTAATTTAAGTTGCTGCCACCATTAATTTTAATTGATTTTTACCTAATTGACCTAATTTCTAATTAATTTTAATTGTAGAAAATTAAATCTTTTACTATTCCCACTACTGGGGCTATTACAAACTATGTACAAAAATTAAAATTAAACAATTACACACCCATGAATTAAAATAACTACATAGAACACATAAAGGCAAAATGAAAATTAAAACCCTAATATCTACTGGAAAACAGTATAGATTATTCCATAACATTCCCTAGATCTTATATTTGTCTAAACACAGGCAGTATCCTCCTCAATCCACATTCGCACATTAAAACAAAAACACAAAAATAATCATATTAGTAGTGAAATTTAATATTCAAAACAATAATAAAGTAAAAATCACAAAAAATAAAATGATAGAAAAGAACATTGATAATTTTAGATGTTGTGCAAATGCCCTTTTTAGCCCCCTCAGATTAGATTATCACCGTTGAAATTGAATTGTTGTTGATTCTGGATTGGAAAGGGCATTCTCAATAGCATTTGGATTTTAGGGTTTTTTTTTACAGTCAGGTTTTTTCAGTCTTTGTGTATGTGAATTTCTCTCTGTCTCTCTATGAGTCTCTAAAAAAATCCTCCTCAATGCACGTATGCAGACCCTACTTTTAAATGCAAAGTTTGCATGTACTAGCTTCCTCCTTTGGAGGAACAGACTCATCTCTTGGCAAGTCTCTTTTAGTACAAACTCCAGTTGGCTAGAAAGCTTCCCTAAATGTTTAGTATTAGAGGAGGAGGCTTGTTGGGCAATTTAAGTTTCAAGGATGTGGTTATGAGTAGTGAGTTGTTCAAGTTTAGAGTTTATTTGCTTAAGTTGCTCCTTATTTTATTTGTTGATAGTCACTTTTTAGTTGACAAATTGCTCTATAAGAGTTTCATGGTTAGGTTTATAATGGGTAGGATTGAAGGTTCATTGTTTTATGGGAAATCTAGGTGGGTTTTAGGGTTTGGAATTTGGGTTAAATGCAGGGTTTAATTGAGAGGATGGATTTGACCAAGAGAATTCGGGGTGTTTCCTTATTGATAGTTATAAGTGTTGGAGTTAAGCCCCATTCTCTTATTAAAAGCTCCTTGCACATAACTCACATCCTTATTAGTACTTACATTACATTGAGAATATGAATGAGATCCTCCATAAAACTCACAAACAACATTAGCACTTACTTGAATTAGATTTCATGATATGCTAAAATCTTTGCTTGAAGCATAAATCTAATTTTATGAATTTTAATTAATTAATTAAACTCTTTAATCAATAGTTAGATTAATATAAATGGTGACTTAGCAAAGCTCTATTGGGTGTGACTTACCAGGTTCATGTCTAATTGGCAATGAGAATATAATATCAACACTTGATATTATTTGATACTCCTTTCAATTCTAAATGTGAAAATCCCAATTGTACACATTTAGTTCTCATAAGTTATAAGTGACCCCTAGCATCGATATCACAACTACCTAATTAGAAATGAATGCATGTATTGATTCACATGAACCCTAATGTTTATAATTACCATGCACTAAAATCCTTTCATTGGCAGATATCGATATAGCCTAGAGTCAAAGTTTAGTCAAACTCTAATAGTTATATCATATGACCTCATCTCAAGTTCTATTCTTGATAAAATAAAACCAATATCGAAACTCTTTCATTTCATGTCATATTTTTCTTTACCAGGAATTTATTGATCAAGAAAGAACTTAGATAGCAAAGGATCTTATCCCGGTTCACTCCAAGAAATGAATCCCTTCTTGGTTGAACACTCATCCCTATACTTAACTGACTAGAGCCACCAGACGTCATATACCCATGTGTGATTAACATAAGTCTATAAGCAGTAGCAAACCCTAACAACTCAAATGTGGATGACCATGTCACCTCAGGTCAAAGGACTATATGCAACATTATGACATAGATTGTGATTGTTGACTATAAGTGAATATCCATGTAATTATAAATCTAACATCATGTTTGATCCGCCCATCATATGAGTGTCCACATCTCTATTCTGACATCTCATGTCAAGTAGCATGAGACTCACTACCTCCCACTATTAGTATTATATACTAATAAAGGAAAATAAACAGAGGTGATAGTCTAATCAATATTACCCAAACATTAATTATACAAGTATAAACAATTTATAGTGTATGTACTAAATAAATTTGTAACTCATATTATCAACTCTTGATAATAAATTTATTTAACATAATGCTAAGTGGTAAATACTCAAATAAACAAACAACTTTTTTAATGAATATTTTATTACCATAGGGATAATTTACAATGTCATCATACATTTCAAGAATGGCACTAAGGCACATCTATACTAACAATGTTGTCCTTTTCTTTTCTTGATTTTGAAAAATTGAGTGGCAACTCAACAAATTAAAAGCATGTCATCCCCCCCAAGACCAATCATTTGCCTCTATTCGGTAAAGTTGCCATGTCCCTCAAAAATGGAAAGACTCACACAATGTCACACAAAAACTTACTGCTAACCAAAAAGCGAGAGAGATTGGTCACTCATCGTGGAGACTACACTATGAACTTCTGAGTAAGATGAATTAAATTGACAATGACTATTTCTCATTATACTAACAACAATAGGTATGCTATCAAACATTTGCACAGTTACTAAATACTAACACATCTCTCTTTATCATTTACTATAAGCCACACCATTATGAGCAACCAATCTCTCTCACTTTTGGGTAGCATAATATGTTTTTATGGGACATTGTGCGGGTTTTTTGCTTTTGAGGGACATGGAAACTTTACTAAATAGGGACAAATCATTGGTCTCAAGGGGACGAGATGCTTTTGATTTTCTAGAGTCACCACCTAATTTTTAGAAAATTGGGAAAAGAAAGGAACAACATCATGTCACTTAGTGAGTATTGTCCCCAGCAGAGATTCTAGGTTTGAGGGATCATGTCTACTTTTTAAATATTTCTCATTATATGATTTTTAATGTATAGCTATTGTAACACCTTATTTTTAGTAATGATAGTTTGTATAGTATTCACATAGTACATCAGATAATGTAAGAAAATAAAGCTAAATATATTATTTCATCGCTTTCTTGATAAAATGCATATAAAAAAGGAAAGATTACAAAAAATTAAATCTAATTTGGATATGCAAGATTAGCATGACCATTCACACAACTTGCTCAATTTCATGAATAATAGGATGATTATGCTTGCTTCCAGTAATTATTTATGCTATGATGATGTATAACGATAATATAAAGGATGCATGAAGTCATCACTAGACCGAGAACATGATGACTCTATTCCAGAATATGAACTTTTCACATTATTGGTATTTGTGATATGATTTCATGATTTAAAAAATAGAGGATGCAGAATGATGATGTTAAATGAGCATAATAAAGCACATACTATTCATGTAGCATGCAAGTTTTCCAATCTCATCACACAAGCACACCAGTATTCTCAAATGCTGGTGATAGAAAAATAAAATGCAATAAAATAAATTAAATGTGCTAAAATGATTATGTGGTCCTTATAGTCAACTAAGCTTGTATGAGTTTAAAAGCTTTAGCTTTGAGAGATTATCAAGCTTTCCTCATCGAGAGATTTAAAATGATAGCAAAATAATGCTAGATTATATACCTTTGAAATATACTTTGACAAAGATAAGGCTTAGTTTGGTAGAAAAGGGGGTCTAACAACCTAAGGGAAAGGTTGTGGGAGAGTAAAAGCTATCTAGAAAGGGTTTCCAGTGCCTTTAATTAGATCAATTTTTTAAATGTCTGTGTTTCCACTTGCTCTCCCCTATAGAATAGGGTGTGAAGTGGTCCATTTATTGGGAAAATTGGGTAGAATAAGGTGGTGGGTGTGTGGTCACATGTGCGTAATGAGGATTTTATGCATGGTCGCACACAATGTGCATATGGTCATGCCCTAGGCACATGGCCACATGTGCACGCATGTGCTTTCATGCGCACTTTAATGCTTTGCTCATACTTCCTATGTTTTATGTATGCTATTATGGGGTTGGTTCCTAAGGTTTTTAGGCCTTCTAGATATTTTTCCAGAGTCCATTTCTCCAAATACAACCTCAATTTTAGCACATGACACCTAGGGGCATTTACATGCATTTTTGAGCTATACGTGCTGATCCTTGGATTGTGTTGGACCATTCTAGAACCACTTTCAAAGGTTTAGGAGCCTTTTGAATGTGTTTTCAAAGTTTTTTTTATCAAAATCAATTTCTATTTTTTCATGAAGCAGAGTCTCGGTCTAATGAAATGTGCATTGGCCCAACAATCTAAGTATTTTGAGAGGGGTTTTCTTAAAATAAACCTCTCATTGTTTCAATAATTCATATTTCATAATTTTGGGGCATAACTTAATGGCTCAATGATCAATTTTGCACATTAATGAGGTCAGTTAGGTTTTTTAAGTTCGCACACTTTAGAGGAGTTATGAATGAGCAAACTCTAGTCATCTTGGGAATTCATTTCATCATTAGACCTTTTTAGGTGTCACATGAAATGAACATGTGACTATAACCTTTTAGGTGTCACATGAAATGAACATTCGAGTATAACCTTCTTAGGTGTCATATGAAATGAACATGTGACTATAACCTTCTTAGGTGTCATGCGAAATGAACCTGTGACTATAACCTTCTTAGATGTCACATGGAATGAACATATGACTACAACTTTCTTTGGTGTCATGCAAAATGAACATGCGACTATAACCTTCTTAGGTGTCATGCAAATGAACATGCTATTAAGCAATATAAATGTGACTATAACCTTATTAGGTGTCACGCAAATGAACATGCAACTATAACCTTCTTAGGTGTCATGTGAAATGAATCATGTGACTATAACCTTCTTAGGTGTCACGGGAATGAACATGCGATAATAACCTTCTAAGGTGTCACGTGAAATGAACATGCTATTATAGCCTTCTTAGGTGTCATGCAAAATGAACATGCGACTATAACCTTCTAAGGTGTCACACAAAATGAATATATGACAATAACCTTCTTAGGTGTCACGCGGATGAACATGTGACTATAACCTTCTTAGGAGTCATGCGCATGAACATGCGACTATAACCTTCTTAGGTGTCACATGAATGAATATGTGATTATAACCTTCTTAAGTGTCACATGAATGAACATGTTGTTAGTGATATGGACTAGGTCAATCATTTGTGATTATGTATTGACTTTTTTATTTTATTAATAAAGAGGTATTATATTATCATTTGATTTTATGATAATTACATGAATGGTTAATTCTTACTAAGGCCATCAAGTATGTGACTTGATAGTAAAACCCTTAGATTAAAATAAGAGTTCTATTCTAATTATCCTTAGCCATTTATTCATTATATGAATATTAAAGTATTAAGGCTAGTATGATGTTGACTGATGGTTATGTTTTACTAATCATAAATATGAGATATTAAGTCAACTCATAGGTACATGATGAGAGATCATGTACTGGATTGACCCACTATGAGAATACTACATAGATTATTGTCATAACTATTTCTTATCACAGTAATTTTATTTCGGTCCTTTGACCTTGAAATCATCATGGATTTCTACATAGCTATTTTATGTTTTGACACATTCTAACATTGTCTTTAACTGGATGATTAAAAGAATGTTGTTGGATATAAAATTAGTTATGTAAGGAATGTGAGTGATTTATAAGGAATTTATCCCTCATTAATATGAGAAAGATATCTAAAGGCCCCTTGATGAGATAGACTGAATGAAAAAGCATGGCCATGCTGAAATGAATTGATAAAGAGTTATCATTTTCAGTTTACTTGGAATCAAGTCATAATATTGAACTATATAAGGATGAAATTCTATGCCTTATGTTCAATTAAGATATCATGTGATAAAGGGACAATAAAATTCACTATAATTAGGTTATGTCGGATTATTGACTTCACATGACTTGGGTAGCCATAATGTCTTGCTAGAGGCCACTTATGACTTGTAGGCCTAAATAGAGATTTAGGCCCACTGCCAATGTTATGTGAACCTCCAGGGTTACACACTTAGAACAAGCCCAAAACGGATATGGGTTTAATAAGCCCAAAATAAACTCTATGGAAATAAATAATTAAAGTGTTTTATTTATTTATTTATTTGTTTATTTATTTAAGATAAATGTTATTTTAAATAAATAAATAAGATATTATTTTTGATTTGTTTTTAAACAAAATCAGAATATAATAAATGGAAAATTACCAAAAGGTTATTGGTAAGTGAAACCCTAACTTGGAGTCTATAAATATGTTATATTCTCTAGGGTTTCACACACTTGTTTTTGCCTCCAAATTCATTTTCTTTCCTCTTAGAAAACAAAGACAGAGTTTTTCCTTTTGTTCTTGATTTGTGAGACAGTCAAGAGGTTGCTAGCACACACACTCAAATTCATTTTGTGAAGGGTTGTTCGTGTGGATACCTATAGAGGATGCATCCTTTTTGAGACGTCTTGATCCGAACAACCAAGCCAAAAAGCTCGAGGTAAGGTGTCACCGGTGTGAACCTCCTCTTATCCTTCCAGAGAATCTTGCCTCTTTTGCATTTTGGTAAGATTTTTAAAAACCCTAGATTTAATTAATTAGTCGAATTACATGGATCCAAGCTTGGGAACGTGACAAAATTTTAATTTTTTCGCTGCGTTTGCATCACGGTACCCAACATATGTGACTACAACCTTCTTAGGTGTCACATGAATGAACATGTAACTATAACTTTCTTAGGTTTTATGTAGAATAACATGCAACTATAACCTTCTTAGGTGTCATGCAAAATGAGGATGCTACTAAGCAAATAAGAATTCTCTTAAGCAGTGTGGATGCCCCTAATCAATATGAGGATGCTCGTAAGTAATGTGAAGTGATGTGAGAGTGCTTTTAAGCAATGAATGAGTGCTACTACGCAATGATAGAGTGCTTCTAAGCCACGTAAGAGTGCTCCTAAGTAATGTAAAAGTGCTTCTAAGCAATGTGAATGAGGCAGTAGTGATGATGTAGTGATAATGCAACAATGACACAATAGTGATGCAGTAATGATGCAATAGTGATGCAATAATCATGCATTTATTTATTATGTTAAGGATGTTATTTTGATGGTATGGAGAAACATATCCTTATAGTGAACTTCCCTTACTCTTCTTCTTTTATACGGTATTGAATTTTCTAAAAAAGGTAGTGCCCGTGCATTGTTTTTAGACAAATGGAGTCCATATTAGTTTATTTTTGTATGAGTTTGGTGTATTTCTTATGCTCAAATGGAAGTTTAGGACCATAGAAGTGAGTGTGTAAAGTATCAAAGTGAGCGTGAAACTATATAAGAGCGTGTGTAAGGGGGAAGTGCATGTGACTACATGTGGTCATGTGCTTGTTCATATAGTCACACACCTAGCATATGGTCACGTGCTTCCTCCCCCCTAAGCCTACTTAAATTATGGTTTTGGAGATTCGGGGAGGTCGTTTGAACCTCTTTATGTATTTTTTAACTTTTCTTGACCCTTTTCATGTTTTGGGTGCTATTTGCTCTATTTTTTTTTCTTTTTTACTTCCATTTTATTCTATGTAAAATGTAGTTTCACAACATTCTTAAGGGTTTGGAGGACATTTTTATTGATATTGATGTTGAGGGTGACTTTATAGAGGCCATTGGAGTTGGGACATCCGCTGCAGGGACTAGCACATCTAGTGCTTAAAGTTCTCAACTGTACATGCTTTCTTAAGGAGATCCAATCCCTATTGTTTATAGCTTAGAGACTCATGCTTGGGTGCATCATCATTGCAAGGTAGGTCCTTCTTTGCCCTTATTTTTTGAAACTTGTTCGTTGGCTACTTTGCTATTTATTTTACTGTATAAGGTTATTATAGCTATAGTTCTATAGCTCTTATTGTAACTATATATTAAGTTGTAGCTTTATTGTGAATGTTGATGGTTGATAGCTCTTGCTTTATTTTCTTTTCATGATTGTATGCTAGCGCTTGCCATGATGCTATTCTTTTTAGCTTTTATTACTATTTTGATCTTGTTGAATAATAGAGAGAGAGATGTGTTAGTATTTAATAGTTGTGTAAATGTTTAATAGCATACCTATTGTTTGTAGCCTCATAGGTATGTTACTATATTGCCTGGTAGTTTCAACAAAGTCAGCATGTATTATTAGGGTCTCTCAATATGTGTGAAGCAGATGATTACTAGGAAGAGCTTTGATGGAGTCATTACTGCATTATCTTATGACTCATATGCGTAGAGTCAGATTGCCATGTATGTGTTGATAGAGCAATGGATGGACACAATGCATACTTTCAATCTACCTATTAGGGAAATGACTATTACACCTTTGGATTTTGCCGTTATCACAATCTTGAGCTTTTCTGGAGAGCCTATTCCTTTCAGTGAGGAGGAGTGTTCTCCTGCTATAGTGAGGAGGCACCTCACAATGGATTTGCTTGGGGTGGTAACACCTATGAAGTCTGGTTACTCGTATCTAGCTCATTACATGGAGTTTATTTCTTCCATGTGGATTCTTTACAATGATGGTCTTGTCTAAGCATAACAGCTAGCTTATTACTTTTTATTTTATTTGCTAAGTACTATTATCTTCCCGAATCCTTTAGGTACGAGTGATCTACAATTGCTTACTGTTTTGAGAGATTTGGATGGCTTGTCAGCTATTATTGGGGCATTGTTGACTTTGCTCATTCGTACTCAGGCCTTAACGCAAGCATGTCAAGGTGGCTCGAGGATCTATGGATGCTTGTTCATGCTGGACGTGAGTAAGAGTTATGTTTTCTATTCATTTGCTTTTAGGTTTATTATTTTTGACCCTCTGATTTTGATAGATCTAGGCATATGAATTTAGGATTATTCCTCGTCCGTCTGTCAAGCATTTCCAAGAGGATGGCTTCCCTTGTTATTCTTATTGGATTAGGAAGACTACTGATTTGATTGAGGATTGCACAGTAGCTTAGGACCATATAAGGAAGTTATCCCCTGATCAAGTATGTCTGATTCCTGCATTGTTGGTTTTTTCTTTCTTACGGATCTTTTATTCATTCTTGCCCTTTGAGCATATCTTTCTTCATTGGTGGGTGGTAAGGTATCATTAGACAGTAGAGATGATGGTGGTATGGCAACTGATGGAGAGACAAGTGTTGCTTTCTAACCTCGTTGGTAGAGTGTGCTATTTAGGTGAGTGAGTCCATCATTGGTGGGATGGCCCATATATGAGGAGAGTTCCCATCCCTCCTCCTAATGACATGTTTTAGGGTCATCAGCTTTATGGTGATGATCTTGTTGTAGTGATGATGGGATTCCCTTTTGAGAGCCTTTTGGAGAGTGCAGGTTTTCCTTATGTTAATGTATTGATCGTTCAGCTGATTGATGCTATAGCTAGTGGGACCTTTCCTTCACCTCCACCTTCTCAGGTAGATGCATCTTGTCCTTCGAGTTCGAGGATTAGGCCATCATGTAGGTCATCGAGAGTCACTTCTTATTATCTGGTAAGCCTTTATTCCTATTTTGGTGCAAGCATATAGCAAACTTTATTAGTAATAAAATGCAATTAACATGAGTTGTGATAACTTATCTACAAGTATGTCTTAGGAGATTAATATTTCATTTTGAGGAGGATGAGGTTTTTTTCATACTAAGGTGCCTGCCTATGCCAGTGGTATGGCTTCTGGTAGTACTATTATTAGGGACTTAATTGTTTAGACATCTTTTTTTTTATTCAGGATAGATATCATTGGCAGAGTAGTGAGTTTCAATTTTCTTAGACCTAACTTTCCTCAATCGAGTGTTGCTCCTGCTGATGTTACCTATGTTTGTGCTCTTTACTTATTCTTGCATGTGTTTTATTTATTTAATGAGTGGTGGTTGA
This sequence comes from Mallotus nudiflorus, assembly GCA_947683625.1. Lineage (NCBI taxonomy): Eukaryota > Viridiplantae > Streptophyta > Magnoliopsida > Malpighiales > Euphorbiaceae > Mallotus > Mallotus nudiflorus. The sequence continues at coordinate 2,720,547 of CANTUR010000486.1, forward strand.
CTTATTTGCTTGCTTTTGTAGATTCCTATCTCCTCTAGTCAGTATTGGTATACTATTGTAAGGAATGCGCAATAGTGCTTTTTAGAGTTTACTAGCACTCAGAGGGTTTGCCTTATTTATTGTACCTATTTATTTTATGCACATGCTTTATGTATAAGTGTATGATATGTAATATGTAATGTAGGTTGAGCACCGTCTCACTAGTCTTGAGTGGGAGTGGGAGCGTGTAGCTTATCATGACCATGTTAGTAAGCTAGAGTCACAGCTATCATCCTTTGCAATGAATAATGATAAGTCAGGTACATATGAAGGAGATACTTGAGTAGGATTAGTGTTTGCTTCCGATGGCGGCCACAGCTGATGTAGTTATTTTAGGAGCTAGGTTTAGGACTTTTGGCCTGTAGTTTGCTTTGTTGTATTATTTTCCTAAGGTTATGGACTCTAGGTGTTATATTTGGACATTCATACCGTATGTTGTATGATGCTTGTATAATGATGACTGTATATGCTTCTTGCTATATATCATTGATGATGATGTTTGCCATTACAATTGTCTAACTCTTTTCCCTTTTTTTTCTTAAAGCATCTCCTTTTGGAGCTTTTCACACTTAGCTGGGTTTTCTTTTTCTTCCCTTCTTTGCTTAGGGTGTCTCCTTTCGAAGCTTTTCACACCTACCTGGGCTTTTTTTTGGCTTTGACGATAGTGACTGATCTCAAAGAGAGAGCTTAGAGAGGATGGTAAGAACTATGGTCATGTAATGAAAAAAAATGCAAAGCATGCTTAATACAATTAATGATGATCAAATGTGTTGCACTTTTTAAAGAAATTTTGCATAAATTGGCAATCATTCTCATTTCACTATAATCATTTAAGAAAAGTGCAGGTGCATTCATACAAATTTTAATCTTGAGGTTACCCTTGTCCTTAACTAGCCTTCTAAGGTATTATAGTTAAGTATTTTCTCTCTTTCCCTAATTTTTACTTGAGCTGCTGTTTTTAGGTTTTTAACTCAGTAGGAAGTCCTTAAATTTTTCCTAAGCTACCATTTTAGGTTTTTGACTTAGTAGGATGATTTTTTTATACCTTAGATGTAGTACTTCTTCAAGCGGTCTGTATTGAGAAGTTCAAAAAATTCCTTGCCTTTAGAATCCATCAGCTTGACTGCTCCTTTTGATAAGACAAGTTTGACTAGGTATGGGCCTTCCCAGTTCAGTCTAAATTTCCCTTTAGGGTCTGGAACGTTATGTCTTGCTTGCTTTAGCACTCAGTCTCCTGCTTTCATACTCTTGTATTTTACTCTTCTATTGAAGGTCTTGGCTAGTCAAGCTTGATACAACTGTGTGTGGTATAGAGCCTTGAGCCTTTGGCTGTCTAAGAGAGTAAGATTACCGTCCCTATATTGAGCCCACTATACTTCTGGCAATTCATATTCAATTGCTACTCAAAGAGACTTGATCTCATTTTCGATTGGAAGGACTGCTTCTTATACATACATTAGTGAGAAAGTAGTTGCTCCTATTGAAGTTTTGATTATTGTTCGGTACCCCCATAAGGCATGTGGCAATTTTTCTACCTAGTCTTAGTAAGTTTGAGTCTTCTTTGGGAAGATCTTTTTAATGTTCATGTTTGCAACTTCAACAGTCCCATTTACTTGTGGCTAGTAAGGAGAAGATTTATGATGTTCCACCTTATAACTCCTTACTAGCTCTTTAACTTCCCCTTGAAATTAGACGCCATTGTCAAAGATGATGTGATGGAGGATCCCATATTGATAGAATAGGTTTCTTTTTATGAACTTAGCCATTTGCTTGGCTCCTATCTCTGAAAATGATTCTACTTTGACCCATTTTGTAAAGTAGTCCATTGCCACTAGGATGAACCTGTGTCCATTTGATGTTGTTGGGTGGATTTCCCTAATTATGTCTAGTCTCCATGCTAAAAAGGGCTATGGAGAGGAGATTTAATGTAGTTCTGTTAGGGAAAGGTGACAAACATTCCTGTGGATTTGACACTTATGGCATTTCTTTACTAATTTGATATAGTCATTTAAAAGAACCTTTGTCTTAGCTTCTTAGCCAGGATTGCTCCATTTATGTGTGGACCATAAACACCCTTGTGTACTTCTTCTATTGCTCTTGCAGCCCCAGTTTCATCTAGACATTAAAGTTATAAATCATGTGAGGTTCTACTATATAACACACCCTAGTGCGATGTGAATGTTGATGCTAGTTGTCAAATAACCACTTTGTCTCTTTCTTCTGCTTGACCAAGGTTTTTTAGCTTCTTCTATCTTTCCTATTCTATAGTTTTTACGACAAGGTTGTCCCGTTCTAAATAGAATCAAAGGCTTCATGGGCATTTTGGATGGTCCTTCCCACACTGATGTTAGGGAAGCAGGTGCATTTACCATCTAATTGTGATTCATGGGGAGATAAATGAATCTACATTTTTGAAAGGACATGGTAAGTAGCCTCAAGTGGTCCAGATAAGGCTTGAAGTGTTGCTCTTTTAATTGCCACTCTTCCATGGCATGATTGACTACTAGCATATAATCTCCAATGATTTTGACTTCTTTGACATTTAGGGCTATCAACACTTCTATTATAAGTGTGCATGCCTCATATTCTACTTTGTTATTTGTGACTCTAAACTTGAGCTTTTTATCAATCAGTACTTCTTCACCTTCTTGAGATTGTAGTATAACACCAGTTCTTGCACAAAACTAATTGACTACTCCATCAAAGTACATACACCATCCTTGAATATCAATGGCTGAGCTGAGGTCATCTGAGAAGTCCAATTGGATTTCTCTTGAGTCCAGAATGGGGTTAAGAGCTAGAAATTTAGTCGTTACCCTTCCTTTTACTGCCTTCTTAGTCAGATATTTCACGTTGAATTCTATTAATAGTATGAGCCACTTGGCAAGTTTCCCCACTAGAGAGGGAGCTTCATAGAGTTACTTCATTGGGTCCATTTTGGACACGGCCTAAATTCTATAAGATTAAAATTAGTGTCTTTCTTCATTACCCACACCATTACCAGGCATATATATTTGACTTGGCTGTACTTCTCTTTATATGGCAACATCTTCTTGCTCAAGTAGTAGACTACATTTTTTGCTTTTGTTTCTCCTTCTTGGGCTAACATTGCATTAATTGCATTCTCTTTAATGGTTAGATATAGGGTTAGAGGTATCCTTGGTTTAGGTGGTCTTAAAATCGATGGGTTGGCTAGGTAGCTTATGATCTTATCAAATGCTAGCTGACACTGTTCATTCTATTCAATCGGCTGATCTTTTCTAAATAGCTTAAAGATTGGTTTGTATACTGTTGTCAACTTAGTGATGAATTTGCTAATGAATTATAGTTTCCCTAGAAACTCTCTGATTTCTTTTTCTATTTTGGCATTGGCATCTCTCTGATGGCTTTTTCTTTGTCTTAATCCATTTCAATCATGTTATAACTGACAACATACCCTAGCATCTTTCCTGAAGTGATCCTGAATATGCATGGGTGTTCTTCCCTGGTTCTTGACTTGACCATCATGTCATCAACATATACCTCTAATTCTTTGTGTATCATGTCATGGAACATTACAATTGCCATTCTTTAGTAGGTTACCCCTACATTCTTTAGTCCAAAAGGCATTACTTTAAAGCAATAAGTACCCTATTATATTGTGAAAGTTGTCTTTGCTTTATTAGTAATGGTCATTAGGATCTAATTGTACCTAGAGAATCCATCCATGAAAGAGTACATTGCACATATGGCAGCGCTGTCAACCAGTATGTCTATATGGGGTAGTAGGAAATCATCCTTCGAGAAAGCCTTGTTTAGATCTCTGTAGTCAACGCAAATTCTAATCCTTCCATCTTTCTTTGGTATTGGCAGCACATTTCTAACCATTCTGGATAGTCTACCACCTCTAGGAATTTTTCCTTAATATGTTTCTTGATGTCCTTTTTCACTACTTAGGCCCATTTTGGTATGAGTCTTCTTAGTTTTTGCTTTACCAGTTTGCACCCTTCTTTGGTAGGAATGAAGTGTTAAGCAATGTCTCTATCAATACCAGGCATATCATCGTACATCTAGGTAAATACTTTTGAATATTTTATTAATATTTTTTCAATATCTCTCCTCTCTTTAAGGGTAAAATCTTTTTAAATATACAAAATGTGTGGTTCAAATTCCAAGCTAATGTTAAATGATTTAGTGCATATGGAATGAATGTCAAATATGCTAATGTTTTTATCAATACAATACACTCTACCATCAAGAAAGACATCAAACAAGTACGCAAAATCATATTTCATTGCATTAACTTTAGAATTCACTATATCATCATTTTCAAACAAAGAAAAAGTACAAAGATCATCATCAGCAATGTCTTCAAACAAGATGTCATCAATGCTCAATTCTAATATAGTATCAGATTGGGCATGATTGATAGCTTCACTCTCAAATTCTATTTCCAGGTTTTTCATTAACTCACAGATGTCAATCTTTGTGATTATGTCTGGTAAGTGCTTCTCCTTAAGGGTGTCATTGAAGATCTTGAACCCTAATTTTTTGATTTTGTTGCTCATCCATTCCTCAACTTGACCTTAATAGACTCAAGTTGAGCTTTTAGCCACAAAAGAGGTTGACTTCTTAGCCTAGTATCCTTTTCAGAATCATACCCTAGACCCTTTCTGTTGGTCTGTCCTCAAAAGTTAAGGAATTTTTTGACTCCAATGTTTCTTCCTCCTAATCCTGTTCTAGGTAAATATTGCATCTTCTTCATCATAGCAACAAATTTAGGATCAACATGACCATCACTAATCACAGAATCCTAGAATCCTGGTAGGACCACATTCAAATAGGCAATAATGTTGTTTGTTTCAGTAGGGATGGTAACAACCTTCCTATTCAGAGGGAGCTTAATGTTTTGATGCATAGTGAAAAGTATGCTCCCTAGTGGGTGGAACTAAGGTCTTCCTAACAACAGGGCAAAATTTAAAGGGATGTCCATGATGGTAAATTTTGTTACTGATTTTATATCTCCAACTGTGATAACTACTTTAAAAGTGCCGATGACTGGTTTTTTTTAATCATCATAGGTTCATATGACTACATTAGATTCTTCCAGGTTTTCAACATTCATCCCAAACTTATATAGCTACCTTAGGGGGCAAGCATTAATGGCAAACCCATTATCTACCGTAACACATGGGGTCTTCTTAGTCTTGACAATTGCCTGGATGAAGAGAGGATGATTACAGACCCATCCCTCTTGAGGTAAATCTTTATTTGAAAAGGTGATTGCATTGGAAGGAGCTTTCATTATAGAGGCTATCATCTTACAAGGTAAGGCATCAGTGGCAATCTTTGCTTCATCTAGTGCTCTGGCTAGGGCATCTCTATGCTTCTTAAAAGCCATAAGTAGGCCTATGCCTAAGTTTTCTTGAGCTGTTTGAGGATAATGTCTTCCTCTGTGACCATAACTTGATCTTTTGCTACTTCTTTCTCCTTATAGGGTTCCTTCTCTTTCTCAAGAGTTTGATATACCCACCCACTGTGAGTTACATGATTAACTACTAGTGAGGGCTTCTTAGTTGTTTGCTTATATGCTTTTGTATTGATGTTCTAGTCCTAGACAATGATTTCAGGATCATCAAAGTCATACCATATGTCTATCCCCATGACTTACAAGTTCTAAAGATGAATAGTAATGACCATCCCATCTTAGTTATCAAATTATTCTCCCAATCCTAAGGGTCCATGTCTTCTAGGAGTGTGTGGGTAGAAGGGGGTGTTGTATACTTGACTTTATAGTTAAAGTTCCTATATGGTTGGTCCAGTAAATCCCATATCTTATTATCACTATTGAAATTTTTGTCTGTACCTACTTTTTATGAGTAAGGGCAATCAATCACTTCACCATTCATAGAGAGAGTTATATCCTTAGCTCTTTTTTGCATCATCAAATGAGGAAGGAATTTTTAAGGCATTGGAATGTATTCAAAGGTAGAAGGGCATTGCTCATCTTCACTAGATTCATAAGGCTCAATCATGGGATTTGAGGCTTGTCCTCTGAGGGCTTATCATGGGTTTCTTGTATGGCTTGGATTGACTATTCAACTAGGTCTTCTAGTAGATTGGAGGAGATCATGTTGATGGTTAGTAGAGGCATGTTTTGATAGTTTAGGAGAGGATTGGTTTTGATACTGGGTTATTTTTCTAGGTCATCAATTTTTCCAGAGTCATTAAGGCTTTGGATTGCATTTTTAAGAGTTTTACATGTATCAATGGTATGACTAGGTATCTGGTGAAAGTGGCATAATAAGTTTTAGTTAATCTGAGGTTGTAGTGGGTTTGGAAGAGGCCTAAGTTCTTATGGCTATAAGAGGCTTTTGTGTTAAAGTTTTTGGAATACTTTGGATAGTGGTAGGTTAAAGTTTAAGAATTTTCTTAATGGTTTGATGACATTGATAGATGGTGAGCTGTGGGTGTTAGGTTGGATCATGTTTATTTCTGCGGCTCAAGTGAAGGTGCTTTGGATATTGAGGCAAAAAGTATTTCTAGCTTGTTGAGGTTCCTCATCCTCAATTCTGATCCCAGCCTGATGAAGAGCTTTGAAGTTAGGATAATGAGAAAAGATCATCTATTTCCTAAAGTATGTTAATGCCCCTTTGATTATCAGCTTTATGTTAATGCCCCTTTGATTATCAGCTTTATTTGTTCATCCTCAGGAGGGCAGTTTCTCATCTCATCTTCATCAAGTTTTTGCCTTGTGGTCTAAAGGTCCCTTTAAATGATGTCTAACTGAGTGTTGTATTCATACTGCTTGATAAACTTCTAAGTTAGCAGTAGCCAATCACTTTTGATATCATCTTTAAGGTCAAAGAACCATGCCCTTGATCCTTCCCCTAGTGATGTGAAGAAGAATTAAACAATCTATGATTCTGTAAGCTTTATGGTAGCCATAAAGGTAGCATATTTCCTTAGATGGACCCTCATATCCCTTGTTCTATCAAACTTAGCAAAGTTCAGTAGCTTAAAATCATAAAGAAGTAGCTCATCTTTCAATAGTGTTAGGTCGATGAAGCTTTTAGATCCATGAGTTCCCTTATCTTTAAAGGAAAATTCCAATTGAGCCATCCTGTTGGTTAATAGTTTGACCTCCCCTATTGATTTAGGCTTGATCATGTTAGCAATTTTTGCAACTTTTGGTGCATTCTGAGATCTTAGTAGTAGCCATTGTCACCATCAACTTGAACTTGAGTGCAAGGAATTCCTTTTGCCTTATCTACCATTAGGTGAACAAATGCAGAGGCTTCACTCAGTGGTGTGCTATTCCCATCTTAGGTACTTTTGGCTTTGATTTGGGCTTGGAGGATTTCAACTATGGTACCATTAATAAGCAACTTTTGGATCCCTTCTTTTAGCTTGTCTTTGAATTGCTGACAGAAGGTATCTTCTTGGTCACTCATGATGCATTCTTATACATTTATGAGGGTTAGCTAAATGAATGATGCATGACATGTGCGTAAAAAAAAAGGGTGAGCATGTATGCATGGAGTGGATGCAAAATCCTATGATGGAAAATGATTATTCCTGTAAGAAACAGTGGTTAGTACATGCTATCTACATGTATGTGATGCATACATTATTAAAGCTAGTTAGTTTTTTCCTGCACAGTGACCAAACTAATCATATAAAGCTCTTGTTTCTAACATTATTTCTCCACGAGGTCATTTAGTCTCTTTCATAGGTGGGTTTTAAACCTATAGTCATCAGGGGACTATGGTTCTGCTCTTGGAACTAGGCTTTTTTTATTTATATTGGTCAGAACCAAAGGGTAAACTAAGGAATGATACTTAAATGTGCTTGAGGTAATTATATAATTTCAATGGGAGGGTCAATTGTTAGGCTTCAAATGATGTTCAAAGCCCACATGCTCCTATATGCATAGGACCAAGGTCAATTAAAAGGAGTCCAAGTTCTTGTCCCCGCATCGATATTCGATATGTTTACCGTGAGTCATAAAAGTATCATTTGATAGTTTATAGTTTGATTTTGCTGACATAAAGGTCCACAATCTAGTTGGATTCCTATCCCATTCATTTAATTTGATAAGGATAAATGGATGACACCTCGTAGGTTCCATCATTGAGGGATGTTGTTATTTATTAATTTACATAGACCATTCAAGCTAACGTACATGATTCTTATCATTCCTGATGCTTTGGGCTCACATGAAATAGATGAGAATCAGGTGGGTTTGAGCATAAATTTTCTAAAAAACTAACATTATAAGGTCACTTAATGATAGACACTATAAAGGTCATGTCATTTATGAATATCATGTCAAACAGACAGTGTTAGGACAAGGATAGCACGTATAGCTTAATAGGTACCTAGTGAATGTTGCTACTGGTTTATCTATATGTGCCGAGTCAGAGTGAAAGGCTAAGGGTTCCTTTAGTGAGAATGCCTCCATATGACTAAGGTTATAGACTCTTATCAGTGAATCTAGCTTTCTTTTGATAACTCAGTCACCCTCTTAAGGACATAGGGTACAAACTCTAATCAGATGAGTCCGGAGAATGCACGAGTAAAGACTAAAGGTGATAATTCCATATCTTCATCACCTAGTGGCTTGAGTGGAATTATAGTGGTAATGTCATTTAGTATTATTGAGGTTTTTAGGGACAAGTGGTGCACTTGTGATGTGTAATGCAAATATAATGATGAGGGACTTTATACGATTGAGTATTGCATAATAAGACATAGTCATTTTTAAGTTGATCCCTCTTATTTAGAATTCCCTAGTGGAGACACCACTATGAGAGACCAATTTTTTTACGGGTGTAGCGAGATATATTTTCATAGGACAATGTGAGGATCTTTCCATTTTTTAGGGGACATGGCAACTTTACCAAATAGGGACAAATGATTGGTCTCAGGGGGATGAGATGCTTTTGATTTTCTGGAATCGCCACTCAATTTTTAGAAAATTACAAAAATAAAGGAATAACATCGAGTCACCCAGCTAGTATTTTCCCTAGTAGAGATTTCAAGGTTTAGGGGATCGCATATACTTTTTCATTATTTCTCATTATATGATATTCGATGTATAGCTACTATAACACCTTAGTTTCAATAATGACAGTTTGTATAGCATTCACATGTTGGTATAGATGTGCCCTAGTGCCATTCTTGAAATGTATAATGACATTGTAAATTATCCCTATGGCAATAAAATATTCATTTAAATAAAATGTTTGTTTATTTAAGTATTTACCCCTTAGCATTATGCTAAATAAATTTGTTATCAAAAGTTAATAATATGAGTTACAAATTTATTTAGTACATATGCTATAAATTGTTCATAGTTGTATAATTAATATTTGGGTAATATTGATTAGATTATCACTTATGTTTATTTTCCTTGATTAGTATGTGATACTAATAGTGGGAGGTAGTGAGTACCATGCTACTTCACATGAGATGTCAGAATAGACATATGGATACTCATATGATGGTGGATCGAACATGATGTTAGATTTGTACTCGCACATATATTCACTTATAGTCAACAATCACAATCTATGTTATAATATTGCATATAGTCCTTTGACCTGAGGTGACACGATCGTCCACATTTGAGTGGTTAGGGTTTGTTACTGCTTACATACTTGTGTTAATCACATATGGGTATATAGCGTGTAGTGGGTCTAGTCAATTGAGTGTCGGGATAAGTGTTCAACTAAGAAGGGATTCATTGCATGGAGTGAACCAGGACAAGATCCTATACTATTTAAGTTCTTTCTTGATCAATAAGTTCCTAGCCAGGATAAATATGACATGAACTGAAAGAGTTTCAGTGTTGGTTATATTTTATCAAGAATAGAACTTGCGATGAGGTCATATGAACTATTAAAGTTTGACTAAACCTTGACTCTAGGCTATATTGGGATCTTTTAATAAAAGGATTTTAGTGCATGGTAATTATGACCATAAGGGTTTGTGTGAATGAATACATGCATTCATTTCTAAATGGGTAGTTATCATATCAATGATAGGGATCACTTATAACTTATGAGAACTAAATGTGTATAATTGGAATTTTCACATTTAGACTTTAAAGGAGTTTCAAATAATAGAAAGTGTTGATATTATCTTCTCATTACCAATTAGACATTAACCTAGTAAGTTACACCGAATAGAGCTTTGCTAAATCACTAATTATATTAATCTAATTATTGATTAAAGAGTTTAATCAATTAATTAAAATTAATAGAATTGGATTTATGCTTCAAGTAATGATATATATATATATATATATATATATATATATATATATATATATATATATATGTTGTTGCTTATATTAATGGCATGAGTTGTTTAGGCCTAGGACCAAAAAGGTTTTTTACCAAAGATTAATCTAAGATGTAGAGAAGTAAGATGATTTCATGGATGATGTCAATTTTATACTTGCATGGCAAGTAACATGATGTTAATTCTTTACTTGCATTGTAAGTTATGCATGTGATGTAAGCAATGATGTCATCTTTTTCTCTACATATAAATAGATAACTTGAGAAATGTTCTTAAAGTTAGAAAGATTGAGAATTTTGTGTAGAGACACAAAACCAAAGAAGACATTATATATTCAAAAACTCTACTAGTCTTGCAAGAAGATTAAGTTAGTGCAAGTCTACAAAGGGTCACTGAGAGAGGCTACTTGCATCTAACCAAATCAAAGTAAGAAGGTTATTAGTAAATCTCTTGTTTTTCAAGCTAGAGGTCTCACATTTGGGAGACTTAAAGAGTTGATTCAAGAGTTAAATCAAAGGAGCAAACCATTTAGTAGATTAATTGTGGTCTACATCAAACACTTGGGAAATTATAAATATTCCGCAATTTAGATTTCCTAAGTTTTATATTTATACATGTTGATGTATATTAGTTATATGTTAAATTGAAAATTGGATCATTAGAATTGGAATTCTTGATGAGATCAAGGATTATATTGAGCAACTTTTAAAAATTTGCCCTACTCAACATTTGATGTCTAAGTAGCATAATCGATTCCTAACAGTGGTATTAAAGCATATTTTTGCATTTTACACAGGCCAAATTAATAATAATATATTCTATTAATATTAATCTATTAAATTTAATATGAGATATTAAATTAATAATAATATTATTAATAATAATATATGTTATTATTAATTTATACTTAATTGATAATTACAAGTGTTGTGATTATAATTAATTGATCCACATTTTTTTTAAATTACAAATTAATCATTACATGCAAGAAGTGATCATGGACTTATCCACATTTTTTTAGATTACATCCTTATAATTGTGATAATAATTAATTTTATTATTTGATGTGTAATTAAATGTTAATTACATAGAACTACGATGTAATATTCACCTTGGTATGCCAAGGATTAAATGTATATCACAAGAGTTATGGTAAGAAGATTGAAGTGTTCAAGATGGAGGTATATGATGATGATGATGTTTAGGGCTATTCTTAAGCCCATGGTGTCAAAGACCAAGGAGACAAGGCCCATTTTAAAGTTAGAATAGTCTTAAGAAAGGCTTATAATCACTCCTCATTTTTTCATCCATTTTGCATGTTCTATGTATATATGTGATATATATGTTAAAGCATGCTACATACATATGTGATATGTATATGTGTCAAAATGCCATGCAATATACATATGTGATGTATGCAATGAAAAATGCCTAATGTGCAAAGTGAGACCTAAAATTAAAGACCCAAAAATCTTCCAACCAAATTTAGGTCTAGGCTCTCTATTGGAACAATAACTTGCATGGTTTTAGAATTATGTGCATCAACTATGGATACATAGGGGTGTGCATAAGGCCTAAGAGATTCATGTAGTGTTATTGTTAAGCATGAGATGTTGTGGGTGTATAAACACACTATATGCCAAGAATGGCAAAGAGGCATACCTGAGGTATGTAGTGTTCAAGTTTATACATTTCACTAATCTAATGGTATGGACCTAACTAATGCTAGAGGCCAAGAATGGAATGTGTACCTGAGGCCTATAACATTAGGAGCTAGATTTATGATATCTCATATAAGATGTGATGAACAAGAGTTGTTCACTTAATAAGAACTAATATTCTAAGAATGGCAATGTGTACTTGAGGAATATTAGTGACTCATTAAGAACTTCATCACCCACTAGAAATTCATCCAATAAAGGATTTTTGGTTTCTACTTTGGAAGTGTAGAATTCGCCAAGTTAGCGGGAGGCCATTACGCTTAAAGACCAAATCTAATTGTATTATTACAATGTCATGGAACTAATCAATCTTGTTATGCTTTTGTAGAAATTTGATAATATGATATCCTCAAACCCATTAAGCATCATTCTCAATAATAATAGACTTGTTGGACCTAATTTTATTGATTGGCTAAGTAATCTAAAAGTTATTTTGGCCTCTGAGTGCATATTATATGTTTTAGAACAAATTCCTCCCATACCCCTTCCACCCAATGTTTCCCAAGAGGAATAGGACACTCTTGTAAAATGGAAAGATGATGATATGCAAGCATGTTCCATTATGTGGGCTTCTATGAGCAATGAAATTCAAAAGCAACATGAGAAGTGCACTAATGCAAGGTAAATCCTACTTCACCTACAAGAGTTGTTTGGTAAACAAAGTAGGACCACTAGTTATGAGATATCTAAGTGGCATGTCTATGCTAAAATGAAGGAAGGTGATGATGTTAGAGCACACGTGAATTCTATGATTCGTTTCGTTAAGGAACTTGAGAGTTTAGATTTCACGATGGATGCTCAACTTCAAATAGATTTTATCTTACAATCCCTTCCAAATTCATTTGGGTAATCTATTACAAATTTCCATATGAATAAGATTGAGTGTACCCTTGTAGAACTAGTAAACATGCTTGTGATGGCCCAAAAGGCTATTAACAATGAGAAAGAGAAGGATGTGGCTTTGGTTGCCTATTCTAGTAGGACTAAGAAGAGTAAGGGAAATAAAAGTAAGAAAACTAAAGGAAAAGTTCCTAAAGCTTTGGGAGGTGTGAAAAAGATTAAAGGCAAAGAGAAGGTTGAGAACACCAATAAGGAAAAGTGTTTCTTTTGTGATGGAGAGGGATATTGGAAAAGAAATTGTCCAAAGTTCCTTAAGTCTCTTCAGACTAAAGGAAAGGACAAGATTGGAGAATGTGAGACTTTCTCTAATTTATTTGTTTCTAAATGTTCTAAGAGCTCATCTAATGCATGGGTATTGGATACTGATGCTAGTTCTTACATATGTTCTTCCTTGCAGGATCTAGCAAGTGAAAAAAGGTTAGGGTCAAATGAGGTGACTCTTAAGCTTGGAGATGGAGCAAGTGTTGTTACTAAAGCTATGGGAACCACCTCTATTGACTTGTATAACCATATTTTGTTATTGGACAATGTTTTATATGTACCTAACACTTATAAGAACATCATCTCTATTTCTAGTTTAACTAGAAAAGGTTATAAATTTTTATTTGAAAGAGATGTAAGTACTATCTACTTTAATAATGAGATAGTTGGCATGGGTTATGTATTACATGGTCTTTATTATATTGATAATAAATCCAATAACAATCATTATCTAACCAATATGAATGTTGTGAATACAATGCTAATTGATAATGCCTCTAATTCAAAATATCTATGGCACTTACGTTTAGGTCATATTGCAGATGACATAATCACAAAGTTGGAAAGGATGGGAATCTTGAGTAATCTTGAATATGCATCCAATCTGACTTATAAGGCTTGTATCTAAGGCAAGTTGACCCGATCACCATTTGTTGGACAAATGGAAAGAGCTAAAGAAATTTTGGAAATTATACATAGTGATGTATGTAGGCCATTCAACCAAATGGCAAGAGGTGGGTTCTACTACTTCATTACCTTTATAGATGATCTATTGATGAGTGTGAAAAATGCATTATTTTAAGTAGTCTTTGTGTTAGGATGAGATGCAATTTCAATTAAGTTTATGTTTCTTTTATTCAGTTTTTATTTAATTGAGTACTTAATGCATGTCTTGTGTGTTTATTTATTTTTATGTATTAGTTGGTTTATTTTTGGTTGATTTTTATGTATTTAGGGAAGTCAAAGAACAGTAGAGGAAGGTTACATAGGAGCCGTGGGCACTTGAAGTGGGCCCAAAAAGTAATGGAGGTTGATATGCTAAAATGCTGAAGAAGTGAGGTGCACGACAATGCGCAAAATGCACACAGCTTTGCGACCTAGTGATTAGGAAATTCGAAGTCAAATTTAATTGTTGACTCATGAGGGACAAGATGGAGATTTCGCATGGCTGTAACCCTAGGGTTGGTAATTAGGGTTTTATAAGAGGGTAGCCACCAGAAATAAAGGAGAGGATATTTCATCAATTTTTTATATACATTTTCTTAAAGCAGTTTTGGAGAGAATAAGGATTTTTTCTTGCTTATGTTTGTTTTGGAGATTTGAGAATAAGAATTGAAGAACATCAAGCTTCCTATTAAATAGTGGGTTTCTTCTATTCAATTATGTTTATTCATTCTTAATTTTGATTTAATGATGATGTCTATTTTCTTTTATTCTTCTTCTTTTTCTCTTGCAATTAACATGAGTAGCTAAATTCTTAGTTAGGGTTCTTGTTACAATTCAACCATGGGTTGATCACAATTAAACCTAAGCCATTAATCTAGATCCTTTGGTTATTGTTGAACTTAATGTCTTCTTAGGATTGATCACTCTTTGATTGAATATACACAATAAAACTTGATCAATAGATGGGTTGTATTGGATTTAAACAATGACCTGTTAGATGCTTTGTTAGTTAAGAAACACTTAAGCAACTAATATTGATTAAGGGTTGGTGCTTAAACTGGGTTAACCAAACATTTAGTAGGTAAGAGCTTTAAATCTAAGAAAATCAATTTACTTGGTTAATCATAAGGTTGTCTTAGGAGGAAAGCCTATGATTTTTAAGAAACCCTCAAATTGGATTAAGGTTAGGTATGGCTTAGCAGTTAATTGATCTTAAATAAAGGTTGAATTGGTAATAAGAACCCTAGCCCTCTAAAGTAATTATTATTTCATTGTGATTTTTTATGTTTTGTCTTAGTTTAATTTTTATTTTAATTTAAAATACCCTTTTTCGTTGTTTAAACAAACAAACACAACTAGTATCACTGTAGTCAATTTGCAATCTCTATGGGATTGATATTTAATTACTACTTGTATGAATCCATGTACTTATGGAAACCCATCAAGTTTTTGGCACCGTTGCCAAGGATTGCCAAATTGATATTGTTGAGAATTTTGTGTTGTTTCATTTAGACTTTATTTTTTACTTATATTTTTATTTTTTTTTACAGGAACTCTTATTGTTGCATGCACACAACGTGTAGTGCAAGCAAACAAGGAGCCCAGTTAATACCACTTGATTTAGAGATTGAAAGAACTATTTATAGAAGGAGAAGATAGAATAGAGATTGGATGAATGGAGGGGAAGATGAAAGAAACCCGCCTATAAGGGGTAGGGAAGCACATAATGGACAAGATGGCCAAAATGGGCAGGTTGCCCATAGAACTATGAAGGACTTCATGAGTCTTAATGTCTAAAGTGACCAAACTCCAATTGTGAGGCCAGCGGTTGCTACAAACAACTTTGAAATCAAACTGGCCATGATCCAAATGATTCAAAACTCACAATTTAGTAGCTTACCACATGAGGATCTAATTGGTCACATGATAAGATTTTTGGAGTATTGTTCGACCTTCAAGATGAATGGAGTACAGCCAGAAGCAATCAGGCTCATCCTTTTTCCATTTTCATTAATGGATAGAACAAAAAGATGGTTCACTATTTTGGCACCTAACTCCATAAACACATGGTAGGAGCTTTATACAGCCTTTTTCAATAAGTACTTTCCACCAGCTAAAGTACTTAAAATCAGAAATGAAATCAACTCTTTATATCAAAGAGATGATGAAAATTTTTATGAGTTCTAGGATAGATTCAAGGATCTTCAGTGACAATGTCCACCACAATTGATTCCTTCATGGGATTTGGTAGAGTCATTTTACAAGGGTGTCAATCCTGCAATGAGAGTAAACATAGATGCATCAGTAGGAGGAACTATCATGTCTAAGACACCAGAAGATGCCTTGGAGCTTTTTAAAGAAATGGCTAATGCCCAAAGCCTCTGGTCAAGTGAGAGAGCTATTCCAAAGAGAAGGGAAGCAATTGAAGTTGACAGTTTGACGATGTTAAATGCAAAGATGGATGCTTTATTTAAAAGAATGGATAAAATGAATATCAATTCCATATCTAACTTGTCTTCCTCTTGTGAATTATGTCAGGGTAGTCATCCAACTATAGAGTGTCAGATGATGCAAAGCTTGTCCATGGAGAATGTAAACTTTGTGAACAACTTTAAAGGATAGCAGAACTAAGTGCATGGCAACACCTATAATCTAAGTTAGAGAAATCATCCTTATTTCTCTTGGAGCAATCAAGGGAATAACCAATGGAGGCCACAAGCACCACCTAGTTTTCTAGGGCATAATGTGCAACACCATCAACCAAATTACCATTAAGAAAAAAATTCATCTTTTAGGAGTTCTCTAGAGAGTAAGTTGGAGAAGTTCATGGATGTGATGTCCACAAAAATGAATCAACAAGATGAAGCTATAAAGAGGTTAGAAGGCAAATTTGAGCAAATGTATCTAGACACTCAGCTGATGTTCAAGAACCACTCTTCCTCTATTTATAATTTAGAGGTGCAAATAGGGCAGTTGGCATATTCTTTTTCATTCAGGAATCAAGGTTCTTTGCCAAGCAACACTAAGAAGAATCCAAAAGAACAGTTGAAGGCTATCACCTTGAGAAGTGGAACAGAGATACAAATCCCAAAAGCAATAATAGAATATGAGCAGGAAAAGAAGAAGGAAGAGGAGAAAGAGCAAGAGGATGAATGGGTTAAAGTGCAAACATAGGAGAAGCTGCAACGTGATAACAAAAATAAGGAATGAGTAGTAGAGAAACCTACACCACCACTAGTGAAACCTTACAAACCTCCAGCTCCTTACCTTCAAAGATTGAAGAAATAGGAGCATGATTAAAAATTTGCTAAATTTTTAGAGAGGTTTAAAGCACTCCACATCAACATGCCTCTGGTGGAATGTCTTTCACAAATGCCTAAGTATGCTAAATTTCTCAAGGAACTGATTTCCAACAAAAAGAAGTTGTAAGAATGTGAGACCATCACACTCACAAAAGAGTGTAGCGCTATTATGTCAAAGAAACTTCCTTTAAAAAAGGAAGCATCCAGGGAGTCTCACTATTCCTTATTCTGTAGGAAATTTAAATTTTCAAAGAAACTTCCTTTATGTGATTCTGGAGCATCAGTTAATCATACACCTTTGTCTATTTACAGGAAATTGGGATTAGGAGAAGCAAAACCTACAAGCATTTGATTATAACTTACAGATAGGACGATGAAGGAACCAGAAGGGATAGTGGAGGATGCGTTAGTAAGGGCTGGAAAATTTATTTTTCCAGTGGATTTTATAGTCCTTGACTTTGAAGAAGACAAGGAGGTTCCACTAATCCTTGGTATGCCATTCCTTTACACTGTTAGAGCAATAATTGACATCTATGATGGAACTCTCATATTAAGAGTAGGGGATGAGAGCTATAAGTTTAATATCTATAAAACTATGAAATATCCCTATGAATAAGATTTTTGCATGCGAGTTGAAGTCATTGATGAATGTGTGAATGAAGTCCAACGACAGAGGTTGGTACAGTCTTTAGAAGTTGAGAATATTAAGAAGTGCTTACAGGTATAATCTTATCAAGAAGAAGTGACTCTCAAATACCCACACCAACCACACATACAACTACCAAACATTGAACCCACACCACCCTCAATCATAAAACCACCAAAACTAGACTTGAAGCTGTTACCTCAATATTTAAGGTACACTTTTCTTGGTGACGACCAAATTTTACCTGTGATTATATCTTCTAAACTTAGCATGAAGCAAGAAGATTTATTAGAGAACATGCTAAAGAGAAAAATAAAGGCAATCGATTGGTAGATTTCGAATATAAAAGGTATAAGTCCCTCTTATTGCATGCATAAGATTTTAATGGAGGATGGACACAAGCCAACCATTGAAAGATAGAGGAGGCTCAACCCAAACATGCAAGAGGTGGTGAAGAAAGAAGTGGTCAAACTACTTGATGCATGAATTATTTATCCAATCTTTGACAGTTCGTGGGTTAGCCTAATTTAATGTGCCAAAGAATGGGGGAATGACAATTGTGCAAAATATGGAAGGAGAGTTCATTCCTACAAGAGTTGTGAGTGGATGGAGAGTGTGCATTGATTATAGGAAACTGAATTCATCCACAAGGAAAGACCATTTCCCAGTACCCTTTATTGATCAAATGTTGGAGTGGATAGCAGGACATGCTTTTTACTACTTCCTGGATGGTTACTCAAGCTATAATTAAATTGCAATAGCTCTAGAAGATCAAGAGAAGACCACCTTTACATGTCCTTATGGCACATTTTCATACAGGAGGATGCCATTTGGGTTATATAATGCTCCTATAACTTTTCAGAGATGTACGATGGCTATATTTGTAAAATTAGTAGAGGAGATCATGGATGATTTTTCTATCTATGGAAACTCATTTGAAGGATGTCTAAGAAATTTGGAGCAAGTTCTAGCACATTGTAAGGAAACAAATTTAGTGTTGAATTGGGAAAAGTGCCATTTCATGGTAGATGAAGGTATTGTACTTGGACATAAGATTTCAGCTCAAGGCATCTAGGTTGATAAAGCAAAGGTGGAGGTAATTGAGAAGCTACAGTAGCCCACAAATGTTAAAGGAGTTATGAGTTTTCTTGGTCATGCAAACTTCTATAGGCAATTTATCAAGGATTTCTCAAAAATCTCAAAACCCCTATGTAAGTTATTGGAAAAAGATTCACCTTTTGATTTTATTGATGATTGCAAATTAGCTTTGATAGGTTGAAACAAGCACTTGTTTTTGCTCCTATAGTGATGGCACCAGATTGGAGTCTACTATTCAAGCTGATGTGTGACGCCAGTGATCATGCAATAGGATTCGTTCTTGGCCAAAGAAAGGAGAATAGGTTGCATGTGATCTATTATGCAAGCCAAACATTGACAGATATACAGTGGAATTATGCCACTATAGAAAAGGAGATGCTGGTTGTTATTTTTTTTTGACAAGTTTAGATCATACCTCCTTGGATCTAAGGCAATTGTATACACAGATCATGCAGCATTGCATTATTTAATGAACAAAAAGGATTTGAAACCAAGGCTCATGAGAGGGGTACTTCTGTTGCAAGAATTTGATATTGAGATCAGAGATAAGAAAGGAGTTGAAAATGTAGTAGTTGATCATCTTTTAAGGTTGGAGTTGGAATAAGAGCAAATTGATAAGCAAGAGCCTATCAAGGAGATGTTCCCTGATGAAATGCTTTTTGCTATAGGATTTATGGGTGCTCCTTGGTTTGCTAATGTAGCAAATTTTTTATCAGTGGGTAATTCTAAAAGAGTTCACTCCTCAGCAAAAGAAAAAGTTGATTCATGATGCTAAGTTCTACATTTGGGATGAGCCATTTTTGTGAAAACTATACAATGATGGTATGGTGATTGTGTAACAAATGAGGAAGTAGGAGAAATCTTACAACACTATCATAGGAGGGTCAATGGTGGACATTATGCACCACAAAGAATAGCTGCTAAGGTTCTTGAAATAAGGTTCTATTGGCCATAAATTTTTCAAAATGCTAGAGATTTTGTGATGCATTGTATGCATGCCAAAGGAGTGGAAACATTTCAAGGAAGGATGAAATGCTCCAATCTAGAAATCTAGAGGTGGAAATTTTTTATGTTTGGGGCATTGATTTCATGGGACCATTTCTGGTGTCAAATGGTAATGAGTATATTCTTATTTGTGTGGATTATGTTTCCAAGTGGGTGGAAGCTCAGGCGTGCGTAGTCAATGATGCAAGGGTTGTTTGTAAGTTCTTAAAGAAGCTATTCTCTCGATTTGGAATACCTCGAGTCATCATAAGTGATGGGGGAACACACTTTTGCAATAAGAATATGGAAGCTTTATTAGCTCACTATGGTGTGAAGCACATGGTAGCTACACTTTATCACCCGCAAACTAGTGGCCAAGTTAAGGTGAGTAATAGGGAGTTGAAGAAGATTTTGGAGAGAACAGTAAGAAAGTCAAGGAAAGAATGGGCAAGGAAGCTTAATGATGCTTTGTGGGCATATAGAATAGCTTATAAAACACCTCTTTGGATATCTCCCTTCAGGGTGGTTTATGGCAAAGCATGTCATCTTCTCGTTGAGCTTGAACACAAGGCCTACTGGGTGGTGAAACCCTTGAATTTTGACTTAAGGAAGGCAGCTGAGAAAAGAATGTTACAATTGAATGAACTTAAAAAGATAAGAGAAGCTGCTTATGAAAATTCAAGGATTTATAAAGAATGTACTAAGAGATGGCATGATGCAAGAGTAAGAATCAAGGAGTTTAAGGAAGGTGATCAAGTTTTATTATTCAACTCACAGCTCAGATTGTTTCCTGGAAAGTTGAAAAGTAGATGGACAGGACCATATACAGTGACTCATTCATATCCTCATGGATTTGTAGAATTGAGCAACACAAGAGGAGACACATTCAAAGTGAATGCGCAAAGGTTAAAGCTATACCATGGAAGCACATTTGAGGAGTTCCATTAAGTTTCATACTTGAAGGAATCAACTGGATTATCAATTTGATGGTCTAGCTCATGGACCATCAAAAGAGCGCTTCTTGGGGGCTCAACTAAGACTATTTTTATTTGTATTTTTATTTGTAATTTTTTTATTTTTTTGTTTTTTTTGTTTGATTATTTATTTTATGTTTTTGCAAGTTTATTCTATTTTTTATGATTGTTTCTTGTGCATTTTAGGGAATGAAAGAAAGGTTGGAGCTCTAGAAGAGGTCTTATGAGTTAAATGTTTAGTGGAATGTTGTTTTGAGTGACTTGTAAGTCAAATTTATTATGCAATGCTTGTCTATGTGTGTTGAATTTTTTATTCAGCTAATTTTGTAAAGTATGCATGTACAGGTTGCACGGTCGTGCTGAAAATGCACATGGTCGTGCATCTTGCATCACCACTTTTGGATAATTAGATCACATGACCATGCAGAAAATGCACACAGCTGTGTGCCTTATGACACTAAAACTCAACACACAACTGTGTTCATTTTGTGCATGGCCGTGCGATAAGACAGACCTATTTTTAAAAAAAAAACACAAAATTTTGTTTTAAGTGGATTTTTCCACTTCCCAATACTCCACAATTCCCCAAAACCTTAGGGACTCCAATTTTAACCACTTTTCCACTTCCCAAACCCTAGAAAACCTAACCATTAACCACTTTTTCAATTTCTCATTAAATTTAACCCAATTCCCCATCATCCCACTCTCTATATAAAAACTCACCTCCTCTCTATAAAATCATTCTCTACACCATTCTCCACTCTACATATTCTCTCAATTCTTTTTAAGGAAGTCTCATGGAGAAAGATCAAAGGAGGAAGGGCATAGCAAGGAAGAAAACTAATCCTACCAAAAGAGCAAGACAAGGAGGAACTTCCAATCATTCGAGTGGTGCTAATGAGGAGCAAATGGTAAAACCTTTCCCCTCTTAAATTCAATTTAGGCATGGTGAGCATAGGAATAAGTTTCAAGCAATAATGAGTAGGAAGATTATGGCAAATAGATATTTGAGTGCCACATCCTTGATTGAAATTGGGTTATTGGATGAGATTAATTTGTATGTTCATAGGATGGGTTGGAATGATTTTATTTTGATGCAGAATCCTTCTTATGCATCCCCACTTATGAATTTCTCTCTTCTCTTGAGTTTAATGATCATACCCTTGTGCTTACTTTTTGTTTGGGGAATGAGGAGCTTACTCTAGGATTGTTTGAACTCAATGATGTATTCCATTTTCCCAAAAATCATGATGCTAATGTTGCATATGAAAGGAATGAGTTTTTAGGAGAATTAATTAGGGAAAGGGAAGTTTTCTATGAGGCTTAGTTAATAAAAGAATCAAGGATTTGATTGCCCGCACTCAAGTACCTTCATAGGCTTATGGCACATTCTTTGTTTCCAAGGAAAGAGGGTGACTCTATATTACCACCACTAAGCTAAACATTTTATATTGTATGGTGAATGATAGAAACCTTGATGTCTATCATGCTTTAGCTGGGAAATTGAGAGATGTTGCTACAAAAGCAACTGGGGCTATTAAGGTGGGAGGACTGGTAACAGCTATAGCCAAGTACTTAAACTTTGACATAGAGAACATGCCTTTAGAAAAGGTTTTAAGTCGTTATTTCATTGACAATGGCATGATGGGATCCATGGGAATATGGTTATGGATTTGTCCAACTAGATAGAGAAGTTCGAGAAGTGATGTGAATCTAGAGCTAAAAGGTTACAACTTCAAATTGATGAAATCTTTCGCATCCTTCCTCAAAGCAAAAGATCTAAAGTTATAAATGAAGCTGCAAAGTGCATCATGGTCACACCATATATTCCCCCTCCAGTTTCACCGAAATAAAGGGAGTATACTATTCTTTAGTTTTCTTTTATTTATTTTCTTTTCATAACTGTTTGCTTGTGTGTTTGTTTTACTTTAAGAGTTTACATGCTTTATTTTTTTACCCTTTTGTGTGTTTATGCCTTGCCCTTACACTTGAATTTTTGCAACATATATACCTTTAGAGCCTTATTTATTAATCTTAGTTTTCTTAAAGAAATACCTTAATCTTCCTTTAATGGATCATTTTAAATTTTTTAAATTAGAAGAGCAACTTATGGTTAGGAATTTTTAAATTTTAATGAACATTAATGCTTACTTTTCTATTGAACAAGTGAATCTAGATGATTGATATTTGAGAAAAGTGTTTGTGAGTAGGAATTTGAGGCTGCTTATAGTGATTATGTCAAAAAAAATCATTTAAATGCTCTTTCTACTCTAATGCTCTTTAAGAGTAAGAGTATCCAAAGGACCCATTTTAGAGGTTGCCACATTGAGTAATATAAGAAAGGTAGGGGATGCTGAGATTGGGAAGACATTGATTGATTAACTTCTCAGCCTCTTTATTGTTGGCATGATCCCTACTTATTTCTAATTTTCTTAAGTGTCAATCATTTCTTTTCATATTTTCACTAGAAAAGTATGCTCTTCACATGGTAATAATATATTCTTGACCTCAATTACTATTTTAAATTTTGAGTTTTTAAACTTTTTATTAAAGAAAGATTATGGTAGTTAGTTAAGTTAAAGCTAGTTAATGAATATGATTCTTTAAGTAGATATGTATTTTCAGGTTTTGCTTGAGGACAAGCAAATATTCAAGTGTAGCGGAATTTGATGAGTATGAAAAATGCATTATTTTAAGTAGTCTTTGTGTTAGGATTAGATGAAATTTTAGTTAAGTTTGTGTTTCTTTTATTCAGTTTTTATTTAGTTGAGTACTTAATGCATGTCTTATGTGTTTATTTATTTTTATGTATTAGTTGGTTTATTTTTGGTTGATTTTTATGTATCTAGGGAAGTCAAAGAACAGTAGAGGAAGGTTACATGGGAGCCGTGGGCACTTGAAGTGGGCCCAAAAAGCAATGGAGGTCAATATGCTAATATGCTGAAGAAGTGAGGTGCACGGCCGTGCACAAAATGAACACAACTGTATGACCTGATGATTAGGAAATTCAGAGTTGAATTTAATTGTTAACTCATGAGGGACAAGATGGAGATTTCATATGGTTGTAACCCTAAGGCTAGTAATTAGGGTTTTATAAGAGGGTAGCCACTAGAAATAAGGGAGAGGATATTTCATCAATTTTTTATATACATTTTCCTAGAGCAATTTTGGAGAAAACAAGGATTTTTTTTCTTACTTATGTTAGTTTTGGAGATTTGAGAATAAGAATTGAAGAACATCAAGCTTCCTATTGAATAGGGGATTTCTTCTATTCAATTATGTTTATTCATTCTTAATTTTGATTTAATGATGACATCTATTTTCTTTTATTCTTCTTCTTTGTCTCTTACAATTAACATGAGTAGCTAAATTCTTAGTTAGGGTTATTGTTGCAATTCATCCATGGGCTGATCATAATTAAACCTAAGCCATTAATCTAGATCCTTTGGTTGTTGTTGAACTTAATGTCTTCCTAGGATTGATCACCCTTTCATTGAATATACACAATAAAACTTGATCGAGAGATGGGTTGTATTGGAATTAAATAATAACCTGTTAGATGCTTTCTTAGTTAAG